>NW_011627305.1:538483-736940 GCF_000204515.1 Acromyrmex echinatior
GTGATACTCGACTACCGCCTCGATACGACTATTCTTGGGGCCGACCAGAGACCGACTGCCGACTAAGGCGACCCCTGACACCGACCTGGACCCCCCACTATCGCGAACCCGCGAGGGTTTCTCGCGGGTACCACCGGTTGCCATGACTACTGAAGGTGGGGTCGAGTCCCGGGCGCGCCCCGGTCGTCCTCTCATTGGCTACGGGCTTGCCCTACCCCGGACAACCAGCACGCGTTGCCCGACCAAGTAGTTCCGTACCCACTTTGACTCCTCGATCTAGTCGCCGTTTCCCTCTTTCTCTTCTGCGATCGCTGATGAGTGGGTCTCCTTCCTTCGCTCGAGAGATTGTCTCACTCGCCGCACCGACGACTTGCTCACTCGCTCTCACTCTTCATCTATCTATCCGTCTGCCGTCAGTCTATTCGTCCTGCTCTCCCTCTCCTTCGTCTTCCCTTCTCTTCTCCCCTTTTACCCTTTCTCTGTCTCTCTTTTTCTCCCCATTCGCGAACTCCACGAACAAGTGCTCCGCAGTTCTCCTTATCGCGTTCCCTGTCCCTCTCCTTTTCCCTCGCGTACCATGTTCCACCACTCTACTCGTAATCTCTTCTCGCGGACTCAAGCTCTTCGGATTCTTCAACCTGCTGATCATATTATTATGCTTTTTATCAAACCAACCGCGACCGCTACCATATAGTCGTCATCACTACCTTCTAAGCGCCCTATCGAACAACTTTGCCCTTTTCGGGAGGGGACTATGTTCGATTCTCTGGACTCAATCTCTAGCTCATTTTAATCTCTCGATTCCTATCTTTCTTTTCGCTTCAACTTAACCCGTCTACGATTATTTCCGCTAAATATTGCTCCCATTCGTTCTGAATCCGTCACAATAAACAACATAATAACATTCTTCAAGTATCTTCCAACGACTGTCTTTAGCCATTTAATGTTATTCTTATCTGCATTTTTTGTTTTACAAGAAAAAAAGTTCGTTGTGGTAAAATTGTTTCGTAAAGATTTGTTTAAAAGCATATTATATTAGTTGGCTGAAGGATAACACAAGTATAGATGAGCGATTAATATGTCGTTCGGAAGTCTTCGGCTGTCGCTTCTTTTCTTCTCCGGAAGAAGAGCCCAGGTGGAAAGAACGCGGTCGTCCACCCCGTCGGTGTCAGGGGCGGCCGAGGGAAGAGAGGTCAGAGCGAGAGGGCGGCAGCCAATGAGGACGTGGAGTCAAGTGGGGCGCGAAAAATGGGCCGGCCCGCCTTCCATCCACCCCCGGGAGCTAAGGGTGAGGGTAAGGGTGCACGGAGTAGGGCTAGAGAGGGCTCCGAAGGCGGCCGGGGCATCGAGGTAGGGTCAGTCGGGTCGCAGCCCTGCACCCCTACAGCCTTGCTTGTCAAGCTCTTTGCTCTTTCCGCGCCTCTCTCTATCTCTTACTCCTCTATCTCGTTTTCTCTTACGGTTTCGTCGACGAAACTTTCCCTTACGACGCGTGGTTCCGACGTTTTTCCCGAGCTGCCGGAATCCGATATTTTTCATGTTCCTACTTTCCCATGTTTTAATCTTAATGTAGAATATTGATTTAAAATGATACACACATAGTCCAGTGAACGTTGAAATCCACGATTATCAAATCTATTTACGTCATGTCGAATTCCTTTTTTTATTCGGATTGCCGTCTTACTGGTTCACATATAGTATTTTCATATATCATTGATTCAATACTTTTTCTCTTTTAGTTTTTTATATAAAAAATAAAAGAGAAAAAACGCTTCAAAATGTTCAATATTTAATTATACTTTTCCTCCTCTGAAGTAACAAATTTACACGCAGTAAGTGTAAAAATATGCTAAGAAGTTAGAAACGAATCTCTTACATCATCAATCAGTTTATCCTACATTCTGTTATCGATAAACACTACCCGCGTAACATTCTTATCGCGCAATTGCTCACTGGCGTCTCTCCGCGTCTTAATCGATGTCGAGCCAAAGCAGGCGCGTAAGATGATCTTCTCGTCGAGCGACGAAATCGAAAGGAGGTATCCTCGACGCGTGATTCGCGTGCGAGGAATTCGGCGCTCGATACAACGGCGGGAAGCGCTATTCTTTTATCAACGGATTGCGTGCGTACGCGTGCACGCAAATAGCGGACGGCAAATAGCTGGCCGGACGAACGGAAAAACGAGAAACGAGGGTACGGAAGGCTTGAAAACGATCGGAGAGCGAAGCGAGCTGTTGGCAAGCAAGAGCTCGCTCGCTCTTGAACTGAACTCAATAAGCGTGACCTCCGACCGACCGACGCTCGACTCTCCGGCCGTTACAAGCGCCGTCGTGGATGTCGTCGAGGGTCAAATTTAGGCTGCACCCGACGCGACCGCATCGAATTTCGCGCGATCTGTTCCACCTGACGACGTCAACGCGATGTTTATCACTTCTATCGATGTCGTGGGATCCATTTCGATTAGAGAACAACATTCATGTATTGGAAAGATACATATAAAGAATTTAAAACGGTTTCTGTTCCTAAGATTCTTAATGTTTTTATGTATTTGTTAGATTCTTTATATTGAACAATAAATAAAATCTTGTATATTTTAAAAGAGAATTTACATTTTTGTCTTCAATAATTTGGTAAAAATATATATGTGAATCAAACTGCATCTAATTATACTGTATATGTATAGTACATATTTTACTTTAAAAAAAAAAAGTTGTTACAAATGATTAAATTAAGTTTTGCTATAAAAAAAAGTTTCAAGTTTCATTTATTTTAACTGAGATCTGTGAATTAAAAAACATACAATAAAACAAAATATACAACAAAATATACAATAAAACAAAATATAAAAAAATGTTAAGAAAAATAAAAAGTTTAATAACTAAGAATTGAAGAATATTAATTTTAGAACAACTGTCATGATTTTCCTTGCTTCATTTTAAAGATTTTCGATTAATACTTTAAATTATTACAAGAAGGCAAATAAACTAAAATAAATTTGATAGACTATCAAGCTATCAAGAAACTAAAAATCTAAAAATCAAAGTTTATCGGTTAAACATATATATGTCTATCAGGTTAACTTTCTCTCGAATAATAATTTAATTTTCTATACTTTCGTGACCGCGAGCGATTTACCCGTATCATATGTACCCGTCTTTATAATATCTCAGATACGACAACGACGTGGGGAGCATCTAAAAAGTCTCAAATCACCCGAGGCATTAACCACCACCGCCGGTGGCGGGGGCATCCCGTGGTGAATCCAAGAACGACCTGCGGTGTAACCGCAGCCCCCGCAACCATCGTTAGGGGTGAGCGAGCGTGCGTAATAGTTATAGGAATACGTGTGTGCGATGGTCGTCGCGAGTACGTTAGTAGGGTGGAAGTCCTAGCGGTAGATTGAGGCAGGAGGAGACGAGAGGAAAGGCAGGGGTGGACGCGCTGCGTACAAGTGCATATCGGTGAAGGGGTGCCCGAACAATGCGCTCATTCAATGCGCTCTAGATATGATTACCGGAAACCATCCCGTAATTACTTTTTGTACATCGAAAACGCACGAGGCCCTTCGCCTCCTCCTTTCCCTCCAAAGTTACCCCCTCGACTCTGCTATCTCTGTTGTCCGTCTCCTCCACCTTTATCACCGTCGCGATACTTCTTAGATCATCGTTCACGACAATCATTTTCCACTCTTTCAGTCATGTTATTAACGCACACCGACTCGTCAATTGATTTGGCGTTTTCAAGATAAAATGTCACGCTTGACGCTGCATACAATCTCTTTTCGTTCATAGTCAAAAGAAAAATTCTCTCGTACATATCGTTATGCATTTCCTCTCTTATTTTATTATTATAAATAAAATATATAGTTTAATTTAAATAATCAAATCACGAGCAAATTTGGATTTACAGAAAATATATACACTAAGAAAAAAATGTACTAAATTTTAATAGTAATAGTTGAATATTTATTAAATGTATTTATTTGATCTGAATATTTATTAAACATATTTATTTGATCTAAAAACCATTAATTTAATTTAACTATTATTATTTTTTATTTAGCAAATACTTCTTTCCCGTAAATAAATTATATTAGTTCAAACAATTCTTTATTAAAATTTAATACATTTTTCTCTCAGTGTACATGTAAAATCACGAATATAAGCAAAAGAACGATATTTTTCATTTTACGATTTTTAATAAAAAAAAAAGAAGTTTTATTATATACATGTGAAGCTTTAAAACTGATTTATTATTAGCTAATCAAAAATTATCGCATTATTTAGATTGTTGCTAAACAACTCGATTAATTATACTTAGAAATACTTAGATATTTTCTAATGGATATTTTTAACACACGTTGCGTATTAAATATTATTTTAGAGTTTTAAAGGTCTCGTCACATTTCGAATCGATCGCAGAGAAAATGCGGCGTGTTCCGCTGAACAAATATTTATCTCGTGATATTAATTAAGTACTGAGGGAGTTGCTCGTTTGAGTCGCAAGCTAAACGCAAACGGCACTCTGGATATTTTTCCAATCTTTCAACTCTAACCGCAAAGAACGCAGATATTACCCGTCCCTGCATCCGGTGGTCGTGTAATCTTGCCGTACGTCTTTGATAGGTTTATTACCGAACTCAGGCTTGTTTGCTCCGCGTACACAAGGTAGCTCTGACTTTTTTTCCGAACGTGGTTCTCACTCGCGTGATACTTATACACTATGCAGTCATATATTAGCAACTTTATCGATTCGCGCGTTCACAGTTTTCCTCTTCGTATTTAATGTCATTCAAAGTATTATCAAGTGATTTAGTTTGTTGTATGCAAGATAATCTACTAATGCTAAATGTATGTAAGACAATAATAAATAATAAATTATAAACTTATTACATTTCTACGTATAAAACTCCAAGTCTGAGAGAATTTCCGGTCTTGACAACTACCGAATGGATGTAGAATTAAAATGCAAATTTTGTTAAAAAGATTTATTTATATATTATATACATCTTTATTTTAAATATTATAACATTTATAATATCTCTTTAATATTATTTTGGTGAAATACGAGTTAATTATTACAGTAACAATTATCATGAGATTGCGACAAACTTCAGAGACGTTAAAATCGATCTTTAAATTTACATGACAAAAACGCTCATATCTCGTTTGGATAAACGTTTGTCGTGTTATGTTTAAATGTCACTCGACGGGACTCGTCTTGACTGGGATATATGAAGGGGTTAAAACCGGCTGGTCTACGTGTCTCTTGAATGCTCGTATCGACTAGGAAATGTCGTTAATCTTTTGTCATTGATTTTCGTAAGGTCGAAAGGAACCAAGAGAGAGCTCGTCAAAGAAATATTTATATAGTTGCGGATTTTAGCTGCGAGAGAGAGAATCACTGATCTCGTGATCGTCACGACGACAACGACGACGACGTCGACGGTGTTGGCGGTGGAGGCGGCGCCTGTATTATGAGTGTGTTCATATTTCCTGCGTTTGCCTCCTTCCATCCCTTATCTGTCTTCTCTACCCTCCGAGCCCTTTTGTTCGCACTCTTTCGACTGTTAATGCCGCGAAATTAACTCCACGAGGAGCAAGTTTAAGAACTGCGCGACTGGATATAGATATATATGTATATTTTATATATATATATATACTTTCCAGTTCCTCATCCGCCCCTGCCACACTTCGTCTACCGCTTTGCGCCCTACGCGGTATTATTTTAACATTATCAGTTGCCTGGGCACACTTAATTAATTTATTTATGAACCACGCGCGAATGGGGAAGAGAAAAAGATGAGACAGAGCTCGAAACTCGAGTCGTTTTATCGCTGGATTTGTCTCCGGAGGTTCAGCGGTTCAACCCCTTGTCGTCGATGGTTGTCGAGGCCGGTCGGAGATTCTCTCGGGCTTAGGGTCTGTCGAGTAAAAGGACGTAGCCCTAATAACGCTTCCTCCTTTATTGCGTCCCGTTTTATCACCGGCCAAAGAAACGGCTCCGCGGAGAATGTCCGACCGAGAGAGACAGAGATGGGAAACGGGGGTGGAAGGAAGTAGAAGACGACGATTTAAGGACTGAAATCGCAATGAGAGCGGTAACCGCTGTAATGAAAAAGTCGCTTGATTACGCCCCATGAACGGCGTTAAAAGCTGCTGCGACCGCTGATCTTTTAATAGTAATTGTTCTTATTCTTAAAGAACGCCGGAAATAATGGTAGCATTGCTATTGACGCGATAAACGATCTTTTTTGCAAAATAAAGAAGAAAACTCTAAAAATACTATTGCATACTTAAAGATAATCTGCAGCAATGTAGTTGTCATCTATGTAGTTGCGATCCTTTTTGTAGTACTAGAATATATACTGAATTATAAAAATTTCAAACAAATAAAGTTCATTTATCTTAACCAGACTTTAGTAAATTTAACCAGAAAATTTTAATTCATCCATTTTCAATCAAAATTTCAATTAATTCAACCAGACATTTTTCTCAGTGTATTGAACGCGCGAGAGGAAAGTATATATCGTTTCCATAGCGAATAGAATCGCAAGAGAATTTTCGGCATTTCGCAAAAAATTCTAGTCACAATCAGAAAAGACGTAGATCGGCCGGACTGTCCTCTTGGGATTGAGCGATAAATCAGACGATATCCCGGAAGGGAGGAACCCTCCACCGGACTGCTGGAACATTTGCATAGGGGAGATTTTGACCCTTCGTCTTAGTGGACGAAGCTACCGGTCAGTCGTCCAGTTTTGGGATCACCTGTCCCACGATTATCCAGGGTCAAGATTGCGAGAGGGATTTCGCCGGGAACGGGACCCTTGCACTTCGACGAAACCCCCATGCGCCCCCCTTTTTCTCTGGTCAGCGACTCTATTCCCCGTTAGACTCACCAACCAATCCTCGTTCGACGCGTTTACGATAAATTAATGGTTTTTCGGGACTCTCCTCACCGGACGGTCTCACGAAAATTCAAATCGGCAACTGCCTCGTTATTATTTACGGTTGCCTGTTTCAAACCGACTGATACAAATTACTGCACTCTTCATTAAAAAAATAAAACAGTCTTCAAGAAAATAGACTAGAAAACTCAATAAATAATTTCTTTCAAAATATTTATATTAAAGTATCGATGTCAATTATAAATATAATTTTCGAAAAATAAAAAAATCTTATTTTAAAAATAAAATTAAGAAAGATAAATAAAGATAAGGAAAATATATTAATATTTAAGATCTTTATATTAAGATTAAAAAAATATATTATAGAGAGAATTTTGTATATTATAATTTGTCTTTTTAATTTTAGGCGAAGCTAAAAATCGTAAAGAATAGAAAATAGACGAATATAATATAAAAACAAATTAAAAATAACATTTAAGAAAAAGAGATATTGTGCATTTTTGAAGAAAGATCAATCCATCAAATTTACAAAATGCATTGACGCGGGATCCAGTTTACCCATGATGGGAAGAAAGTGGACAATAGTCATTGCGCGCGCGATCATTAATGATCCAATGCAAACTGGGGAGAAAATTTTATGATTCCGTGGAATGACGGAGAACCGGACATCAGTTCTAAAGGGAACGCTAATGGTTCTATATCAAACACCGGCCGACCATTTAACCGCGCGGGAACTTTCATGGCGTTTCATCATTAATCTCCCGTGAAGTCTTCTCGTGTGTAAACAGCTTTATTGGCAGCTCCAGAGAGAGATTTTGTGGCGAGTGCAAAATTTCACGGAAAATCTTACGCTGGCGCGAGTCCGCCGACTGCAGATGCCAGATGCAGGTGAGATTCGCATCAGTCATTCACCGATTGAACGTTACATGTTTCCTCCGTGCTCTGAACAATGCTAAATAGAGAAATGTCGAGAAAGAGGGGGGTAGCTGAATAAAGAAACTTTTATAAATAATATTGTACGAAAAGAATCGTTAATGATTCAAACTGATTTCGATGATGTTTTGCATCGGTGTAAAATAAAATCCTCTGGAGAGGATCATCGTTTAATCATTAATGTTTAAAACATAATAATAAATCCTTTTAATATACTCTCTGAATCTGAATCAGTGGATAGTCACTAATTACCCAATGACATACTTGGCACTGATAATCAGTGAAGTTCAACTAAAAAAGGAAGAATGTTTGAGCATTATATAACTAAAATACTGATATTTGCACATTAATTTCAATTTTCCAATACCATATTCATTGAACTTAAGCACTAAAACAAGGTTAGATCACATAATAAAGATTAACTAGGTTAAAGATCTCTCACATTTAATTCACTGATTCAGATTTAGAGAGAAATTAATAATTGATGCGAAACAAATTCGCCCGAGTCCAGTCTTCATTTTATTTTTTGTATTGAAAGATGAATGACTCGTACTTTTCTCTATATTCAAAATTAAATGACGGAGAATGTGCTTCTCCAGCAGCGAACTAATGCGCGGTAATGACTGAGACTCATGGGAATGACACTCGTCGGTGTGAATGAGGAGTGCGCGAAAGACACAGGGTATTTTCGAGTGGTAGAGTGACATTCGGGGGAGACGCCGGAAGGATCGAATCGCGTTTCCCCTCGATTGGCGACGCGAGTACGCGCGCTCGAGCGACATATGGCCGTCACTGATTGCACTGCGGTTTCACTTTCAACCACGCTCGGCGCACCGCGACAGCGCGGTTTCGCATCCATGACGGTGGTAATGACCCGTTCTGACCCTTCTGTAGCCACCCCGGCTCGAATTAATACACTGACTACGCAGACACGCTTATTTGTTGAACAAATACTCGACGCGGAGGTTTGACTTAGGTCTGTCGAGATTATTTTAGAATCGACATAACATTACAGAATAAAAGAATATTACTGAGTACTCGAATTCTTTTGTTTCCTGCTAATTTTTTTTTTTTTAAATAAATCCTTATGTAGACATCCAATGAAATATCTTTTCTTATATGTTAATTTTCAAAAGTAGAGGAAAGCAACTAATTTCACCGTATAAAATTAATTACACGTTATAAATTAATAACTAAAGAATTAAAAAATTATTAAGATAACAAATAAGAAATAATAATTTCGGTAAGTAACCATTTTAATTTTTACCTGCAAATAATTTTAAATTATTATATTCATTTTTAGGAAATATTAGCATCAACTATTATTTTTATGTTATATATTCATGGAAACACACACACACACACACACACACACACACACACACACACACACACACACATATAGGTTCAATAACGTGGCTACTTTTTACTTTTTTTTCTTTACATTTCCCTCTATTGTATGATACGTATTCAATCCAAGAAATAATATAAAACTAACTTTAGTTGTCATCGCATAATAATGAAGTTCATTGAAAACAGAAAAGAGATTTTAATCATGAAGAAGAATATTGTTAAAGAATGTCAATATAACTTCCATTTATTCAAAAAATATTCTCATGATTACAATCAGAAAAGGGTGCGTTCTCTTTTTAAAGCGTTTCAGCATTGATTTTAACGCGATAAATTGTGCGAAAGGAAAATTACTGCTATCAACGATGTAGGCTGTACGCGATGATGAGAAACTCCTCGCGGACGATGGGGTGTTCCTTATAGGCACCTCCGTATACGAAGGGCGAAGAAAGGTACTACAAGGGTGGCTGGTGCCCCCTGGGGAGTCTATTGTCCGGAACACCCTGATTAAAAACCCATTCCCCGGTTCTGCGCTTTAACCGGATGTTCAAAACCGAAATCCCGAGACCGTTGTTCGATTTCCAGCACGCACTCGCAAAAAAAGGAGCTTCGTAAAGACGGGATTATAATATTATTCACAAGAAGCCCATCTTCACATAATTGCCGCGATATGTGAATACGTTAGATATATCATTTTCAACTTTCACGCATTATATCATTATATATACACAAGTTATAAAACGCATGCACGCACCGACCAGTTTTATAGCGTATAATATACTTTCTAATTCTGCTAAACATTCTAAACAATCACTGTAAAAGTAAACACAAAAACCTGATGAAATTTCTTGCTAATTATTTCTCATGGTTAAAGTTTCACTCATTTAATAACGCAGTAATAAAAATAAATAAAAATCTGAACAAACAAATATTATTTACAATGTGTTTATGCACATCGAAGATGGTAAAAGTATTCGAGGCTATGCAAAGGAAAAGAAATACGAGCGACTTTGACAGACACGGCTGCGAGGCACGCCGCACGTTAATTCCGGCGATAAAGCGCAATCTGTCTGATCGACGCGACGATCGTGCGTGATTATGATTGAGGATGATTAGCCGGAGAGAGGAGAGTGAGGCGAAAGAGAGAACGACGCGGAATCGTTGCATCAACATGACAAGTAACGCAACCCGTCAAAGCGCTCGCCATCTACGGACGTCATTAGTCTCGTTGACACCCCTCGGCAAATAATTACAGGCGCCTCTCACGGTAGCCTCGCCTATCCTTTGACTCTTACTTTACGCTCTGCTACGCCATTCAATCACATTCAGCTATTCTTTCGTGTCGGAAAATTGCGCTGAGCTACCGTGGCGTTTCTTTTGCAGAAAACGCAAGAATACTCACAGAATAAATGCAAAAATATTCACAGAATCTCAGTTGATGTTTAATTAGCGGAATGATGGAAAATCAATACCTATGCAGAAAAAAAGATTTATATTATTAAAAATAAAAATTACAATTCATGGAAGATATATAACGCCGATTATATTAGATATAAAAATTTAAAGTGAAGTATGTGTGTATATATTCACAAAGAGACAAAGCAGAATATATTACGTTCCTGTCATTTTGGAAAAATTTATAAATTACTTTTTTCTTCACCGACTATCTTCCTATCTTTTCTGACACTATAAAGATCTCTTTCACAAAAAAAGGCACCGTAAAACTGAGAAAAGATTATTAATAATTGTAATAATCTCAAAAGGTGTATTAAGATTAAGTGGTCTTCTTGCAATGGAAGTTTATCGATAGATCATATATAATACGACGGCAAATTATATCCAGACAACGTGGCGTGTGACGTTTGCACGCATACTCCTACATAGAAAATGTTCGCGTTACATGTTCTATAGTAATAAACTCATGATCTCGTTAACCAGATTAATGTAGTCGATTCTCGATTACGTTCTTGTTGTGTGCGTGCTCTTCGGCGGGGGAGTACAACCGGCGCTAAAGTTCACAAAGAGTTCGAAGAGTTTCGAAGGCGCCCGGCGACGGAGCTCGCACGATAAATTCCATTACTCATTGTGGCGATCGTTAGTAGATACATCGCGAGTTCGATGTTAAAGACGGGCGGCCCTATTTGTGGGGAGGCGCGAGCGCGCGGGTCCGGGCCGCTGTAATTTGCATCCCGATTCAATTCCGGCTGGCATACCTCAAGGAGAAAACTTGTCCATCATTAGGTGCCCGAACGTTACTCGTTAACGTCGGACGCTGATGAGCGTGCTGGTATCGATTGGGCCCCAAGAGAGGCCCGCGCGGATAAAAGGCGCGCCACGCGAGATTGCGGCAAGAAATATTAACGAACTACCGAGAGAGAGAGAGAGAGAGAGAGACTGACAGTAATGCTCCTTTAGGACACGTATGGTCACGCATTAACGATAGGTGTTGTGATGCGACCCGACCCCATCTGCGAAAATTTGGTTGTCGATCTATCGCGATCGTACGTGAGTTTGCAATGGTAATCGTATAGTTCGTAATTCAAATTGAAGAGTTTCAAGTATGTATGAAAAAGACATCTTTTAACAATTAAGATTTCGATGAACATAATATTATCTAATAACGTTACGACAAAGTATTTAACTAGATTTCAGTCTTTGAGCCGTCTTTGGAAGTCAAGTTTTTTCTTAATTAAATCGGGATATTCTAATAGTCTCGAAAGTTACAAGAGATTTAAAATATAGGAAGATAAGCTTCTGTAATGAAAGAATATAATAAAGTTTATCGTTTGCTTAAATTTAAATGAACTTTTATGAGCTTGAGGATTTTAATTCGGGAGTTAATTACGAAAACATCGTTGTATCTATATTAATGTTCAATATTAAACATTCAAAACTTTAATTATCACAGGAAAAGCAGATTATACACGCATAAAAGCTAGTAATGTAGCTTATAAAAATTAGTAAGATTAGAAAATCTTATATGTAATATCTCAATATCCATTTGTTTTAGAAGTTTTACATAAAAATAAAGAATATTTGTATAAACGTAATTATCTAAATATTCCTAGGAGCATAGGATAGCATTTCCGTTATTTTATATAAAAAATCCATTTTCGCTATTCTTCAGCTGACATCAAAGAGTGTGGCAATTGAAGCTGTGTTATAACGGTGGATTCATTAGACGTCATTAAAATGTATCTTTAATTTCGCGATTATTACGCGTTTGCACGTGATTTATTATGGGTGAAAAGCCACGGATAAAAGACCAGTCGTTGCTGAGGCAAAGATATCGATGTGGCGTGCAATAAATAATTATCGTGGTGCAGCCTGTATCGTAAAATAGTTCGACGCGGTTAATTAGGCAGCCGTGTAATTGATGAGGAGCGATCGTTCGAGCGCGAAAGCTTCTTGGCGTTCCGCTCTTCGATTTGTTGCTTCCTTCGACTAACGCGCTTGTCCGTACGATTTTAACGGCTATCGAGGACAACATTCTTGTTTCGATTGGCTATGTTTTCCTAGTATTGCTGTTGTTTGGTATCAAATACAAAAACATGTAAACTTATATAGCCTTCAAATATTTTAATAAAAGATATATATTTTTCTCATATAAAATTTATTACGCAAATTAATTAATTTGTGAATGCCGATTAATTTGCTATAAAGCTGCTGTATATCTTGCACTAAGATATTGATTTATTTGAACAATCGCAAAAAAGAAGTTTAACAAAAATTATTTCAATCCGATTAATTATAACGCTATAATAGAATTTAAAATCATCTGAAACTGTATTTTTTACACTCAGTTCTCTGAATTTTTTACAATTCAGGATCGTTCATTTTCCACTTATTTCTAGTTAATTCATTCAATAGAATTCTAGTTAATTCAAACATTTTTCTCTGTATACGTACTAGAAATATCTAAAAATGAAACATTTAGAACAGATATTGATATTACGTGATAGTCTGTGATACATCAAATTAATTAATTTGACGTATCGAAATTCGATTAAATACCGAAACGATATATTAAAACAAAAACGTTCTTACTTTTAACACGTCCATTATCTTATGACAATGATGACCGATTATGTTATACTCACAATACACGACATACATACAGTGCAGCTATTAGAAAGTCGATTATGCTTGTCGAAGCTTAAGAGACACTCCGGCTGCAACCCTTCGTCGTCCGTCACAATCACTCCGTCGTCTTCGCCACTATTTCATAATTAGCTAGACAATGGTGGCAAAGACTCGTGACTATGTAACAGTATCCCCCCCCCTCCTTCCTATTATCTTTCCACCGCGGGAACGGAATGCGAGCGCGAGTGTTTTTCTGCTCCATGAATCTTTTAGTCGGCCGCGCTCGACGACTCGTCTAACGCAGTGGGGATGCAACCCCTGCCCCCTTTAGAAAACGGTAAGCTGATTCAGTTGTTTACCGTCTACCTGTCCACCTGTACGAGATCAGATGAGATCTTTTACAAAAGCTACATTAGAGGCGAACAGAAGCGAGGAGCGTTAGAGCGCATATAAAAACAAGCGTAAGCACTTACACTTGTATAAGCGCTCTCTTTTGTATGAACACTATTTTATACGACAAGATTACTATTACTTAAGCAATAAAAGAAAATTGTCAACATTATAAAATCCTAAAAACGTCTCAACAATTTTCTATAGATTTCAGAACAAAAAGTTAAATTAAAAATATATAAATACATAAACTATTTTTGTAATATCTGCAGCAGCAGATAATTTCGGAAATTTCATGTAATATTACATGTACTTGAGATACAACTTTATACAATAGACTTATGAAGCGCATAAATGTAATGGATCAACAGCTACAATTTTTTTTCTTTTTTTTTTTATATTCCACATTTTATAAATAGCTGATGATTTTTTGCTCAGAAAAACATTGTCTGCGAGTTTCAGGGACGAATAAAGCTTAAGATCGGTCGGTCGGATTTAAATGTACAGGATATGTAATATTCACTTTAATATGTGGATCTCTTCAAGTAAGCGTCAGGTTTGCAGAATAATCAAACGTTTACAATGGTGCAAGGCTCAGGCCATCCGAAGAGAACGAGCGCGTACCCGGGTAGCTAGTAGCTGGTTTTCGGCGCAAAAGGTCACCGCGTACTCGGCTCTTCCTTTGAGAGCGGCGAACGTTAATCAGTTGGCAGGACCGGGAGAGAAGGGGCATGGTCGGGAGATTAATTAAGCCGTAATTACTGGACAGCCTCTCTAGTTGCTAATGGGCAACCCGATATCCGTGAAAGGCCGCGTAACACCGCGTGAATAGGCGGCCCGACCGCTGACCGTCAGCTTCGTCGATGATTATTGAGGATGCTTCGATACGTTAGCGAATATTCTGAAAGGCCTCTGATCCTCTTTCTCCCCTCCATCCTTCCATCAATCTCGCGAAGAATTCTTTATTGAAAAAAAATGCAACTCGAATATTGAAACTCATGAGTCGATTAATGCAAATAACAACGCTATAAACATTGGCTGCGTTCAGTGAAAAAAAAAGCAGCTTGACAACTATTGTAAAATTCTTTAATATGATTGATTAAGATGTTGTTGCATATCATGTTATTGTCAATTTACGGATTTGAAAAAATTATTTGAATATTATTATATCTGGAAGATCCCTAATGAGTTATTCTTGTCTCTATATCGTATAAAAGTAAAATTTAACTGACTGTAACATATAATATAGATACACAAAATTTATATGCAAACTCAATGTGTTTTAACTTGCATGAAGATGTTAGATAATGTACTCTGTCATTTTAGCGTAAGATTAAAAACAAAATGAGTATTTATCGTACGATAAGACTACATTAACATTGCGTTTGAACAGAGAGTATGAAAGATATCAATCTACACAAACACAATTTTTACTGATAATCAAATCAATCTATTAAAAATCAGTAAATTTAACCAGCACGAAGTCGAGAGATCTCCACCGGATAGCGTTGTATACAAAGGACAGAAACATAAAGATGATCGATTATCCTTAAAAAAAAGAAGGGAAAGAACAAGGGTCCATGGGCCCAGAAAAGGAACGGGTCGTGAGTCTCTGCGGACAACGACAACGGCGACGACGAGATCCCGAAAGGTAATTACTCCGTGCTATGTACAAACAATGGCGCCCGTGCCCCTTGTTGCGCGTGAGAAACAAAACCTCGGTCAGTCCGTGCACGCCAGGTGGGGCCCCAATGGGCTGCCCTGTGCATATACCTGTCCGCAGTAACTGATATGCCCAAGAAGGGGGGGAGGGGACGACAGGGGCCGCCAGTTAGGCCACGGAGATTATGCCTTTAACGTCTCGCGCAATGAATTACATAAGCATTAATCAGCAGTGGCCTGAGGGCCGGCCAAAATCGCTCATAACCGAAACAATATCTCGGAGAAAAGAAGAACGGCCGACTTGCAGTTTCCATCCGAACGATCACGTGGCTACCTTTTGATGACTTTACGTTTTCTTCTTGATTTATGAAAATTGCACGGTTCAAATAATAATTCGTCGGTTATCGAAAAAAAAAGAGAATAAAGAAATAAAAGTTCTTTTATACACAGAAAATTCATTTAAAAGTGAATATGACTCATAACAGAATTATTAATTCATTTTAGTTTAGTTCATTTTTTTCAAAGAATTAAATACATTTATAAAAATTCTAATGTCAAAATAATAATTTTGTTATTGTAATATCCTATAAGGGAGGAAAAATAAAGAGAACAGAAAATAATAAATAATATAATAGGCAAAGAAGAAAAAAGAGTGTTCTTGTTAAATCCTGATAAATTACTCAACATCGTAATAATCCTTATTAACTTCAATATATAGAATAATTTCGTTATTAAAAAATTATTAAAAATGTTACTGTAAATAAAAATTTCAACTATTCCTAGGTTGATTATGTGTAGGCTTAACTCCATTTGAAAAAGAATATTTTTTTCCACGCATTTTGGAAGTAGCCAGGCGAAAGTGTTGATCGGAGGATCGCGAAGCTTCAATCCCGGATCAACGTGACGAAGCGGTACGTGATAATGCCCTAGTTGCGGGACCCATCTTCGCCGTTATCGCGTTCCCCTTCTTTCTCACATCTCCCAGCTGTTAAATATCCAGAGGTCCATTCCGTTGCTCTCGTCGCTTTCGGGAGAGGCCTACGCCCCGGCGAGCGATGGCAACAATGAAAACGGTTGCATACTAACCACCCACACGTTAATCGTCAATCCTGTTACGTCGCCGACAGGGCGGGCGCCTCTCTCGCGTCGAGGGATCATCCCTTAATCCATTCATTCGCATCTCTGCGGCCCCGAGCCACCTACATCCGAATGTACTACGAACGAGTAGCTTTGAAACTTGCACCCTGTGCCAAAACTCACCCCGCTCCTCTCCTCGTCTCTCTCTCTCTCTCTCTCTCTCTCTCTCTCTCCACCCCAATCTGGTTTTCTCTTTCCATCTCCCATCCCACACCCCCCTCCCTTCTTCATCGTGCACGCGCGTATGCGCGAACGCGCACCGTGACATCGACAATGCGTATATTATTCACGCAATCTCGCGTATATACAGGGTGCTCCGGAACACTCGTCGGATTTTTTGATTAATTCAAGTGGCTTTTTCAAAATACGACTGCGACATGTCAATTTTTTCAAATTGTAAATGATTAAACGAGAATAATTTTTGATAAATCAGACTTCAAACAATTAAAAAGTTTTCTTCGACTATATACTTTTAACAAAATTTTTATTGGTGAATTATTCAGATATCTCGTGTTGAAAATTATATTGTATTAAAAAATTAGGAAAAGAATATATAACATTTTTTGACACAAAATCTTCATTCGAAAAAATCGATTTATTTAATACTAAATAAATAATTCTCCGTCAAGCACTTATTCATCTCAAAGTGCACGAGATGTCTGGATCGATCGCGACGAACATCTAGGTGCACCTGGAGGCCCAGCCAGACATCTCGGGACGATTACAGGATTACCGGAAGATCGGGATACGTAACGAGGTAAGACCGACTCGCGACGCAACGTGCCGTGCACGCTCCCGTCTTCACGCTAAGCATATCATGCCGCCGCGGGAGAATCGATTCGGATACTAGTGAAGCTCGCAGGTGAAGCGAGACATCAGTTGGAAAAAAAAAACAGGAGGATCTCTTTGACGGGGCCTACAACGGGTCAACCCGGGATGAAAAGCACATATGCAAGTCATTCGGGTCCTGTGGACCGCGCGCGCGTTTCGACCCTCGGAATTCATTCAGCGCGACCTCCGATTCGAGGAGGCAAAGATCGAGAAGAAGAAAAAAAAAAAGAAAAAAGAAGGAAGGAGGAGAGAAAACGGGGATGTGCCTTAATAAACATGTCTTACAGGAACGCCGGAGTGCATAACCTGCACGAGCCAAAAACCGAGAGCAAGAATAGATACGCCCTTTCTCTTTCTTCTCTTTTTCTCTCTGTTTAGTCCGTTTCCTCGCTCTGATCTACCGATCTCTTTCGTTCTCTCTCCTCCTCCTCCCCGTCTCTCTCCTAGCCGACTCTCCTTTCACCGCGGGTAACGCGGAACACAATGGATAAATGAGATTTTTTGCGAGCGATTGAGATCCGAGAGCAGGAAGAGGAAAACGCGGTGGTTGGGATGCAGAAGAGAGGAGAGAGAGAGAGAGAGAGAAAAAGAGAGAGGGAGAAGTTGGATCGGGGAGTGGGCATCATTGTCTCCCCGGGGAGAGACCGAGAGTGTACCGATGATAGGGTGCATCCCCCGGGAGCGAGGGCTCGAAGAAAGGGTTGACAGGGGAGGCGAGGCTTTTAATACTTGCGGTACCGTCCTGCCATTGTCGATAAAACGCATCGGCTGGATTACCATAAGTACGCCGTGCCGAGAGAAAGAAGGAATGAGAGAGAGAGAGAGAGAGAGAGAGAGAGAGAGAAACAAGAGATCGCCTTTACGCTTACCGAAGAAATATCCACCAGCTGATCCTGCGATCGCGAGATATTCGATGCTATCCATCGTCCTATAATTTTTAAAGCAAAATTATTATTTGGTTTCGTTATTTCCAATAACGGAGATAAAAAACTTGATATTGAGAAAACTGTAAGTAAAGATAAAAATAAAAGAAACTTTATATTATAATTAATATTTAAGTGTAAGAAGACAAAAATACTTTTCTCTTTACAATGATATTACTAAAAATGATTTTATAAATGTTTCGTAATGTAAAATATTTTTTAATAGAGAATAATAATGTTTCTCTAAATAAAAACGTAAATATTACATATTAAGAGTTTTCATTTTATACGAATTACTAATTAACGTATTATTTTTCTATTTTAAATGTCAACACTTTCTTCTAAAAAATAAGATAATCCCTAAATTTTCTTTTTTTACTTGCATTTGTTTTATAATTAGCATAAAGTGCGCTATTACAATTATTACATCTCAATTCCATTACAAAATAGCATTATTTATTACAACAAACAAATAAGAATAACAAATGTTATAAAAACAACTTTCTATTTGCCATCTTTTTTAATGAAAACTTTTTCATTGTAATAATCAATTAATACTCGATATTCGTTATAAGATTAATTAACTGAATAAAACCGGTAATAATCCTCATAAACTTTAACACATTAGAAACATTTTCGTTTATCATATTTTATTAGATTTTAAGAGAAATTTTTTACTTTATATTGTATTATTTCTCTCAAATACATCATTGATCTCTGTAAATATTGTAATATAAATAAATAAAATAAATAGAACGTAAACTTCTACGCAACGTTAATGATAACATGAATATTGTATGAGTGACAATAATTTTGTTAGTGTTAGATAAGCGTCTAACGTTACGAGGAATGAATGTCGTGGCCAAGCTTGGGAGGAGTAGATTTAAAAGGACCATGATCCTTCCGCAAGAAGACGAGAGCCGAGTGGCCGGTTCTTCTCTATCTCTTTCTCTTTCTCTTTCTCTTTCTCTCTCTCTCTTTCAGGATCGCCAGGATCGAATTCATTCGCTTGGGTCCGTGTGCACAGCTCGTACATCAACCTGTCATAATTAATAGGGCCTTTTTGTGCGCCCCGAGTCTACCCCTGGATCTTAACACTTTGTCTTATATGCGCGATGCAACGTACCGGACGGGCTATTTATGCTATTATACTATCGCCCGGACAAAAGTCGCGGACGAATGATGGGAATGGGGGAATTTACGACTGCTCGACGTTCATTTCCGTGTTGCAACACCGTGAAGTGCATCGTGCGTATGCTAGACGATGATGTTTCATGGCGAAACGTATGATCCTCGTGAGTGAAATCAGAGCGGCAAATATGAACAACTAATGACTGTAGGTATCATCGAAATCACATCGTGTTTTAGATAATTGGTGGAAGTGAGATAAATTATGTTAAAATAATACACGTTTATATATAAATCATTAGATATACTGAAAATCTCTTTTGTATGATCTTACACATGATAATTTTTTAAATTCTTTATTATATACAATGAGTCGTTTGTACTGCGAGTTAACTTTCTTCACTTTTACAAGTGTACAAAAATTATAAGTATACTTTAAGATCTTCAGAAAGTATTTGTATACTATAAGATAGTATAGTATTAAAAAAATTATATATAAATAACTAATTACTTGATGCTCCTAATATTTAAAAAAAAAATGCATAAAACACGAATAGTCCAATCAATCAATAGTATACTATTGTATTAAGTTCTTGGCAATTTAAATAAAAAGTGAAAGCAACTTTAAAAAAAGTTTACATTGCAAGTGCAAATTACGTAACGCATATAAAATTAATAAAAAAAGAATAATAATAACACGTTCAGAAATATTTTCTTATGAAATATATTTTAATGCATTTATGTACAATTATTATAAATGTCCCAATTAATCTTGTATGAGTAATAGAAATTAAACGCATCGTGACGATCGGTCTTTCTCTTTTTATGATAAAATTCACGAAGTTGACACCGCAACAGAGAATTTAAATTCCAACTCAGATCCGTGTTAGAGCAAACCGTGAAACCGTACTATTATAAATGAAGGTTCCATGTTTTCTCAGTTTCGAGTTTACAAATTGGCGAACTGCGGACAACGACAATAACGATGGTAACGAAGAAGTCGACGACGACGACGACGACGACGACGAATAGCGATAGTATGAAGCCCACGGTGCAAGATTTCGACACCGGTGAGACTCGGGCACGGCTAATTAGGAGAGCCCTCCGTGTCACAGCGAGTAAATTAATTAGGACGCTGATTAATATCGGAGTATTAATCCGGGAGTTTTAGAATCATACGACTTCGCTGCTTACAAGAAAGGATCGTTTTTATCTCTGAAGTTGCAATATCGAGTATCTTTTAACATAATATATAATCTTAATATATAATCTTTAAATAAATTTAAAAAAAATACATTTGGTCATAAATATAATTTTTCCAATATTTGCGTGTAACAAATAATCTTAGAGAACACCGTCAGTCTATCAAAACCGCTAAATCATTATTAGAAATTTTGTATAATACAATAATAATAACATCTTAATAAAACATGCGATGTCATACTTAAATTTTGCAGTACATTAATAATTTCATATAATTTCTTCGGGATTCTATATATTCTTAAAAACATTTTTTCTTATTTAGTCACGCGCTAAATCCGAGCTGCGGAAGGAAATTGCAAACAATCGCAGGCACTCTGTACGCGCGTATATCCGCATCCTCAGCTTTATCTCTCGTAAGCAACATGGAAGGTGAGACTGCGCGTTTCTCGAGACACCACGCTTTTCCCTCGCCGTCTTTCCTCTTCCTCCCCTTCTTCACCGGCACAATTGCCGGTGCATCGTGCGCAACTCGCGACCACTGATGGACGTACAGACGTACTGCAATGCAAGGTACGCCGTGGCATAGAATATACGTACGGTACAGCATGCCGTATGCCATATGGCTAATGGCTTCCGCGTTGCTAAGCGTCATTGATAGCACCAGCCGAACCCGGTGGTGTCCATGTCTGCTCATCTTCGTAGAACTGCGATAGCGTCCCTTGTTAAGCTCGCATAGGATTCTTTTCGACGAATAAGACCAACTCTTATATCGCGCGCTGATACTGACAGTCAGATATCGTGATTGTGTTTGCCTCGTGCAAATTATCTCGCATAACGGATAAATTGATAGATAAAATATAATAAATTAATACAGATTGTATAATAATAGTGTGATCAAATGATTAATAATTAGTCGATTATTAAATAAGACTAATTGCATTTTTCCCAAAATTTCAACTTGCTTTAGATAATAATTTGACAGAACGTTTAGAGACAAACGAATAAAGAAAGGTTGCTGATATTATATTACTGACAACCGATTCGATTTAAGTAAAAAAGTGAGGGATGTATGTTATATATTTTAATCATTTATAAATTTTAAATACACACGTGACGTCAAACTTTAATCAAATTATTAATTTAAAAGAACCGAAATAATTATAAGTGAAATTTAGACTGATAAGAATAACTGCGTTTCAAATCTGACAACCTGAATCGACGCGCAGTTTATAGAATTGAAAAATATATTTACAAATTTGCATATGAATTTTATTTAACATCAAAATCCACTTCGATCTAAAATAAAATTCTTTTTCCTTATTTAATTTAGAATCATTCATTAGAATTTCTTTAGAAATTTCACTGAAGATCGACGTCACGAATATTTTCGTTTGCTATCAGTTGATTGTGTATATCTAGCGATTGAAATTCTATTAATCACCGACCAAGCGTTTACCGTGCAAATCACCAAACGTCAATCGCGAAATGCTCTCGCAATGAGCAACGATCCGTGGGAAAGATAGAAACTGTCGTCCACTTTAAATCTCTATCGTTTGTTACTATCTACGGCCCAGCTCGGGCACCGTGGACTTCTATTGACTCGGTTCGACGTCGAGTTGAATGATACTATTCGCGTAGCCACCCGTCGACTTCCCACAAACGAAATCGCGGTGTCATCCTCTTCCTCAGATTCCTCGACGGCGTGCAACAATAAGCATCGACGAGATGCGACGCGGCCGAACCATACTCGAGGAGCCTGATCGCGTCTCATTTTCGAGCCTGACACGGTCTGACTTCCGCTAATCGAAGATACATCTTTCGATGAGAAAGAAAATAATGTATAAAGCATAAGAAAATCAACCAATCGAAGTGTTTTATTTCATGAATGGGAAAGGAAATGAAAGACTCTGACTGGTTTCATATATATTAATAATACAATATTATGCGTTATGCGAGACTGTGATCTGTCCTAAGTCTCCACTTCTTCACGGAAAATGAATTTTCGAGGGGGTAACCCACTGTAGCTGAAATATTGTCCCACTGATTATATGATTTTATTTCATTTCATGTGATTTCGTACGATTACAAATAATTTTTTCACTACATACGAAGTCATTTGGTAAAAAGTATACGATTTTATTTAATATTATACAATGATTTCTCTCGTGGATGCGCATATGTAATTATCGGATTATACAGAGATTTTATAATGATTTCGAAGAACTCTGTCCCACGATTGGGCATTAAGTGGTTATCCCCTCGTGAATTTTCGAATTTGTACTCTTCCGCTTGTTGGATACAGATCTATCGGCGCGAGCGGTAACCGTCTCGTACGCGCAGTGACGACCGATCGTTTCCTGGTATAAATATGCACCGTGTCACCCGGGGGGTCAGCTCGGATTCCTCGATGGTCGGGTGTATATGCACGTACACACGCACGTATTCCGCTGGCGGGCCGCGCGAGAACGAGAGTAAGCACGCACGCGTTCGCACAGTCGCGCCGGCCAAGCGCGTATGTATTGCATATATATTATGTATGTATGTGTGCATACGTTAAAATCCTTCACAATGGGATCCTCCACAATGGCCTTTGTCCGTCGCGCTCGTGGAAAGAAATGAAAAACGAGGCCCTCCTCTCCGTCGCGCCGCACCGCGCCGGTCGGTTTCTTTTCGCTGCGGTGTACGTGCGTGCGTACTTGCGTATGTCTTCCAACACGTGTTTTCCTATACACATCTTTTTGCGTTTCCCCCAGTTCAGTTATTTCCGTATTAAACTTTTGCGTTAAAACATGTATCTCGCACTGCACGCACGTACTCCGCTGTGTTTTGCGTTAAAATACATAAGTATCTCTGTTGCAGAAAGAGCAAAACTAAATACACTATTTTTTATGCAATAGAATCCTCAGCTGTCATTGATTGAGGTCATTATAAACTTAATCGGTTCAACTATTATTTGATATCCGATAATCTCGATTCAAATAATTATAAGTAAGCAGTTTACGTACAGATATGCGTACTGTTATGCGTACACTTGGCGTAAGACACAATTGTCTTTTGATTATTATTCAGTTATACGACGTAGAGAGTGCAGAAAAATCTCTATTTTCTGTCGACGTAGTTATTTCTGAATTCTTATGTTACTCTCCATCCTTTTGATTCTAACTTCATATTTTCTCCATATTTTACTCATGACTCGTTTCTTGTCAAAAATATTTACTGGCACGTGTCTTAATTGCTTAGAGGCTTAGATCTCAATAACCATTTGTTTTATTCTGATTTTTATCTTTTGAATAAAAAGTGGCTTTTTCTTTTGAATTTAAATAAGCTTCACTCACTCATTCGTTTCGTCTTACTTTTCCTCCGCTTTCTCTTTCTCTCTTTCTTCTTCCTCCTCACTACTTCTCAGTCATTCGATCGTATGGTTGAGGTTGAGAATGAAAAAAAGGACCGTATGTGCACCGCCGGTTTTTAGAGCTCGGCAGAAACGCGGTAATAGAGTCGCAGTGTGAGCCGGCGAATCATCGGCCGGAAAATCGGTCAGGCCGGCTCTTACTCGACACGCAGCAAAAACGGCTATAAAGCCCGTTCCAAGATCACCAAGGGCGCGCGTACACATGAGAGGAGTGCAGGCAGAGCTCGTCGTGGGATAGTCGATCGCCGGTACGATTCTGGGAGGGATCTCCTCGCTATCTTCGACAAGAATTGGTTTCGCTCTAATTACGTACGATCCTTAGTCCTGAACGATGCTCAATCGATGAACGATTCGTGACACGTCGATATTTTAAATTTCGATCGTGCATTAAATTTCTATACAATTATTATACTCCACGAATATATTGTTTATTATCGTGATACATAAAAATATTATATTATGTCTACTTTAATTTTTAGTTTGAACAATTATTTAGCGTTTTTAAGTTCTGATTTAAGTTTGTACAAGTTTGTTTGTAATATTTATTATTAGCTCTGAAAAATATCGTTTTCGAACTTCTATAATAAAATAGCGAATTTAATTTGGAATACAATGCAGTAAAATTATTTTATAATGCTATCTTCAATAAAATAAAATTAATTCCAATAGAAATAATCTATTAATTAAATTTGTATATTATAAACATATACAAGAATATTTAGATGTTTAAACCTTATATTTTGTAAATATATCTCTTCGCATCGTTCTAATTATTCTTTTTATAGTGTAATACAATATCTGGAAAGGGTATTGAAAGTAGTTAGGCTGGATCGTATTACATCAGTCTTATCCCGCGAATAGTTCCCCATGAAAAAAAGGATACCTATGTTTCGGCTAATAGGTTGGATTCGTCAAAGCGAGACCGCACTCCATGCTTTCCAAAGTGGAAACATAATGACGAAGAATACGTAATATCTAGCTAATTGGACTCGATAACGGGGCTGTCGGCAATAGACGATAATAGCCAGAAATGGGTAGCTACCGTCACCGTATAATTCAAAGATTTCTCTCGCTCGTAAAGAGAACGCGCGAAGGAGAAGAAATCTTTTCGACTCTCGTATATTGGCTTACTGAAAGATCGGGTCGGCAAAGGCGTTAATCTGGCAGAATTAATTCGACTCCGGTCGGATGCTTTCCCTCGATATGCCATGAACAACAAGCGCGCGAATCGAACCCTCCGATTCCGCGAGCTTCCCTTCCGGATTTTCTCTCTTTCTCTCTCTCTCTCTCTCGGCTTGATATCAGTTCAAAGTGAACGCACACGAAGGGAGACTCTTTCACCTTTTGTCGCGAAACATGTCCCGCCTCGTTTGTAAACGCCCTGTCGTGATACTTTAATTAACCGCGGAATGAACCCCGATTTCCAACAGAAATCCTATGTTACGGCTCGTAACTTTCGATATGTACTGTTGGCTTCTGTTAAACTTTCGAAAATAATTTAACCGTTTATTACTTATATAACTAACATTTTATATCTTATTACGGGAAGTACGGGCTGGAGTATCTAAAAATTTAGCTTCATAAAGATTTGAAAATAATTTTATTGGACCATGAAAATATTTACAAGGACGTTCAAATTTGATGTTAATGTTGTAAAAAGTTTTGACATTCTCTGTAATAACTAATTTAAGTGTTTTACATAATATCATTTTGTTCAACAAAATTCTCCATCAACAAAGATTTTTTGTTTCTACTTAAATTTTTAGATACTTTAGCAAAATTGTCTTTTCATCTACATTTTGTTTGACGTAATCATCTTTTATTTTTATAAATATAATAGATAATGCATCAGTTCGATCGAAACAAACTGCGTTTATGAGTGACTCGATAAAATTAGACAAAATTAATAGCAAAACTTGATAACGTGTGTGAACATGATTTTTTTATTATATACTAATAAAATAAAATATTATTTTAATAAAATAATATCAAAAGCAAGCTTAAAATAATTATGTTATCTGATTACATGCACAGTGTAACCAATTAAATAAATTCATAGAAAGTTACAAAACACTAAAATTAATAACAAATACATATAGTTTCATTATAATATTGACACAATATTTCTTAAAATCAATTTAAAAAGGAATTGAATCTGAAATTGGACGCTAACTTTACAAAATCCTACAAGGCTTTCTCCGATAATATGATTAAATCGGAGCAGAATAAAATCTCTGCCGTCTCGACAAGATGCTGATCGCTACAATGCTTCCCTATATCGCGACGAAAGCAAGTTTCCCACTCAGCGAACGCATCGGGAAGCGACGGGCGCATCTCGATGATTTTATTAGCCGGTAACAGTGCCTAATTCGACGCAAAGCCGCTAATCCGGCTGAATTAATTCGTCCTCGGTCGGTTGCTTGCCATCAATGTGTCGTCGCGGCGCGATGCGGCGCGCCGCGCCGCGCAACGATGAGGGTGGCGTACATCACCCCATGCCGGAGCAGACCTCGATTATCCGCAGCCTCTCAACGAACCCTCTCGTCTCCGTCGCCGGCCGTGATCTACCCCGGGCGCGTGCACGTGCTCACGCGCGCAAACTCGTCTTCACCGAGCGAGTTTGTCGAAGCTCGCTCGGTCGCCTCCCAACAACGACGGGGAGGAAGCGAGCCACTTCAGATCTACTGTAGCGTATCCCCGCGTGTAGTCCCGGGATCCCGCAGGATGTGGCAAAGCGCGATGCGCGGTGGCGGCCGTCCCGGGGCGAGACCCATGATCACAATGCCCCGAGAATGATGTCGCGTTGCTACGGTGACGAGAGCCGCAACCGCAGCCGCTTGTCGCGCTATTCGCGGACGCTCTCATGCGTGCGATCGGGCGCGGTGGAGGTGTATTATTAAAAGCCGATCGAGTACTTTGTAACGGGTTAAACGTGACCGTCCATTCGCCCTCGACACCCTCACGGCGTTACTGCCGACTACGAGCGATACCACCAATCCATTGTACCTCTATCTTCGCAGATGGAAAACAATGGTGATAACTTGTTTAAATGTAGAATGTTGACTGTGATGTTTTTATTCTGCTTTAAATAAACTCTCTCTCTCTCTCTCTCTCTCTCTCTATTATATAATAGTTTATTACCAAAATAATTATAAAACATTACAAAGAATAATATCAAAAAATTAGAATCGGTAAATTTAAAGAAAGAAATTTTTAACAATTTAAAAAAAATACTGTGATTTCTTCAATACTACAATACTTCGCAACTCGATACTTCGAACAGAATTGATGATGATTACATAGACGTAGCACGATTATATTCACTTAGCAGTTAAAGTCACTATCTTATATGTGTCGAGAAATCACGGAAATAATGCCTATAGCTACCTCGTAATCGATCCATCGCTTCTGCGCGCACTCGTTCTTACAATCTTACGGTCGTCCCAATTACAGGCTCCAATGGCTAGAACGTTAATGATTTCATTTCATAAAATAATAGGGGGGTACCTTTCTCCTTTCGCAACGTCATTTGCTTTACGACCGAGCGGATCAATTCGCCGACATATGCGCGCAATAAAACACCCATTGGAATCCGAGATCGAGTTCCCACAGCATCGACAAACACACGGCCACCAGGTACATCCGTCGTCCGACATTTTCGAGAGCTTATTCTTCGCGACAATTACAGACGTACATAAAATTGGATAAGGTACTAGTTTTAATGTCAATTACTTCTTTAAAGTGAGATTTGTAGAACGGTAATTCAAACGAAAGGTATCTCATTGAAAATCGATTTAAATGGAAATTTTACATATAGCTGCAGTAATTGCTTATTGTAGACTAAAACTTATTATTTTTAAACAAAAATTATTTAAACATTATAAAGTATTTTGCCTGTCATGCATTTAACAATATGTATAATTTATTGTTATTAATTTAATTTTAATTATCTAATTCGTATTTTATACATATATATTTCATTTATGAATTTGGAAGATTACGAATTTAAAAGGATGAAATATGACAACCCAGGTAACAAGTTAAAATCTTTAATTTCGACGTCAAAATGGTAATAAATAATAACGTTAGCTTGCAACCTAAGAAAATATTTATTTTGAAGGAAATGGAAAATATATATTTTAAAGGAAATAGAAAAATGACAATTGATCTTGAATTTTATGTAGATTTTCTCTTCACACTTCAATTCCACATACTTCGATGCCGCGATGATGTCTCATACTAACGTGTGGCTTACGTTTACGGTGAGAATCCGGCGGTGCACTTGAAATTATTCGCGCGCGATTTTATCGTTGCTGTATAATTTTAGGAGGACGAGTGAGCCTCTCGCTCAGCAACGAACAACGGAAACGTCGCACATCACATTTTACTCGACTCCACTCGCGTTGTAAATTCACGAAAAGCAGCCGTGCGACCGGCTCGACAATGCACTCGAATCCTCCGTTGCTTTCCGACGTGGAAAACGTACGAATTCGCTGCCGGCATTGGCACACTTGAAACTTACGACGATGTAAAGCCAGTGTCGGCACATTTCCAACAGTCGAAAGGTAATTTTGCCTAAAACGGTTAACTCTGGACTGCTTCGTGTCGACCGCTTCGTGTTCACTGAATGTACTAATGATAAAAATTCGCGGGTTAGATACTTCACTTATACATTAACATTATCTTATTTATTTTATGAAATTAAAATTAGTTGCAGAATTACAATGTAAACTCCAGAATAATTTAAAGCTTGTGATCTTTTTTAAAAGACCACACTATAATTATATAGTCATACAGTCATAAATCATTCAATTATATGTCAAACAACATAACGCAAGATGTTCGCAGCTAATATTTTATATTTTAATCACATAACAATCAAATAAATAGACGTTTCGACCTTAAATTAGGTCTTCAGTATTACACAATTACTTATTCAAATTCGCACATGTAATACATTATATCGCATCAATGCAAAAAAGACTTTGATATCTCGCGTTATAATTTGTAAAAATAATCCAACAGGACAACGTTAACGATAAGTTAACTTTTCTAAGTAGAACCTTAAAAGAAAAGGTAGTCGAATATTGTATCGTATTATACTCTTGAGAAATTATCTATTGTTAAATTCAATTCCTACCCCTCATCCTTTTTAATTATTCCACATACAATTTCCAGATTCTAATGGAGTGAATATTCTTACATACATAATAGGAAATATTTTCGTTAATATAGTTATAAACTCGTTTGGTAATTTCATGACTGTTACATCGACGAGGAGCATCGCGATAGCGGCGCAAATATAACTTTGCTCGTCGATGATCGGGAACAGAAAAAGTGGTCGGAATAATGGCGATCTATAAATTCATGCGGTGCAAAGGATAGCAATACGTTAGAGTAGACATTAGCAAATGAGCAAGGTAAATAACGACGTCAATCGGTACGCGCGAGCAATGCTCGTTCTAACGTACTGCTCAGTAACGAGATCTCGATGGTGCGCACTGCGCGCGGATGCAAGAACGAATGAACGAATGAACGAATGAACGAATGAACGAATGAACGAAGCGGAGCCCCGCGAGGTATAAATCGACGTAAGAAGCCTAAGCAGCGCAATGTAAACGGTTTTACGACAGCATGTTGGCCGGATGTAAACCACTTAACCGGAGGCAAATTGACTATACCGGGGCGCAGTTTGATTGGCGAGAAATCGATTATGGTTTCATTTTATTGGTCATTATAATGCGAAAATCAGACCTGACGCATTTTCAAGTACGTCGGTGAAATGCATCTCCAATTTCTCTCCTTCCTAGTATTTGACTATTTGTTACCGCAAAACACATCGTTCAAAGAAAGATCTCTATAATTTGATAGATCCTGTAACGATCACTAATGTGATGCATTAAACGCCATATATGTTTTTACATCCCACATTTTATATAATAAAATAAATAAGAAAGTTTTATACTATAAAATAAGTTATTTTATTTTTTTATTTTTTATTTACTATAATTTTATTTATTATATAAATATATATATATATATATATATATATATGATTTTATTCATTATATAAATGCTTTTTAATATATCTAGTTACTAATTATCTATATAAATTCTTAATCAATTCGATAGATTATTCATGAAAACGTAAATATCAAGATTTAAATTAGATAAAATGGAGGAAGACAACGAAGTAAAATCATGATAAGTTTGGAGTAAAATAGGTTTCATTTGTTTTTATTTAGTTCCTGCCCTCAAAAGGATTCGAACGATATCGATTGCTGAATCTGTTTCACGATGCACGATTTAAATGGATCTCAAGACGGCACGTATACTTTCTTTCTCCTTCTCTCTCTCTCTTTCTCTCTCTCTCTCTCTCTCTCTCTCTCTCTCGCTCGCTCTCTTCGTCTGGACAAAATTAATAAAACAATACTCCATTATCGGGTAGCAACTCGAGTAGGAACGCCGAGAATATCAATCTGAAGAATCACTAGGAATCCCGCGGACGCGATGTTCCGCGAATAAATTATATTTTGCACTCTACGATGGCAATCACTGCGGTATTCATGCGACGCGGACGATAGAATTACTGTCATCGTTTGCGATTTGTTTTCTCATCGATGCTTTCCATTTTAAGATTTCCTTAAGATCTATCTATGTAAAACAGTTTTCAAGTTATATTCCTATATAGTTTTACTGTATAATTATTGTATTCAATTTTCAACACTCAAATTAATATGTCATCAAGAAGCACGAGAAAAGATTTTAGAATCTAATGATCTTTATAGATTAAAAATTAAATATATGTGTGAAAATGAAGAAACTAAAAATTAATTTTTATTAATATAATTAGTAAGAAATTTTTATTATAATAGCGTAGATAAATTTTATTATCTTAAAACATGCTAATATATTACTCTCTTTTATTAAAATATATTTACAAAATCTGAATTGTAAAAGTACAAGCATGCATGAATTTACAAGAACTGGCTCAACTAAAAGCAAAATTTTAGTATTAAGCTTTAAGCTATTGATCCAAAGTTCGGGGCAAAAGCCGAGACCCGGACCCTCCATTGGGCAAACTGAAATACTTGTCACGTGTGGACATAAATAACTGTCGGATGTCGATAAATGTATTAAAAACTCGCGAACCGTGGCTTTATTTCATTCGTGGTATCAAAGAATGAAAAACATAGGAACAGAGGATGAAACGATGGAAATGCAAAAACTGTTTATGCAGAAATATTATTTTAAACTTCAATAGAATCACAATAGATGCTGCCAATGACACGAGTTAATATATTGTAAAATAAACGAAAAATTTAGTAACTACTTTTATAATATATATCAAAGAATATTCTTTTCTTATCAAATATCATATATTAAATAATTCATTAAGTTTGTTCTAATATAAATGAATTTTTTAGAATTAAATTCAGACACTTTAACAAATTAAAAAATATTAATATTTTTTCAGAATAATACTTATCTTTGAAACAATTATAATATGAGACAGTCTTATATGTAATATATGTAAATAAAAATATTGTAAATAAAAATTTTCATATTTTAGATATATTATATATATATTCTAATTCTCTCATTTCTGCACAGTTGAAAAATTTATGTTAATGTAAAACAAAATAAATACGATAGAAATTAATTAACTAGTATATTGTGTAAAAAATTAATATAAAAACGTAACATTAACACTTTGTAAGCAACCATACTTCTTTATTAACATTAACATTTATAATATATTAAAAATATGCTTTAATAAATGTAACATTTATTATAATATGTCATATTTATACATTTTATTCATTTATCTTAGAATTAATATTTTAAGAAGTGTTATTTTTATATTACTTATCCACTTATTCATAAATTATTATTACTTTAATACTAACAAATATTGAATATCAATTTAACATTAAAAAATATTTTAAAATATTTAACAAAATAATATTGTGTTAAATTAACCCTCGGACTACTAAAAATTCAACATAAAATTTTAATAAGGACTTAAGGATCGTTTCTAACACAAGTACAAAATGTTTTCTACTGTGTGCATATTTAATATACAATATTAACATGAACAGCCTATCGTTGTACAAATGACAAGGAAATAAATGTCGCATATCATCTATATGGAAATTGACACTAAATAACGTTCACCGCAACGATCACAGAGTTTTGCTCGAAATTCGGCCACAAGAATTTTCCATATGCACAAATGTCTGCATAAAGCGGAAACATAAAGCGGAAGCGGAAATGAATCCCACAAGGTTGCCGACCGCACGCGGTTGTCCTTGAGCTTCGAAGTCCGTGGTGTATGATTTCACAGACACGCGATGTACATATATATAAATCGGCTCGGACCTCGTCTCCCTTTTTCTCTCCCGCCGGAGACGCTTCCTTTCCCGCAACCGACCCTTCCCGCAGGACGAATTCAGATTTTCCCGAATTTTGTTTAAAATGTTTATGAACCGTGTCCGAGGGGTCGAACATCACGCATAAGTCCGCAAGCACGAGTCGGAGGGGGAGGGCGGGGAGGTGCTGAGGGGAGCTCTTGAGGAGTTTACGCAGCCGGACCCTGAGATCGGAGCCGAAGGTTCCCATATCCTGTCGCACGGGGCAGTAAATCTCGGTAGGACGCAAATAAAATTCCGCGCGCGAGACAAGCCGCCCGGATGGAAGGAGTATGTGATCAGCCTGCGACTTTACGAACGGCGACGCGAGCAACGGTTCGGAAACCCCGAATCACCGATTCGATTGATAGAACGGCAAGATCGCAACGTATATCTGTTCAAATAACTGGCGTAATGGAAACAAATGTATAAATCGAACTTCTGAAAGCATATCAAATATTCTAACGGCGGATTTTTGCATATTCATGCAAAATATTTATGTAAATACAGGGAATCTCTATAGACATTTAAGTTTTTATTTAATTTCCAAAGAAATATACACTATAGATATAGATATTCATAACTTATATATTTAGTAATTTACTAAAATTATTATTATTAAATAAAATGAATTAAATATGTGTATTTTTATTAAAACGAGAAATGTTCTCTAATAAAATAGTTCTCTCTTATCATAGCACTTTTAGCGTTTCATTTTTAAATAAATTCTTTAAATTTATAATTAATAAAGCATTACATATTATATTTGTGCTAGAGAGAGCAAATTATAAATTATGTTAATTATACTTTCGAATGTTAAGCATGTATAATTTCAATTTATACATACGCCTATAATAAATAGTATCGTTTAAAAAACTAAAATTAGCAGTTCGCATTTTAGACTTTCACTTGGAATATGTTTCAGGTATATATCTTGTCGGCGCATAATTCGAGATAGATCTTTAACCGATCGTCCTGCATCCAGGGGTTCTGTTTGTGCGGTTACCCGTTTTGTCACAAATCTAACGGGGGTTCCTAGGCAAGTACATAACGCTAGTTAGCACCCCGCTGCGGTCTGTAGTGGGTGTGTTGTGACACGCAGGGCGGAACAAACAAACATCGTGTCCGTTTGGTCGAAGGATAACCACGAGTGACCATTGACGAAACCTCAATGTGACTTTGCCATCCACGAGGATGTTCCTTTCCTTCTCGCCCCCACCGTTTCCTCGCCATCTCTCTTTCTCCGGTATCCCACGTCCTTCAGTTTCCGACAATAAAGGAAGGGGGAAGCTGCCCCTTAAAAGTTTCGACCGCGACGCTAAATAGGAAACGATACACTCCCACGATTCGACTCGATTCCCGTTTTCCTCTCCTTTTCAACCGCACTCCATCCCCATTCTCTTCCGCGACATTAGGTCCGAGACAACGGCCGTTTCTATATCCCCGAGACTCTCGAATTCGAAGTCGTTCGTTCCAGCACGAAGGACGATATGGCGCGCGATGAATGACAATGCGCCGCCCTTAAGATTAAATCGCGGCGACGAGAAACGGCGGCCCGGGACCTTCACAAATGTAAGATCGGGTCGTTTCGCAAGCGTGGCTTGTCGCTTAAGTGAGTTGCGTCATTTTTACTAACGACCAACAGAAATTGATAAGCACTTGATATCAGTGGAAATATATAATTAGATGGCGCGTCATCTCTCATAATAATATTTCAGTTACATATTAGTTGTATTGGTTAACTTCTGGATTAATTTTTCGCCTTCCTTCGTCTCTTTTTAAAGAGATGAAAAAACATTAATCAAGTAAAGATTAAAAATGAGAAACATTGAAAAAATTGTTGTGTTATTTAAGCTTGATAAATAAAAATAAAACATTGAAAGATAAAATTGCTTTTAATAAATTGGCGATTGTTAATTGACGTGAGATGAAACAAGGATTGAGATAATTTATAATTCGAAATATTGTAAAATATTTTTAACGATATAATTATCTATCGTTTAAAAAATATTATTAAATTTAATTATTCAAAATATATTATTTGAGAGTAATAATAATTCGAAATGTGTTTCAGTAACACTTTGAAGGCAATAGTTTTATGCATAAACTTCATCAGTCATCAGCGATTTATTGTTGAAATATAAGCTCATACATAACTTGTAAAGCGAAACTATTCATACATATTTTTTGTTTCAGCTTGCCTTTAGAATTTATTGTTCATGTTTACGCATTACATTGCGAAACATGTCCGTGCATTTAACTTGTCACGAATACTGAAACGAATCTAGAGCGAAGCAGACGCAGTCCATCGGTTTTCATGTAAATTGAAAATATTCGCTTACGAAAGTAACAGCGATAATCGAAGACGCGATAGAAAGAATGCTTTAGTGCGTCAACAAGACACTCAACGCGACAGTGCCAACGGCATATTACTGAGGCTCATAATTAATGTGATAAGGAGCGAGCGCGAGCGAACGCAGAAAATTCTCGCGTCTTTTTACGTGGATCTCTTTATGTAAGCGTCGCGTACGGAAACATCCAGCATACGAGAGAAAATTTAATCGAAGCTACACTCGTTATTGCAATCATACGAAACAAGATTATTATGTACATGAATGTTATCGCCGACTATCCTTGTTGATTACGAGGAAAACAGCAGTTATTAGTTCACTCCATGAGTAATATGCTTTCGTTTGATATTATGCATAAAGTAATATATATAATTAATGATTAATCAAATTTAAAACATCAACAAGTTTGTCAAGAAAAAAAGAAGATAATATGATGGATTAATTCTAAATTATATTAGGGGTCTACACTTTAATGTATAATTTTTTTATTTAAAACAGATTTCACAAATTATGTATATGATTTAATTTATTCCTGTTTCTAATTCTTTAACTTCAATTTTAAATAGCCAACTATGATTATTGCAAAGATTAACACAGCACATTATCGACTTCACTATTTTACTGTATTTAATTAATCTTATAATTAATATTAAATATGTGACAATTCGTTAATTTAAAAGTTCAGTGTAATAATTCACTTTCTTTCAATTTAAAAACATATTAAGTGTAATTTTTCAAAATTAATTTTTTAAAAAATTAAGCCTCATAGAAAGTTAAACCACTATCACTATCGGACCGAAATTTAATTTCATTCATAACTTAGAATGTATTGGCGAAAGCGATTCTCCCCGTTTCCGAGAGCAAAGATAGTCGTTCGACCAAGAGCGTCAAACTGGCAGAAACAGCCGTTTGTGACCCCGGACCAACCCTATGACCTTAACAGGGTTTTCAGTGACTTTCTCGGCCGGGCCGTGACGCGTTGCACGTTATACGTTTCTCTCCGCGGGAATCCCATGGATTCGGGGTCCGGAATGGGACCGGGATCGGGATCGGGATCGGGATCGAGTTTTCTTGATAATCAAAATCCAAAAGCGAGTTTCGCCAAGCCATACGCAGGGGTACAAGAACGTGCCCGCTTCCGGGACGTTTCTCCTGGAGAAAACTAGTTTCCTTGTCGCGGGACTTGTCCTTGCGAGCTGGACACTGTCCACCTTTAAGGGTGGGAACTTCGCGAGGAAATACTGGTCCGTGCTGTTCTTGAACAAAACACCGCGCGACGCTTCTAGAAAAATACCTGTTCGGACTTACGAAGTAGTTGATACCTGATTTGAATTGCTACATCGCGCGGCTATTGCGTTCAACGTACGAGTTGACGTGTGGTTTAACGTCTGAAATTTTTGGGGTATTTAAAAATCAGTGATTAAAACGCGGGAACTATTGTGACATTTCATTATCAAGTAAAATGTAAGAATTACGCCATTCTTTCTTGGATTCAGCGATAGTTTGATCTAACGCACATCGAATTGTGATGAATCACACGCGTTTAACACTGATGTCATCAAAGAGAAGGAAATTTCCATCGAGAATAAAAACAATAGTCATGTGCATACTGATAGATCGACAAGAAAATATTAGAATGCCGCAAACATCGATGAGCAAATCAAGACGCACTTATTATTATAATGTAATTAATACAATTACATATAAATAGTAATAAAAAACCTATTAAGAATCTATAGAAATAACAATAAAGTATATTTTATTAAAAATCTCTTGATATTGTATAAAAAAATGAATTATTCTGAAGATAACTTATAAAAAATCTGCTTTTTATTCTTGCATTCTTTGAACTACAATGAACTTCATTTCAACTTAATGCATCATGTGCAGGTCAAAGAATGTAGGAATAAAAAACACCTAAACACCTAAATACCTAAATGAACGTAATAATAAAATTTAACATCCATCATGATTTAGAAAAACTATAAAAATATAAAAATATTCTTTTTGTCTTTTACATTTAATTATAAAACGAAAGACTTCACAGAATTGAAACCAAAGTCTTAGGTAAATTTACCGCGTATCAATCAATGGAGGATGACCATTACCGAGATCACTTCCGCCATCGACAGGTAGCTAAAGAAGCGATGGGGAGAAACACCTTGCGTCCATCCTGCGTGGGCAGACAAGTGGCGAGTTAGGGGCTAGCAAGCACAACCCCGCACTATGATGAAAGCACGGGTGGGTGGCACTCGAAGGGACCCGGAAAGCCTGGGGCGAAGTGCCGAGTGCCACTTTACTCAAAGACCACGTGTTAGTTCGTGTCGGATTTCAGACTCTCCCGTTCTTTTCGAGGAAACGTTCTTTTCCTCCCGAAAGACTTACAATTCCATCATATTCTTACTTCGTCGGCGATCAAGACGGTTTTGCATTGTACGCCGCCAATTTCGCTCGCTCCTCCATGTATCACATCAAAATGAAATGTTATCTTTGTTAATAACAAAATAGCGAAATTAAGAAATTTAGTATTATAAAAATAATCCGAACATTAATTAACTTTTGTGTCTCACATTTCATCAAGAACGTCTGTTGATGTGACTTTTTTCATGATAATCAGTCAATAATTTAAATATTGTAATAGATTATTAAAGTTTACACAGTCTAATCTTTACTCTCTAAATTCTTTGGAGTGAAATCTCAACTCTAAAGAGTAAAAATTGAGCCAGCCTTGAAAAAGAATAGTTTAATTTTTAATTTTCAAAAGTGAGAGATTTCACTCTTCAAAGTAAAATTCATTCTATATATATATATATAGAAATAAAAGTTTTAGAGAGTTTTAGAATAAAATCATTGATCCAAAGATCATTGATCTCTGATGAGTTCTAAATTTAATGCAAATGTGGATCAGAGGAGATGCAAAGATGAACGACAAAAATTACGGCGAAACTTTTGTGAATCGTATTGATACCTGTGCCCTACGAATAGTCAATAAAGTCCCCACTGATTTCCGGATCGGGTCACACGGATATTTGGTCAATCATTTCACGTATATGCTCCTGAAATGGGGAAAGACATGGGGCGCTTCCGCGGTGCGACAATAAGGGAAGAAAGTGCCGTTCGCGTTGCGCTCGATGATTTCGGGGATTCCCGCATTTCCTGCGTCGACGATTTGCTCGACGGGCCTGCGTGCCCATAGTGTGCGGCCTCATAGGTATGCACGCTACGGGGTGGCGTCGTATCGATGCAACGCGCACGGTTTTCACCCCCGTGAAACCCTGCCTTCCGCGACACGACCCTGTTGTGGTCGACGCAGCTGTCCTGTGTCCAGATGTCCGGTTTTCGGGTACGGGACGAACTGCTCGCTCACTGTGAGAAAACCAATCCGAGGTTGAGTCCCTTCTCCTACCATTCGTTGCCGTTTTCCTTCGTCCGTGACTGTTCCCTCCGTTTCCTTGACCGGATCCCCGAAGGCACATTAATTACCCCGCGAACGGACGCTCCTTCGGTATTATCCGAAATTTAATACACGTCCCGCCGCACGCGCGTTATGTACGTTTGTGTATACATGTGTATATAGGATATATGTACACAAGACGTTAAAATTATTTAAATCTTATAAAATAAAAATTTATGCATGCACAAAATTTAACTCTCGTAGAAAAGTACATATTTCTTCAAATCATTAAAAAGAAAGACATTTTGTTACGTCATAATCTGTCAGGATTTCGATAAACTAATAAATATACTGATAAATTTATAATGTTAAATTCAAATCATATACACACACACACACACACACACACACACACACATATATGTATGAACACATACATACTCTATACATAAACATATATCTTATTAGTATATATAAGCTTGACCAGCGCGTTTTTTCTACGGCCTTTCCATTACAAACCTTCCATTCGCTAAACGTTAGCATCGTTAACTTGATTGAAAGAGCCGCCTAGTACACGGAAGAACTAATTCGACTCACTAAAGTGTTCTCAGATACGTGAAGATTTTATAATCGTTTTAAAACGATCCTTCTCGCAAGATCGAAGATGTTCGACTTAAGAAATACAGTGTATTGTTGATAAAATCGTCTTTCGAGGTGTACTAAAAATGTATGTTTATAAAAATATGCATGTCCAGCAAATTTTGAATGTCAATAATTAGTTAAATAAATCATTTTTTAATATAAAATTGTGAAAAATATTAATAAACGATTTATTAAGACCGTACATTAAAATATAAAATATAAAATAATATAATATTAAATATGAAATTCAATATCAATATAAATGTGGCAGAAAAAATATTGGCAGAAAAATAAACAAACAAGAAATGTCATATAAATGAAAAAAACAAGGAATCTGTTTCATCTTGCTAATATTTTGATATAAAGCTATAAACTCGTCAACAATGATTTTGTTAAATGAGTTTGTTTTAATTCTTATGTATTTTTTATGCTATTTTGAAAATAAGAATCAGAAAAATTAAAATTTATCCTATCGGCTCCAATTTATTGTAATCAACATATTTATTTTTAAAAATTTATAAAAATTTAAAACTTTGCTGACAACAAAATGTTTGTTGTACTTTTTTTTAGTTAAAATATTAATTTTTATTTAATACGTTTAATAATAAATTTTTTATAATAAAAAAATCATGTTAATATTTAATAGCTATTTCTTATGAATTATTTATGTCTAAGTAGAAGAGATAAATACAGGCATTTTTAAATGCATGTTATTCAAAAATTCTGCTTTTCTAAATTTGTCCTTATAAATAGATTTAAAATTAGCCGCAAGAAACACTATAAGAAACATTCTACAGATCAATTCAGTATAAGAAAAGTAAAATTTTGTTAACCAGAGTGTAATGATACATAGAATCAATGCTTCAGTTAGCATTAATCGGAATTAAAAAGATGTTACATATTAAAAAGATTATTATGACTGTAATATCAAAAGACAAAAATGTATATGTAAGTGAAAAGTAAATTGTGGTCATAACCTAATTATATTAACTGTAGACGTATCTCTATACATTATACAGATATTGCATAAATATAAATAGTGCATATGTCATATCATGCTCTTGAGGGATGAAAATTTTAGACGAATCGAATCGCGTTCCGATCACCGAAATCATTAATGGATCATGGCAGGGCTGTGTGTGATCAGCCGCAAAGAGAATAATCGCGCGAAATACGTGGCGACGGGAAATCAAAGGGAATTCGTAGCAGGAAATGCGACCATTATCTTCCGCATGTTCTTTCCGATCCTCCGAATCGCAGATCGATTTTGCGTTTATCCTCGACTACCGACGAGAGCGAGCAGCCAATGAGTGACGAGAGATGTAGGCCTATATATGGCTAAACCGATGACGTACATATATCGATGATTTTTAATCGATAGCTGCCGAGTGATCGCCGTGAGGACGTGGAGTACGATCGCTTTAAGTGCTTCCGGATATTTGCGTCGCATCGCATTGTACGTCGAAGAAGAGATATCCACGCGCATCATTATATCTTCCGTTATCGCCATAAAGACATCTATCTCTCGACTGCGATAGTAGTAGAGAGAGAGAGAGAGAGAGAGAGAGAGAGAGAGAGACCGTAAATATTTTTTATAAATATAAATAATAATAACCGCGCCGAACGACTTTTCAATTATTCGGGTTACTTCCGAGTACAGAATCTCAACGAACTCTTTTTTAATCGTCAGTAATCTGACATTATCCTCGCACTTTTAAATCTTGGTTCCAAAAGTAGAAAATTTTTTCTGTCACGTGTATACACACAGGAACATAAATGCCTAGTCATGTCTTTTCATGCCTTCTCAGTTCTTTTCATGCCTACTTCTTATTCATTCTTCTTCGATATGCACGCAACTTCGGATGGTTACCCTGGTGAAAATTTTTCTCAGGATTTTTTAGAATTTTTATATAATTTTTCAGACTTTCTATATATAATAATTTTATAACTTTCTCACAATTTTTATACGAATTGGAACATTTTCTAGAAAATTTACATTTTTTTCTCAGAATTTCTCATATATGTTATAATTAAAATATCATAAGATTTCTAAGAATTTTTGTAAATATGATTTCTGATGAAATATTATAAAATCTAAAAAATTTTAAAATATTTTTTTTAAATAATGGGATGAGAAATTTCAGAATATTTCAGAATATTTCAGAATTCACTTGTATGAAAAATTCTGAGAGAAGATATAAACTTTCTGAATTTTCTTGAGTATTTCTGAAAAATGTTCCAATTCGTATAAAAATTATGAGAAAAATTTTCATCAGGGTAGATATTTATAACCCTGTGAATACAGAGATCGACAATTGTCTGCCTGTTTAGTTTGAGTTTACTTTTAATTTTCTTTTCATGAACGCTTCAAACTTTAATCATATTCGAACCATCGAATTCGCTTAGTAAATTTTTGAATTCCTTCGGATAGTTCGCGCTTCACTCCAGCCAGGATTTTCACTTCCACTCGCCAGCTGATGCCTCCGCTTAGAGTTGCACCAACTCGAGGTCGCGCCAGATAAGTTCCAGCTTGTCATTTACGATCAGAACTTCTTCTTTCAGTTACGCAACAATATAATAATCCTGAGGATTCATCATGTTCTCATCGTTCGCGGACATAATCACTTTTGATTCACGTGACCAGTTATATGTCAAACGGTTTAATCTCGCGATCGCGATGCCAGCAGTCCGATACACAGCCTATCTTCATCTAGCAAAATGACCTCTCACAGAATATTAGCCTATCGCGTAACTTAGAACGATTTCTTTTAGTGCGCTTAATTCAGTGCATATTTATCAAACGCGTATATCATAACACGAACAACTCATAGCAAAATTTCGGCCCGAATTCCACTTTTGAAAATCTGTAGGCGGGTTTAGGAAATTCTTTACTTGTGTATATTCTACAGAAAATTACAAGAGACTGACTCAGAGCTCGCTGCCTCGCGTGATATTCTCTCTCTCTCTCTCTCTCTCTCTCTCTCTCGCCACGTTATTATTCCATTATAATTATTCCATTTTTTTCTTCTTCTACTTCTTTAAAAACCCCTATATAGTTTTCCTATCCATTAAGGGTCATCACCACGAGATGAACCGGGTTCATGGATTCAATTCGCCTCCTCATGGAGTAGAGGCCATACTTTATCTTAATTTAGAAACATTATTGTTTTTCAAGCGACTCTATTTCGAATTGAAGAACCATAACAAAGAAGAAATCTTCTTTCGATTAGCACACTTTTGTGCCAGGGCCATTGTTATGCAATATAAAAATAAAAATCTAATACATAATAAATGTAATTTTTTTCTATCTGCACATACACACACACACACACACACACACACACACATTGATATATATAAATATATATAAATTTCTTTTTATATAATATCAAACAAATAAAATATAAAGATATGAATGCATGAAAAAAATGATTTTGCTAAAGTATTTCGAATAAAAATTCAATGATCGATTATAATATATAAAATATTAAATATAAATTACATTTTTAATAATTATTTAATTATTAAGATTATAATATAATATTCAATCATTTCAATCAATAATTTACATAATTTTATTTTTAAATACTAGATAAAATAACAAACTCACGTTAACTTGCCACGAGAGTATTTATATACTGAAAGAACGATTTTGATGAAACATCTAAAAATTGAACTACAGATCCGAATCCAAAAATAATTTTGTTGGACTATCAAAATAATTATGTTGTAGAAAGCTCAAGCGTAATGAACAAATCATTTTTATAGTCTAATAAAATTATTTTTAAATCTAATTACATTTTTAAATACTTTAACAAAACTGTTTTTTATATAGCTTTAAAATTATAGATAAATTCAATAATGTAAATCTCAATAATAATCTATATCCATAATTTTTAATTTCTTTTATCATCTAGAACGTAACTATTAACTATATCGATAAAATATTTCCTTGGGCAACAAAGGGTCCATTGAGCACTTTTTCTAAGAGGATCAACATGACAGTTAACGTATTAACAAAGAAAAATTCGTGCGCATCTTGCGATACCAGCCGAGAATTTTGAAGACGGGCGATAAATCGAGAATCTAGATCTGAAAAATAGTTTATCCCGAAAAACACGAGCACCCAAAGCGTCTGCTTATCGGTGCTATAACTCAGCGCTCTATCGCGTCTCGGCCGTCCCATAATGAGCGACGCCAAATGCGCTGGCGATAATGTAACGCGAGGGAAAAGATAGGAAGTAATTGGAAGCTTATATGATACTTATTGTAAGTGCCTAATCTTAAGAGCAGAAGAGATAGAGAGAGGATCCAGCTTCACCGACGCTAAATGGAACGCGACGTGATCACGCGACACGTCGCGCGTATAATTTATTCTATTCTGGACTTGAGTAAATGAAGCCATCAATCGGTCGTATTTCATTCTCTCCTTTTTCGTTTCCCTTTAGCTTTCCTATATTAATCATTCAAGAAACCAAATCAATCTAGGATATATAATACATACATATAATATTAAAGCAGTCTTATCTAGACGATGTTCTTGTCACAAGAACAAACTTTTGCCTCTCGCTATCTATATATATATATATATATATATGTCTTCATTCTCGCAATTATACAATCTAAACTTTCTCGTTAGATTTGTTAATATACAAGTTTTAAGGCTTTCTAAATTTTCCTTTAACGTAACAAATTAAAGAGTATTACTAAAACGAACTTACACTATCTGATTATAATCTAATTGCTAAAAAGACAAACGGATTTTATATCTTAGATTTATATATATATCTTTTATTTTTTGCTTTAATGTAATAATTAATATAATTTAAATCAACTTCTGCGATCTCGACTGATGCATTATCTGCAATACATTTGAAAGAAACATACTCGAATAATTAAAAATTTTAGCATACTCGTTTTACTATGGTAACCGCACGTATACGGTGGCCTTTGACGGAATGAACGATGACGAAAAGCGGAGCGAGCAGGCACGTCTTGCCACTCGAGCAGGTCAAGAAGGACCTTTAAAGCCGGGTCTCCCTCCTATCCCTTCACATGTCCCTCGTGTCTACCCTATATGCCTACCCCCGGTGCATTCGAGTATCTCGCTTTTTTTAGGCCGTTCTAAATATGCATTATCCAATTTAGTCCGATTACACGGGCCGGCCATGACGCACGGACTTTGCTACCCAGTCGGATCCTCTCCGCCTCGAGATCTTCTCTCTTTCTTCTCTCTATTCCTCTTACTCTCCCTCTATCGACCTCCTCCCTCGACGCGCACCTACACGTCTGTTCGAACGTAAAAAGCTAATTTAAAAAAGCTTAACGGCCGGGACACCCGAAACGAGCAGCGTGCTGCTCACGTTGATTCACGGCGAACCACAAATGCCACCGACAGCCGTGGTAACGATTAGGTGACAATCGGTTAACCCAACGATGGTATATCCTGGGATATGACACAGCCTAACAGTCAAATTTTTCTCCTGGCAAAAATACGATTCCCGAGGATATAAATTTATTTTTTATGGCCAGTTAAGGTGGATATTTAGTGGCAAAAGTATTGAAATGTCCGTCATAAAATATACCTATAAATTGAATAAAACTCCGAGAAATAAGACATAATTGTAATGTATAGAACACTCTCAACTTTCTTTTTGCATGAATACCATCCTTGTTGACATATTACTTTAATGCGCTATTGACAATTTATATTACCAATGATTATGATACATGATTGTATAGAGAAAGTATCACGTCTTTCGTCCATGGAAATCCAATAAAGCAAACAAGATGATGCAATCACGAGGATCGCGACATCGTTATAAGACTACAGAAAATAAATTCTTGCGTAATAAATATTACAAATACTTTATTTCATAACAATATTGCACTTGCTGATTGCTACGACCATAAATCTTTAAATTTATGCATAAACGACAAAAGAAAATATACATTTAATGTATCTCGTGATAATCAGTTAGGAAGACGATGCGAATTTTAATCCAACATTTTTCTAAGTATGATCGATTAATTCATTTTTAACAACTTTTGAACTATAAACCTTATGCATGATTCAAGAGAGAATTAAAAATGCGAGAATACTCCCACTCAATGTCTGCAAAAATTGTAATTAAGAATTGTTAAAAATATATAGACTAACCTGATAAAAGCAAATAGATTGGGATTTTTTTCTGATCGAATATAAAAAGGAAGTCCAATCCCGCGATTGTGAGTCTAGTGTTAAACGCGAAATTAATAACCACACACATCACCGACGGTGTATGTAGAATAAAAATAAGCATCAGAACAAAGATCACGCTCGTCCGACGAGAAGCGGGACGGGGAAGGCAGGCATTACGCAATGCACCGCACGAGGTCATGTCTGCACCCTGACCAACCAGAAGTGGCTTGGCCGCGCGAGAAAAACGCGTGCGAGATGAACGAAACGCAGCGCTGAGCAGCGGAAAAAGGAAAGAGGCGAAGAAACTTGGCAAGAGCCATACATTTGCCGCGCCATTAGTGCCAGGCCGGGGCGCTAGCCATCGCCATTAAGTAGAGAGAAATTGATCGATATTGCAGCAACCGGCCGTAATAACGCAGCACCTAGTAGGTAATAATTAATCGCGGCCGCGCTGGCATAAAGGCTGTTTCCATATCAATCTTTCGCGTTGACGTGTTGCCGGAAACAGAAGCCTGACGAAAAAAGGAAAAAAAAAAGAGAGATGGCGATAAAACGACCGATGTCGATTATAAAGACGATGAAGAAACTTCGTTGGATTGTCGTGGAAAGACGCGCGGTCCAACCGAGATTATTTTTCTTCGTTTGACGAAATATCTTACAACTATATATGTATGTTTAAAGAGTTTCTAAGTAAAAACTTGTAAAAATATAAATCCTACTTTAAATAACCTATGATTTGCCGAAGCAAATTCATTTTTTAATTTAACATAAATTTCAGCCCACTTAAAACCAAATCTCCAAATCTCTTCTCTTAATCTTATTAGATCCTCCAAAAACAAAAATTATGTGTTATACGATTAAAGAAAATTTTGTACAAAATTGTAAAAATTCTGATAAATGCTGATAATATATTTCGGCCTCAATTTATTTGTATATAATTGAGCACAATTGTAGTTATAATGGTCTTTTTCATATTATTGTGAAACAATTGGGAGTCATGAAAAAGTGATAAAGGAAAAAAAGGATAGATATGACGGAATTATCGATTAGCCTTTTCGAAGCGACGGGGTCAGGTTCGGCCACCGTTTCGCTGCTCCGGTCGGCGCAGTGGTGACCGCTCGTGATTACGCGAATGTACAGGCCGAATCCTCTCGGCAAACAAATGACGAGCCATAAATACGTTGGCACCGAAGGTGCTAGGTAGGAGTGTCCGATATTAATAAGCGGTCATTAGGAGATACGGTCTCGGGGCTATGGACAATGGCGAAGGGCGGGCGCGAAAGCGTCCGCGAGAATAGGCGCTGTAAATCTCGTGGACCGGCTCTCGAAGAAATCGCTCGACGCGCTTCCCACGTGACGTTGCGGTGCCGCATTTTCCACGCCAATTTCTGTACCGCTAGTTTCTACCCGCCGAATTTCAGATTAGCGCGTTCGTGCGCATCCCGAAAACCGGCTTTGTTTCATTTAACTTTGAATTCAGCCGAGATGGCCTGACACGTGATTTTATTCAGAATAGTTCGAACACGTTCATAAAACACACCGCTCGATTGCTTGATGATGTTTCCAAGACAATGCAGCAAAAACGATAGTGAAATAGGTCAGAGTGTTAGATTGGAATCAGTGACGCGGGTCGGTCGTTAAGATAATTGAGTTGTTGACACGATATCAAGATCATAATATAAAAAAATGTTGCTTCAATTTTTCAAACAACATTTTTTTATATTATGATCAAACAACGTTATGCAACTCAATTTTAATAATCAGTTAATTATGATGTTACTGAATAATTAAATTCGTAGTAACAAAATGCGACAATGTAAATTTTAAGTCATCATGAAAAAAATGGATTTTGTTGAAAAATTTAAAATTTTGCTGGATGCAGATCTGAAAATAATTTTATTGGATCATTAAAATAACTTTCTTGAAAACGAACTAATTATTGGAGTATTAAAATTTTGTGCAATATTAATCATCATTTTTTAGTTTCCAATATAATTATTTTGATGGTTTGATAAAATTACCTATTTTTTTTAGATGTTTCCAATAAAATTTTAACTCTTTCAGTAGCTTTTTCCTTCAATTTTGACATCCTTTTGAATTTTTGAAATTAAATCATTTCAGACATATGGCCATATAAAGTTTTCGTCTTGAATTTGTGTGAAAAATCACCCGTCTTAAAATCTTTTGCAGTAACAAGCCTGTATATAATATTTAATTTCAAATTCAATTCACCAGTTTAAAATGTATAGACCGCGAAATGTCACGAGCATCTTAGCATTATTCGCAAGCGTCGATTAATGTACCAGCAGCCACTTCGTTGAATTCTCGACTGCGACTCGAGGAGAATAGTTTGTTGGCAGGACATCAATCCGACGCGACGTGGCGAGGACGCGCAGCACGCAACTTTCTTAGACTCCGTGAGGTACAAGGTACAAGTCGATCCATCCACTCATCGGAATGGGAGTGACGGGGGTGAGTCGGGGGGTAAGGAAGAAGGGCTGGCTTTGCGAAGGCACTTGGAAACTCAAAGGATGAGAGGCGCCTCGACCGAATCCCAAAGTCGATTATTAATTACTGGCGCAATGCGTTATAATTAGCCGACGTGTAATCAGATTGTTGAACGGCGTAGATATCTGTCTGGTGGTTATGCCTAACGATCCCCTCGATGGCAATTCATTAAGATTACATTACGCGACCACGCCCTGATCGCGCGTAATCATTGCACAACCTAATCGCCGATCATTGTATCGCATCTCAAATAAGAAAGTCACAGTCGTACAAGAAATTGTTTTCCAGACATCACAATTAACAAAAAAAGAGTGTATAATTTACAGAATGCTCAAGCAATCAATTAAAAAAATTGATATTAAAAACATCGAGTCTATAAAGCATAATAAAAATTAAGAGCAATAAAATTTCACGTTGTGATGAAAAAATCAATATTTTAAAGACTATAGATTCTTCTCTACTATTTTATGTTTTGTTTTATAGACGTGAAATCAAATATCATTTTTAATAAATATATCATTTTTAAAAAAAGTCATTAAATTTTTATTCACTTTTGTAAACGACTTATGCACGTTTCACCAATGTAGATTAACTTTAATCTTGTTAAAAAACTTATCTTTTTATCTTTTTTTTTAATTCTAAGAACTAAAAAGTGTAAAGTGTTAATTAAGAATAAATTAAACCGAGATTAAAGTTAATCTACATTGATAGAAATGAAGATTAGACTATTAATACCCGTCTTTATATTAAGTTTAATCGCAGTTCAATTTACTCTTCATCTTTCTTTAATTTCTAGAAAAAGATAAAGAGTTAATTAAACCGAAATTAAAATTAATCACATTGATAAAAACGAGAAAATAAGACGAAAATATTCGTAATCTTGAACGATCGACACGGATCGTCCAAGCGTGGTAAACCGCACGACGTTTTGCATTGTTTTCGGTATACGATGGTATGCTGCACGACTCTCCACGTGTCATCGTGAATTGGTAATCCTGGGAGCACTTAGCGACCGAGCCAATCCTCGTGCTGATTAGTAATATTGTGGCCTGATGAACCGAGGGCCCAAGTTGTCGGGCGAGTAGGAGATGAGTCCGTAACCTCGTTACCAACCCGCAGGCGATACGACTACCCCAACTATAACGCGAGGATGTGGTCTCGCAAGTTGGGAAGCGACAGGAACGGGAGAGAGAGAACAACGGAGAGAGAAAAGGAAGAAGGTGAAGAGATAGAACGACGAGGGAAGAGAGGACGAGAAAGGGGCGAGAGAGACGTAGATGAATGGATAGATGGATACCGAAGGGAGGGATAGAGAGATAAATAGATGGATAGATAGGTGGATAGAGAGAAAGAGGCGGTGAGAGTCTCCATCGGCCCCCAGTGACGAGGGATCGGAATATATCATTGAATTAATAACCAGTTGCACCGTCCCGGACTTCGCGGCTCGGTCTGGTTGAAGTCCTAATAGCCAGACGAGAGAAAGAGAAAGAGCGAGCCATCGCTCCGACAATGAAAGAAACTTTTATGACTTGCGGATGATTGAAATAAATTAATCGCCGCCGGTGGCCGCCTGGGTGTGCGTGCGCTAACTAGGAACTATTTACGCCGATCGAGCGTGCCTTGTTACGGGAATTGACACAACAATACTTGCCTTCTCAGTTTAATATCTTCGGGAATCTGACGGTAGCCACCTTCATTAATCTAACGAAGTTATTGTCTCTTTTATATCCAACGAGCAGAGCTATATTCATGCAAAATCAAAAGTGATAGCCAAGAGGCTTTTATACATTAATCTATACAAACGCTTAATTTTTAGCTTTGTATGCGTTAATGTATATACATATATTATACTTATTTTCGTATAATTTTTCTTTACGTAATGAAAAACCTTTCTCGAAATAAATATCGTATCCGAATTAACAAATAAAGTTTTAATTGTCGCGGTCAATAGATTTATCTATACGTCCACATGATTGAGTTCGTTGTCTCGGACCTCTCGACCGAGAATTGTTAGGTTGATACTTACGGACACCCGGTGCACAACTGCACAACTTCAACTCCCATTGTTCACAGAAACTTGAAGAGAGTTTGCGGTCGACGTGAAAATTCGATCTGGCGATCGGAAAGTATAATGATTGGTGGCGCGATTTAATGATCGCGCGCGACCGGATACGAAACATCAGCAAGACCGGCACAAAAAAGATGACGGCTACAAGGGGTTGCGATTTATACGGCACACCACCGCTTACGGAGTCGTAGAAATTGACGGGAGAGCGACGGTCGGTCGTTGGTGTGGGGTGAGCCGCGACAATGCTCTAATCAAATGTCATGAATCGGCGCCATTATGCGCATCTGCGGCGTGAATTTATAAATATGCCTGGAGGCGGCCGCCTTTTGCCTCCCCCGTGAATACTACGGCGTGGGCTCCAACGGCAACCTTTAATTTGGCGATCTGCCGAGGTTCGAACGATATGCCGTGATTTATATTATGTAGTCGGAGTATCTTTTAATCGCTTGATTCTCAAGAAAATTCAACTCGTCAACGACAAATTTTAATGAATTAAAATTAACATACGAAGAAATAGATATCATTATATTAAACGAATTTTGGGAAACTAACAATTTTTATTAATTAAGAAGTTAAAATTGTTTAATATAAAATTGCGTCAATATATATACAAATTCTATTCCTATAAAGTAATTTTTCCTATAAAGTAATTTTTCTACAACAATACTTTATTTTAAAAAAAATCTTTTCTTTTAAAAGACTTGAAACTGTTATAACAAAAATTGCTGTCTTTTTTATTACGATGAACATTGCGAGATATTTATAACAAAAACTATGCTTTAACGATGCCTTTGAGGATCCTTCGTACCGACTGTTTGACGATGCGAAGCTGCAGCGCGTGAATGCGCGTTCAAAATGTAGAACCGAACTCTTTCTCGCGTCGGATAACAGATACGCACATACGTGACGCATGGCGTCGCATCGGCGACTGCGACGAGATCGTAATCCACAAAAAGTTAAAAACACTCGTTGCAGCAACGGACGGAGGTAGAGAAAGTGTGCGGAATTTAAAAAATTCAAAAACGCCACACACATCGCAACTTTTCGCTTTTGCGGCCGCGCATGGTAAAAATAATATCTCGTTTAATCCGAGAAGTGCGAATCCCGTTGAAGAATATGTCCAACATGAAGTACAGAGCTTGATTTTTATCCGCGAGAAAGAGAGAGAGAGAGGGGGGGGGGGGAAGGGAGTAGGAGAAGGATAGAAAAAAGAAATATTAATGCGTATCCGACAAAAGAAAAAACGTGTGAAACCTAATATCAAAATCCTGCCATCGTGCTTTTTATTCGGTTTATATTCAACTTATGTATGTTTATAGCAAAGGCAGCGACAGAAAGGAACACGATGTGCAATTAACATTCTGACATTTGCTGCCTAAGCGAAAAAAGGTCATTGGGGGACTTCTGCAACTTGTGAAGCGCATAAATCCTCGCATATTTGCGTATAGAAGAAGAGCTTGCTCGTGATTTTTCGTCCCACTCTGCGAATATATCGATAGGACCCCGCGACCCCCAGCGATAACCCAAAAGTCAAGGGCGCGGATCGACTCTCGAGACTTTTCGATAAGCAAAAATTCGTAATGCAAGAAAAAAGAAGTTGAGATTTCGTCATGAATATGAGGATTTCTCGATATACGAAATCGCATAAATAATTAATTGTGAGTAAATAATCGTATCGTTTATATAATCATTTAATTAAGTAAATTATGAAGAGAAATTAAGCAAATAAGTAAATGACAAAGAGTTTCCATTTAGAGTATAGATATGATACTTCTTATTTGTTTTCTTACATGAATCCAAATGTGCTGTGTGTACATATATTTTTAAGAATACGTCGTTTCTCGTTAGAAAATAAAAATTATTACATTTAGGATTATAGATTAAAAACTATCATCTAAAAAACATCGTATTAAACATTTGATTTAAAATTCTTAAAAAGCTGATATTACGCAATAATAATGAAAGCGAAAATATTGACTTTGAGAAAATAATACTACTCAAAAGAGAAAAAGATTAAAGATTTTATACGAGTATGTCATTTATATGTAAATGTAATTTTATTTAAAAAAAAATTATTCTTTTTCAAATATAACACATTTTTTTTTCAATGAATTTCAGCTTTTACACTTATCACATTGTCAAATCTTATTCGTTGCGATGAAAAAGTGATAGTTTGTTAGCTAAACGACACATGAAAATCACATGTTTTAACGATAATTTCAGCAGTTGTCGCTAAAGTGAGATGAAGTATGCTGTCTCAAATAAAAGCTCACGATCCCAATCTTGCGCAACAAGAAAGACACAACGAGAGAGTCAGACAGAAAGACAGAAAGACAGAAAAATAAAAAAATTTTCGTGGAGATGGAATACGTACACACGACGAGATACATATTTCCCTTTCATGAAGACCTCGACCGAGTCTAAATAGAAGGCGCACTTTTTGAACGCGGACCACCCGTTGCATTACCGGCTTTGTGGTCGCATGCTCTTTTGATCTACCCCCATAATTAATCCACAGAGGTAACCGGAGACGCGTATGGGTGCACAGGGATCTACGGGGGCGGCTTATTCATCGACTGGGACTCCGGGCCGAGTTATTGAAAGGATATCGGATGAGAGGGAGAGAGGCCGGGGAGAAAAAAAAAGAGAGCGAACCACTGATTAACATTTTAATCAGGAACGAGTCACGTGCCGTGCGTTTTGTATCTTTAATTATAATGATCTTCCGCGGCAATACGAGCACAAAGTTTCGAATGTCAAATACGTGTCTATAAGAGAAAGACTACGATACGAAGATGAATTATGTTCGAAAAAATAGTATTAATGCGCCTGTGTGAGTTGTTATCGGATACAAGTAACGCTGTATGCAACAGAGATAAGGTTATGCTGTAATAAAATGTTGATAAACTTCTATAAGATAGAGCATGAGACGATAATATGCGTATCGCGTCGAAGTTCATGCATGATAACATTTTTTAAAATCGGTTTGTCAAGAAATGCGATTAGAAAGAGCGCTGTTATCTGGAATTATTTTTAGAAAATATTTTAAGAGATTGTCTGTTTTCAATATTTTTATGCAATATAATAAAACTGTACTTAAAGATAGTGCATGAAAGATATCGAAAAATTGAATAGTGGCGATAGAATATTATGTAATTCTTACAAAAAATTAGAACGAAAATTTCTGAAAAATATCATTAAAACACATAAATACATCGGCATATCGGCATAAGAAAATCATTTTAAATTAAAAAATAATATTTTATTATAAGCTATATGTTGCATAAAACGTAGACTTATATCATTCAGTTACTTTATTTATTATAAAATCTGTACTAAAAAAAATTGTTAAATCTCATTTTTTTATTTTTTAATAGTACGAAGTGTAAATATTCACTTACAGTAATTACATATTTACTTAATAAAAAAATTATAGTTACATCAAAATAATGTTTTTTGTAAAATTAATGTATTATGTGTGTGTGTGTGTGTTTGTGTGTGTGTGTGTGTGTTCACATTAATAAATATTTACTCGTTAGAACTACACTCAAACAAATATTTATTAAAATTTAGTATATTTGGTCAGTGTGCTAAATTTGATGCAATATGCATATAACAAATTATTTTTGCTGACTGCGACTTCACAGCACATGTGTCCCACTGATTTATAAACATGATCTTTAAATAAACGCGATTAAAGAATCGCCAGCGATTCGATGCACATGCCGCTGGATTAGATCGTGATCACCTGTCGTCGAGAGGAAACGCTAATAAAAAAAAAAAAAATCGTACACTTGACCTGGTCTGTCTGATGAACACGCGGCGGATGAAAGCACGCCGATCAGTCGATAATTATCATCTAAAATCAAGAATCGCGCAGCGGTCGGTCCGGACGGACGACTCGCGAGGCGAGTGATCGGGGTCGCTACGTCCGTGGCGACGACGACGGCATCAGCATTTGCATCCGTAACAGCTGCAGCGAAACGGTAACTCGACGATTTTTACGACGGGGGTCAAAGTTCGCGCGTTACCTCTGCCGCAAGCCAATGGTCGATGCTGCACGCATTGTCGTCGATAAGCATACGCCGAATTAGCATAGGCCACGCACATGCGTATTTATTTGCTCATTAACGCCGGCTGACCTCATCCTAGTGGAGAAAAAGAGGACGTGGCGCACGAGACAGAAAAAGAAGAAGAAAAGGCGTGCTCGAAAAATGTGTAGAAGAATGAAGTAGAGGACATTGCTGCACGTGTAAAGCTACTTCAGTTCGATCATTCGATGCCATATCTTTTTTAAATCTCTATAACATGAATATTTTATAAAGTTTTATAAAAAAAACAGTGAAAATACAAACGTTCGTCTGATACGAAACATCTTTCCATATGTTTAACACACGCAAGTTTTTCAATTTGTTATTATCACAAAGTTTCGAAGATGTAGAATAATCTCGTTATATACGTATAATATTAAATTTTATATTTTAATGTTTTATTTTGAATCTATCTTTCTTTGCTCGGTTCCTGCAAAGTATTTTACTTTCTGCACATTTTCTACACATTCCTCCCTCTTTTAAATTCTGCATTCTATCCTTCCTCTCCTCTCTTTCATACATTTCTAATCTCTTCTTACGCGCACACATTCTCTCTCTATGTTACACGAGACCATTATTCACTATTAAAATTTATTCGCATATTATCATCGAAATAATTAATCCGATTACGCCATACTTGCGAATCGTCATAATAAACACGCTTAAAAAAAAAAGAGAGAAAAAAAGAAATATGCACGCGCACAGATTCCGATGATTTCCCGACGCATCACGGAGGTCGGGCGTGCAAATAACGTTCGTAATGAACTCGACCGAGGATGACCGGCATCCTGCGAGTCGCCATCGTTGTCGCTGAGAGTTTTATAAATCGTTATTCAAGCGAGCGCGCGACCACGTTAAATGTACGTCTTGGTCCGCGTGTCTCCGCGTTTGCGTGCGCACGAGCACATCGAGAGGATGCAGCTCTATTATCCAGAGTGCCGTCGTTGTGCAACGGGGAGGAAAGGTCGCGTATTCATTCGTCGCAATGCAATGCATAGCGAGTTTCGCGCGAGGAGAAAAATCGCGGCGAACGCTCAATGGCCATCTCAATGGTCTCGCCAGGTGGTTTATAGAGCCGGAGCGGAAAATAGGTGTCGCGTTCTATCAACCGACTCGGAAAAATTCACGCTGTTCTCTGCCGTCGCGTGCTCGACCTCGATGCCCGCCAGTTGACCTTTCGATGCACAGTGCACTTCCAATTTACGACGGGCATTTGAATTTGAATTAAGCGAGTAGGCGGATATGGCGTTGTTCTTCCGCTTTCCAGTCTAATTATAGAATTGACAAATTCAGCCCTGATCTCCATTAAACGTAATCTCGTAGAAAAATAGAACAATAAAAAAAAAAGGGAATAATTAAGACGTGGCAAATGTTGTAAGTAAAATTGTATAAATGCATTTTATTGTATGAATGGGTTAATAAAAGTGCTGTGTTCTATCACATATTAATATTTGGCGTGAAAAAACGTGCTTTGGCTGCTACAAACGTACAATTTTTTACTAAGACCTACAATACTTAAAAATTTTAACGCAGTCAATTTTTCCTAAATTTAGAACTTATTTAAAAAATGTAAAAACTGATTGTTGATGTTTTTAATTATTATGGTAGAATTTTTGGAATGATAATTTTCAAGAAACTTCTTCTTTCCTCTTGAAAAATTTAAAAAATGGTACAACATTTTTACTCCTATATAAATAATTAAAGATTGTATATTATACTATTACCAATTATGTTTTACAAATATATATATAAATCGCACTGTAATAGAAACTGATTACACTATTAAAACCCAATAGAATTGATATATTTCAAATCGACGTTTTCAAACATTTTTGTAAGTTCAAAACCCGTAAATACTCGCGTGGGGATCAAATTGACCTAAATGCACGGACAAATGAATGTTTCGCCATTACAGTTTTATCTACGAGATTGGATTTCAGTATCTTCTCTCTATCAATTTCTCTTAGATTTACTGGAGTAGCATCAATTATGATCGGAAATCTGTGCTATTACAGCAATTGTTTCATTCCTTGGATCATTCCTTTGATCTCCACGCGAACACAACGTAATATTGTATGACTCAATCCAGCGTATTATTTAACAATTTATTTGTATTGCGTGACTTATAGAAACTGTGCATAAATATATCTCACTTTTAAATATAAAATAATCAAATCATTTATCTAAAACTCATCTGTTCTTGGGATTCTTCTAAAATGTTCTATGATACGAAACAGAATGTTATGAGGAGTGAAGAAATATATGACAGCAAAGACTCCGATTTCGAGTCCAGAGTGTGCAGTCGTCGCACGTGTTCCTACCGTTATCATTGACTAATAAATTGGTTCAAGACAGTTCCAAATCTCGCTGACGCGCTTGGAAAAAAAAACATCTGCCGATGTTGAAACCCTGTCTTAAAAATCAGTGCTGCTACGTATCGAATACCGTAACAGTAAATGCGCATCAGGATATTATCACAAGAAAACAGGTCGCACATTAATTTAATATTACTTAATTAAAATATTAATTTAATCAGAGAGTCCTAAATAAAATAATGGGACGAAGCAACCAAATATTACTTTTTATCGAATATCTATAAACTGGTCGAATTAAAATTCATTTTGGAGCTATTAAACTCGGCACAGACCATGCATGTTGCTTGAAATCAACTAATGACTTAATTACCAGAAAAAAATTGAAGAAACAAAAACATTGTATGCTAAAGAAGGAAAGACTGTAAAAAAGAGTGATAATAGAAACATCTCCATTTTTACCTTCGTTACTCCGCTTTGTATGAATAACTGGGGTCTCATCGAGTGATTCAAGCCAAATTAGAGAAGAGGCTACTCCAGAGTAAAACAGTAGTAGCGGAGGATGAGAGGTAGAGAAAGAGACACAGGAAAGGGATGCAAGAGAGAGAGAGAGAGACAGAAATCCCGCTTAAAATAGGGAGCAATAAATTGTCCACTATCTTCGCCGGGTTAAACACATTAAAGCGTCTTGAGATAAGGCGGCCTGGCGGCCCGTTTGTTCGCAGGGATGCCGGCGAACGGCATGAAGGACTGCGGCGTGTTATCCGTGCCGCGAAAAGAGAGGCACCCGGCACGCAGAAGCGAGATGAAGGGAAGGCTGAAGAGGATCCCCGCTATTATTCTTGCCACCGGTGGTTGGCATATACTCTTGCGCGCGTTTCTGGCCTGGACTCTAAGCACGCCACCACCGCAATGGCCATCGGGTGCGCGCCTTCTAACACACTGGTCGACCCGACGGATATATCGGCCATGATTTCAAGGCATGCGCTGTGAGAGACTTCCACCAGATGAGCAGGAAGTATCCCTCTGCAAAAGCACTCCTGGTGCTCGAATCTGAGGAGAACGAGAACGTCGTCGTGATAAGATCGTTTCGAGTTCGCGAGACAAGTGTTGGCGCACGTTCTTCCTGATCGAAATGACTTCGAAGATTAACGATGGATAAAATAATTCGTCCGAAAGACGCATCATAATTTTAGAATAGGTAAGTATTCCAATTAAAGATGCATTTGAATTTGAAAATTCTTCAAGTTCCTCAACTTTCGTGATTAATAAATTTTCTTTTTTCCGACGCATTCCGACGGAAAAAAAGTTCAAATTATGGTTAAAAAGTTCAAGAGTATCTATATTTTAATTGTTAAATTCGGTCAATTACGGTTATAAAAATTACGTCTAAATTCTAAAGCGTCTCATTTGAATACAAGAATCTTTGTCTTATGATTAGAGGGATTAACTGATAGAGGGAAGCTTAAAATTTTTTAACCTATAATTTAGAATCTCTAGTATCGTACAGATTGTACAATCGTCTAAAAATTTTTGTTTTGGATCCAAATAATCCGTTGCTGTAGTCAAAGGTTAAAAATTATAATGAAGTTTAAAAAAAAAGAGACCAATGTTGCGAATATAACAATAAACGATACATATGATAATTTTAGACATATTTGAAACATTTTGTTTGCGTATTAAATAAGTATATTGATTAGTCTAATCTTAATAAATAAACATTTAATAATATAATATCAATAAGTTTAATTTACAATATTAATAATCACTATAATAATATTCTTCTTTTTATCGCCGTCGTTAAAAAGCCCGAAGGATCATCAATTCTCTTACAATGATACATCTGCCTTCCCGGCTCGAAACAAACTCGAAACAAAACGCAAAGAAAACTGTCTCGGTCGACAGTCTGCGCAGGCATTTTTCTGCGCGTCCCGAAGGGTTAAATTTAAGTTCATGCGGATAATGCGGGCGACAGACGGCGCCGTTTTGAGTGGGAAACGGGGAGAAACGGGCAAGGAGGCAAACCGCGCGCCCGGTGTCTCTCACGAATTCGCAATTACTCCGCAATTAAGAAGCGATTATTTTGCATAGACGAAGACGACGCCCGCCGGTGTCGACGTCGACTAGCATCGCGCCGCGCCGCGTGTCACCAAGAACTTACGCCCGAATAATATTTTAACGAGCCTCGTAATCCGATTCCCGCGCACTAGAAACCTTCTCCTCCTTTCCACCCGAGAGCCTGATCTCGTGCGGCGAGGGCGAGAGGAAAAAGGTACTTTGCATATTCGCTATCCCTTCCCCGTTCCTAATGTCGTCCTCGAGACGATTAGTGGTGGAATCTAAAAGGAAGGAAAAGACATTATCCGACTCAATATATCGCGCCCACGTCACGATTTGAAAGATAACGTTGGGAAAATTGTGAATTCCTTCGAGCAAAGCGAAGTGGGACTATAATATTAGCCACTCGAGTAGCGGATTATTAGCCCGAGTAGCCAGTCGATTTAATTTTGTATTTTGCTATTAAAAAATTATGATGGCAATTTCGCAACTTAATTTCAACAGGAGGAAATTAATTTTCTTCTTTACTGCTCGTCTTGACACTCTTGACGCCATTATCGTGAAAGCTCGCGGACTTCAAAGCAACGAGCAACATTCTTCCTGGTATTTCAGTCGCTATGCCCGTCATAATGACAACGTTCCCTTTTTCCTCGAGTAGAACCTTTAAATCAGTTCTCGGTAGTCGTATTGAGTCCGAATTATTTCTTTTCGCGCCCTTCATGCTGTCAGTGACACGATCGTTTTAATGTATCTTGTAATCGTAAATTTTCGCATATTTTTAAGAATGCCATTATTTTCCACACAAAATCATTAAGAAGATATGAAACTCTTATGATTTTCAAAAGCATTTGCGAAAAAAAAACACAGCTAAAAATTTGATAATTTAATTATCGCATATATTTGATTATACAAAATAAAAAAACCCTTCGTGATGCGAAGAATTTCGTTGTGCACTAATTCGGAAGTAGTCATCTAATTCTTTTTACGTAAACGATCACTTGGAGTATTTCTATACCTCAATTAAAATCATTGTTATTAATAATATATTGTATTAATATTTGAGAACATTATAGATACGGATTTAATCACAATTTTTTGAAAAAAGTAGAAGTGAAACAAATATTAGACGGAGTAAATACAATAGGTAATCCATCATGATAGTATCTATAAAAAATAAAGATTTTTATTAATACAACGCTTTTTTATTGCAGATTTGCGATGGAATTTTATATTTTAAAATTTGTAAAGAATAGTTATTAAGAAAGAAAAAAAATGATATCCATACAAAACAATATTACAATAATTCACATTTTTTTTTGTCGATAAAGTATAATAAAATCCTAAGTGACTATTCCCAGATTAATTCTAGAAACTATAAATGTTAATAAATACGTATAAAATAAATATAGAAAACAAATTCATTAAAATTATTAATTAATAACAAAGAAGACATTTAAACTGTTTCTTTACACTAATTGGAGATATATAGTAGTGTGTAGTAAATAATGTGCCCTACAGTTTTAGAATACATTGTCAGAAGTGACCTTATAAAAAAACTGTTAGACAAGATACTCGGTACAAGACAATCGGATTTGGTAAAAAGAATCCTTCCACGAGATTCGATACGTAAGAGACGAATCAATTTCACGAGCAACACGTACGGCGGTTACGAGCAGTCGCAAACGTGACTCGTGACACGAGAATGACAGATATGGAGCAACTGTATTACGTTGCAAGCGCACGCATACTTATGCACACAGAATGCACCCGAGTCCATTAATTAACTGTAATAAACCGCATAAACTGCACGAATAATATCCCGGCTGCTCCTACCCGTTCCTTGCTCGCGTTCTAATTGCTTTTAGACAGTTTAAGTGCCTTCTTTTTCTTATCGCGATTAAAAGAGTAAAATCTCAAAGTGGATCCAGTTTGCGTTTTCTTCACTAATTTACAGCAATTGAGTTAAATTTTTAGTCACATTCTGCATGATATTTATAGTCAGATATGTCCTTATAAATAAAACAGTATTTTTATAAACAAAGTTAATATTTATCTTTATATTTTTCTACTTTTCTTTTATCTACTTTTTCTTTCTAATAAAATTAAAGAAATATTTTAAGTTTCTAATAATAATATTTCTCTAATCTGTAAGATCTTGAGAATTAGAGAAATATTCAAAGATTTGAAAAAATTTTAATTAAATTGATAAATACTTAGAAAATTATAATTACACATGAATTTTGTAATTAGTTAGATATATAGCTTCAATGAAATCACGTTGTATTCTATTTCAGAAGTTTCAATTTGACGAGAATACTAATTAATCTAGTCTAATATACGTCTAAATACAAAACAGATCTACTTTCGCCATTATAATTTGAAGAGGGATCCTTTACTCCGAATCTACAATAGATTTGTAACCCTTAAGGAATGGACGCATCACAATCAATTATTCTCCTCGTATTTGACTGTAGTTAATCAATTTCTTACGATTTAAGGCCTAAAATACCTATTATAGATCCGGACTTACAGAACACTCTTTAAGATTTACATAGAAAAATCATTGTAGATTAGAAATATCATCATAGATTATTTATATTAAATCTAAAGCAATTGTAAGTAATTGTGGCTTTACGTAAAAATTAGAAAATAGCAATAAGTAATGAAAATTATAACATAAGCAAACAACTTTAATATATTCATCAACGAAATATTTCTTCCGATAAATAAAAGTATGCAAAAAGAACTTTATTCTATTCTATGCATTATTTCATTCCCACTAACTGAAAAGCTTAAGCTCGTATAATTGTTCTGTTTTAAGGATATAGCAACTGTTAATAGGTTAGTATATAGTCCACTTGTGTGATTTATATAGAACCTCGCAAACGAAACGAGTTTTTACATTACCAAACACAATAGTCTCCTCACGTCGCACGTAACACCGGGCAGTTATATCGTTGCGAACAAAGTGAGCCCACCAGTCTCGCCATCCATTCAAGCGCTCCCTCGCAAAGGACGCACCGGCAAGTAACTTTACAAAGGGACAGAAAGAAACAGTCGGGGGCGAGGTAGATGAGCCACGGAGTTATCTCGGCGATTCGGTAATATCGCGACGGTCGACAAATTAGCGTTAATCCCGGGTCGTTAGCAAGATCGATGTCTGGATTTCACTTAAGGGCGACCAGGGAACCTTTGGAGGAAGGGAATCGTTGTCATTGCCGTCGTCGTCTCAGTCGTAATGAAGTGAGTCGAATGACCGGCCGATATAACTCTGGGACTAGAACAAAATATATATTCCAAGAGACCGCAGATCCGAGAACAGAGGAAAAAAAGAAAAGAAGAGAGAAAGATAGCTGACGAGTGAGTTGGAGCACCCTATACGATGACCGTGGATCAATCTACCCTTGTTCGTTCACCCTTGGCCCGAGTTCTTGGTCTCTCTTCTCTTCTCCCGTCCCTCTCATCCCCATCCTCATCTTCACACGTGGTCCAAGGCTACAATCCCAGAGTCCGGTCCCGTCGGATTATCGACTACCGAGGGTCGCCGGATATATTCCGATGACGACTTTTCCGGTCGAATTTCAACGCGTCTTTCTTTCTCTCTTTCTCTCTACCACGTAGGTTTTTTTTTTCGTACACAATACGAATGCAATCATATTGTTTTGCGCTTTAAAATTCTTTCTGAAAAGCATTGAAATTTGCGTGCGTTTGACGCGATAAATAATATGAGAACTGCGTAAGTTATGTGAGATTAGAACTATAATTAAAATAAAGCAATAATTTACGAGTTTTTTAAAACTTATATGTCAAGGGATAATCAAAAAATGTCAAAAAGATGATTAAATTGATGAGTAAATTTCATTAACAATTTCAAATTTTTTTTAACTGTTCGTTAAACATTTCTTCAGATATATTTAAACTTTTTGTACTAATTTTTAAAAAAAGATTTTATCAAAATTACATTGAATCTGTCTAAGGTATCTTTAATCTAATCTATTATCATATACGTATCTATAATTTATACATATTAATTGTAATTCACGAAAGAAGATTAAACATTAAAATTTATGTTCTGATATAATATAGTAATGTAATATAATTTACACACATAAATGTATGTAATTATTCTAATAACAGTAATGTTAAAGTACAATAATATTAAACTTTTATATTGTATATTTTCTCAAATATTTCATACCATAAAATATCAGCTATCTAAGAAGAACGAGCAAAACTAAAAAATACATCAACAAATTTTCGAGGAGAGACTATAAATTAATATTCTTCAAAAATATATATAAATATCCACGATCACATTTAAAAATTCTGAACACAATCTATTTGTAAACCTAATTACTTTTAGTACATGCCAGGACTCAATATATGTCCACTACAATACCTTTAGTAACAAAAAGATCTGGGATCTAGGAATGTCAAAGAGAAAATCGTTTCGTCGGTAACAAAAGGCTTAGCGAGCGATCTGAAAAAGAAAATCGTCGATAACGGCTCGCATATACTATCCGAGGAATGCCCGTTCGTTCGCGGTCGCCGCCGGTTCTGTTTTCGAGAGGGTCGTATCTCGCGGTCGTATTCCGTCGGGGCCTCTCTAGCCGGGCTATCTTGATCTCGTCGAAGAGAGCACGAGCGCGTCAGTCTCGCATCTGCGGATTCGGCACGGTTCGGCCTAAAAGGAGAAGAGCGAACCGATGACACGCCGCGCCGGGACAGAATCTTCCAAGGGGCTCGATCGGCGGCTGTCTCCTCCTTCTCCTCCCCCCCCCCACCTCTCCCTCTAACGTCGCCGTGCGCTCTTTCTCGTCTGCTTTTTCTTGTTCCTCTTCTTCTTCTTTCTTCTTTTCTCCTATCTTCGTTCTTCTCCGCGCGAGCCTCGTCGTTCCGAAGAGACCTTCTTATTCGTTCGTTCGCCCTAACTTTTACGAGCGTCTTCCAGCGAGAGAGTTCCGTAATTGCCTCTTTAGCGGTACCCCTGGTACTTCTTGGTCCCGAGAAGACATCGGGAGATAGAGTCGAGTGGCTTTTCTCTCTCATCCTCCTACCTTCGTCTTCTATACTCTGCCTCTGTGCGCTCCTTCCACTCTCGCCTCTTCCCTGACCATCTCTCGCGACTAGTCTTCTCGCGCCTCGCTTTACTTTCGTAATCGTGGTACATCGCGAAATGTGAAAAGCGATACTGTTGCGAGAACTTTGTATCTCGTTTGACATCGCGTTGAAGTTGTACCGCGATGATGCGCTCGGCAGCAGTTCGCTCGACGAACTGCGACGACGCTGATAAAATCGAAAACGAAAGACGTTGGAGCATCGCGGAAACTTCCGACCTTCGAGATGCGCCTGATGACATCGATACAGGTGCTTCATGAACGCGATAACTCTTTACACAACTACGTCGTGTGAAAACTTGTTTAGGATATAGGTAAAGCATCAAAAAATAAAGTTTGGACAATTAAAAATAAATTATTAAAAATAAATTATTAATCCTTGCTCTAAATATTACACTATTTAAAGATAGAAATTACACGGAAAGAACGATTTTGCTCAAGTATCTAAAAATTTAGTTAGATATAAAACTGAAAATAATTTTGTTGAATCATTAAAATTATTACGTAGAACTCTGAAGCGATGATAGCAATACTGCGTAACATTTTAGCATTCCAACAACTAATTCGAGCACCCTGCATAATTATTTTGATCAGCCAAACAAAATTATTTTCGTATCTACATCTAAATTTTTAGATATTTTAGAAAACGTATAAATCTTTTTTTTATAAATGTATTATACAATGGTGGCTAAGAAATGAAATATATGTTCAAAAAACTTATATCATCATTAATTGTGACCTCCATTGCGAATTTAAATTAATTAGCAGTAATAACACATGCGGAGAAAAAAATCAACGCGAGAGACAAAGAGAAGTCGAATATAAAATTTCAATTCGAAAAAGATCAGAGAATTGATGCCTCCAGCAGTCAAGCAAAAAAGGAAGAAAGAGATAGAAATATGACGCGTGCTCGACTTTAACATCTTGCGGTCATAATCGAGTAACACTCCATGTGTCAGCGATATGGTGCAGCATCCAGGCCGAAGGCGCCATTACGGATAGGGGCTGAAGTGTCGGCGAATAAGCAAAGAGAAGAAAGGGGATGGAAAAAGATGGCGGGTGCAAAGAGCGAAGAGTGTATGCACTTTCTCGAAGCACCCACTCGTCTCTCCACGTCGATGCGACTCCGCCCGTCCTGCACGTTCCATTCCCGTTTATACCCGCGCGATGTGCTTTTAACGCTCAAGTGTCCACGAATTGTCCACGAGGGCCTTTCTTTTTTTCCTCTTTCAGTTTCATGCCACAAATCCCAAATATAAAATACCCGCGAATCAATCTCATCTTTTCGCATCGATTGCGATTTCCATCCAGATAACTCTCGCTCGTATCTTATATGAAGTGGCGCCTCCATAATCGATATTTGCTTGATACTTTCATGCTATTATAATGAACAATAAGATGTAAAAAAAAGTAATAATTAGTATAGGAAAAGCTGCATATTAATGAATATTAAAATAAGTTTAAACTTTTTCAGATGTCCATTTTATTTAAAATAAATGAAGTTTGATTTCACGCAATTATCCTTTTATTCAAAAATTTTTTTTACTTTATCCATTTATCGCTTGTGTTTATATTAGATAAATTCTATTTTGACAAAATTTTAAATTAAACTCTAATTATTACTAATTAAACTTCTTTCTTTAATCACTTGAGAAAAAGAAATACTATTTATAGTATTAAATAATAAGAGTCTCAGAGATGATAATTGAAACTGTACTGACAGGATGTTCGATAATAACAAGAACATGGAATATCTCCAGTAGAAATTCAAATAGCATAACAAGTCGTTCGATAATGTACGATAACGTCGAGCAAAATATGCTTTAAGTCTTACGCAGAGGTACCAGCGAGATAATATTGTGCCATTTCCTTATACATCCCGACTTCAAGTGGGACGATAATATGTTGTGCAACAGCGGGCCTCGGAGCACAGAAGAGAGGTTGTCTTCATTGGCATAACAAATTTCAAGTGCCCGAGGTGAAAATTGTCAATTGTTGTGAATGTGACTGGCGTACCGCATGGCGTTTACAACTAGTTGGCTCGTATACTGCCTAAACAATCTCAATAAATCCCTTAATTTAAATGGCAAATGATGTTTACAGCAAAGCTATCGTGACGCTACCCATTGTTGATTGTATGCAACTTTCGCGTGAGCTTCATAACAAATCCTATAATTATTGACAGATCTTTAATTATCTCTCATAAAATTCTTCGCGTGCTAAAAATAGATTCCCATTTGCGCTCTTCGAGAGCGACCAAACACCGATAGTGCATTATCAATTACACTTTGAGCTCTTATCGGCAATCACGAGAATGTTCCACTCTTCAATTAATCAATCGGCGAAAAATGGTAGAACATGCATCGGGAGAAACGAAATATTCGCCAATAATAATAATGTAATTGTATTAATTTACAATTTAAAATTGTGTTAATCAATCGCAAAAGAAAAATTAATTACAACAAAATTTGCTGGACCAGACCGTTATTTCTGTGTAGTTCGTTGAATCATTTTTCCTATTTTCTTCCTAATTATTTCAGCCTTAAAAATGATTGGCGATTCGCATCAAAGACTCGCCATTATCAATCGTCGATAATGGAAAGCTCGATTCGGTTGCAAAATCGCAATAAAATAAGAGTAGTTCGCAGCCATATCCTTCCGCCAGTATCCTGACGGCGAGAGGACGAACAGGATCGCGGAAAATATTTCTCGCGATATGGAAACTCGAATTTATCAGAAACGCACTGCGTTTTAACGGTTAGCGCCTTTAAAAGGAAATTACATCCAAAGTAATATCCGCCGTGGCGCGCATTGAATTCGGCGCGTTTCATTACCATTACGTGATTTAAATTTATTATCGGCCGCGATCATCGTCGGACTTTAAAATCGTCGCGTCAATCCGGCGACGCGCATCCGACGCACCGACGCGTTTATCCGCTCTTCTCAGTAATCCGTATATTGATAATTATGCGTATAGTAAATAATTATATAATATCAATAATGATAATTTGGTAACATAAAATTAAAAGTTCAAAAGTTCAAATTAGATGAACAAAAAGAATTGCAAATTGATTATGGTAGAGTCTACCTTAACATAGAATATTTTAATATATGAGATAAAAATACGATTTTGTAACGAGAAGAATTATTACTACGTAATAATTATTCTACATTACGAATTTATATTGCCTAATGAATTTACTTTCAAGTTATTATCATGAAAAAAACTTTCCAATATTAAAAATAAAGCAAGAAATATGTGTCAAAATATATATATATATCATGTGATAAATACAAGATAATGCATACAAAAAATTTTGCAATAAAATAATTGATAAGGAAGATCTTTTCACCAAATAAAAATTCCTTGAAATAAGTACATCGCTTTTTCTTTGAGCAATCGAGATGTCGCGCTGTCGGTTCGAAAAGCTGGCTGCAATGATCGATACACGAGAGAGGAAATTCGATATCGTTCAATCTACTCCGTTGGCGTAGATATATAGTCTTTGGAAAAGGTCCCGCATGTACCTGCTGACATTGCATATTACGACAATGAACTAGCGATGCTCACCTGGCTTTTTCGATGAGATCACCGAACAATACTCTTAGGTACTCTCACGACACCTTATACGGTTGCCGGTTTTAAGCCATTCAAAGTAGTTAGAATATAATGTATATTGATCTTCCTAAGAAAAATGCACGTCAGCTATAAAGCGTTATATATTTAAGTTCAAAAGCATTGAATTTAAAATCTTGCAAAATGTTTCTTAAATCAAGTGTGAAAAGAATAAGTAAAAGTAAAATATAATTAAAGATAAAATTAAATAATGTTGTAAAAGAATAATATTTAAAGAGAGTCATGTGTATACAAGGTGCTCTGAAATTTGTAAAAATTTAAAATATTGTAGCAAGAAAGTCCTCAAAAAATTAAGTCCTCAAAAAAGTTATTTGTAAATTTTTATTTTAAGTAGTAGTTTTTGAGGTATAAGGGTTTACATACTGCTAATTACAGATTACGTTTGGACAATCACTTGTGAGTGATTATACATAAAATAGTCTCATCGTATCTATACTACACCTACGTCTCGTGGACAGGTGGCCATCTAAACGTAGTCTATAATTAGCCATATTTTAAACTTTATTATTTCAAAAATTATTAAAAATTTAATAGTTACAAATTTACAAATAACTTTTTAAATTAATTTTTCGAGAATTTTCTTATTATAATATTTTAAGTCGCGAATTTTAAGATACTCTATATATAAACTATTGTCTTCTGTGAGATTAAAGCTTCCACCAATGTAACATTAATTTTAATCTGGATTCAATTTACTCTGTATCTTTTCCTCATTCTAAGAATTAGAAAAGATAAATGGTAAATTAAACGAAGATTAAAGTTAATCTTGATGGAACTGGACCCAATCCAAAGATTTCTAAGATTATACAGTATCTCGTTTAATTTATTTATTATTTATTATTACGTAACTTAACATTAAAAAAGTATAATTCTTCCGTGTCAGATCACGTTTTCATATTGCTAAATCTGTCGTCGATTTCTTTCGAATTAAATTACCGCTGGCATAAGTTCTTTAACACAGCGTATATCCTCTACATCTATTAATTTCAGGTGTCACATGTGTCGTATCTAGTTGAAAGATAAATGAAGTACATGCAGCCGCGTTCCTAGCCACGGTACAATATTTAGATAACTGTTCGCTTCAAGATGTCACGACTTACAAGCGGACAGGAAGTCACCGCGGGGATGACGTTTCCAAGATGATCTCGCGAAGACGAAGAGGCGTAACAGTTCGCGCGATTATAGAGTCTCGCGTTGCTCTCTTGGCTCTTTCATCGAGACGCAACAAACTCGCAACTCGCGGTTGTCCCGTGGCCGTTTTCTCTCAACGTTTCCGGCAACGCAGCAACGCGCGCGTTCCGGACCGATAAATAAGCGCTGAATAGTCTCCGCTTCGGCCGCGAAGGATAGGCGCCTTTCTCCGCAAGATATGATTGATCGCGCATCGGTCTTTCGTGCAGCGTGCGTGCGCGCGAGTGCTCTTTCTCTTACAGATAACGCATGCCCGGTAATATTATTATATTCCGACGTATGTACATATACGACGGCGGTGATTCCACGACGCGACGACTATCGACAGACACTTTGAATCGGTCGCTGCCTGGCTGGAAAGCACCGCGACATAATAAGCCTATTGTAAGGAGTTCGATCCACGCGTTGCACGGACAATCCTTTTCCTCTCCGTCTGCTCGGCGCCACGTCGCGCGGGAAATCGATCATGTTCAAGATACAAGCAAACTCGACCGCGAGTAGAATGCTCCAACATCAGTTTATTAAATCGATATCTTTCAGCTTTCCACGATCAAATAGTCAAAGGACGCGATCGCGATCACCGCGGAGCGATGATCCAAAAAAGGAGCGTCCGTGACGATATACCGACAATCGCGCTGATCTCGATTACCTTCCCGAATGACCTCGCGAGATTCATGTCGTCTGTGAATCGTATTGCGGTAAATACGACATTGGCCGGCAATACTCTCAGATCGAACTGGTCGATCGGCGGGAAGGAAGATAAGGAAAAGACAATGAGAACGATTGAGAGCGGATATAAGGGTAAAGCGACGATGGGGGGCTATTTCTGAATCTTTAGTCGGTTTACAAGTAGCGGGGTCACGGGCCGCCCCATAAAGAAGCATGACTTACATTGCTGCTATGTGGGCGCGCACCACGAAAGTCTGCCATCTATCTCCAAGGTTCGCCCAACCTCCCGCCTTTGGATGCCCATCCGTTGTTCCGCCGCTCTCTGGAAGAAAGGAAGGTGGAGGATCAGCGCAAGAAGTCTGGGCTTTTGCCGGTCAGAAGAATATAAAGAAAGAATGAGAGAGAGGGAGAGAGAGAGAGAGAGAGAGAGAGAGAGAGAGAGAGAGAGAGATATGGACGAAGGATGCCACTGGCTCCGGCATAGCATCGTCGTCGCGACCAACGCATAGATAGTAAACGACCCCACTGATCCCTTACGCGAAATCCTCGTCGATTTACGCTACCTCCTGGTGAACGCAATCGATTCTTTTTATGTTGCGGTATCAATTGTAAATATGAAATAAGAATTAGTGCGTAAGTTTTTTTTCGTGTAATATTAAATATGATATAAAAATAAGCGGTTCTTAGTATCGAATGGCAGATATCATTCTGATATCATAAATAATCAAAATAATAAATATTATTGATATTTATAATTTATAATAAGATTTCTGCAAGAATATTATAGATAGAGTAACATTAACATTAGAGTATTGTGATAACTAATTTTCGCTTGAAAAGCTAAAGAATATCATTTTCGAAAAGATGCAAAATCATACATAATTTGCTTACTATAGTCGATATTTTCCAGACTCACAGTGACTTGCAATCTGAGGCCATTCTCGCGAGAAACGAAAGCAAGAAAACGTGTACATGAAGAACGAAAGACAAATAGGCAGACAAATAGCACAAGGAACATCTCCTCGGTCAATAGTCCAAGCTACGTGCGAGGGAAGAAACGCCTATCTCAAGTTCTGCAGCCACGCTGTCTGGATGGTGAGAGAGAAAAAGAAAGAGAGAGAGAAGAGAGGCGTGAGGAGACAAAACGGGGATCCTCTCCGTAGCGCGGACGCCACGCGCGACTATAACAGACTATAAGGAAGAACCTCTTAATCGGGGACCCGGACCTCTGCAGGGCACCGAGGTCTTACCCTCGTGGCTCACCCAACGGCGCGGTGTATCTCGACGGGGCTGACCCCCAACCCCACCACACGCCGTCACCCACGGGCCATCATCGTCGATCACCAGCGGAAGAAGAACGCGCCTCCAGGCGCTTCTCGGTTCACTTCCCATCGGCTTTGCCCCGCATTCGTGTAATCAGCCGACGATGACCCTTTAGTGCCCAGAGCGTGTATACCCAAGGCAACTGGACGATCGCTCGTGCGTCGCACGAGCGAACTCGTGCCGTCTCTTCTCTCACGATTAAGCACCAGATGCGACTCACGCGAGTCTCTCAGATGTAACATATACATCGTATATTTTTGAAAAGTCCGTCGAGTGGTTGCAGCAATTAATCGTCTGTTATTTATGAATTACATTTTTTAATTCGATAAAAAAGTAAAAGCATATGAAAATTTTACATGGAAAATAATAATAGGAAAAATTAATTAAAATCTTTTATCGTTTTTGTGTTTGTACACAAAAACGAAATGTTTCTGACTTACACACATATATGTTCCATATATTCTTTCTCATTCCCTTCTCATTCCCTTAGTGTAAAATATTTCATCAGTATATACATCTAATTTAATTGAAATAAATTCTTATAATTTCTTAGTAACTTTCTCAATGATTTTACTGCATTAAATTTGCGTCGCTGTTAGGTTGAAAAATCAATAAAACCCCGAGTGAATCTCGCGGCAAAATATATCGACAATATTCGTCTGCTACGCAAGTCTCATGCTCGCGATGGCTTCACCATTTGGAAAAGTTTGCGATCCTTTTTTCATAGGTACCATTGATGGCGCGCGGTTTCACAGATCGAAACTCCGTCACTAATTCGACCAGCTTATTCCTTCTCCCCAATCCCTTTTACGATTTTTTTCCCGAGTCGCGAGAATGGAATCCCATCTACTCCTGTCGCAACTACCTAGACCATGCGAGACTTCATGTCAGTTTTTTAATTCTGTGCCGACGTGGTCAACTTTTTTCTTTCGACTAATTCTATACTGAAGCCGCCTACTCTAGTCTCATTCCTGTAACTCTCTTCTTCCGGTCACATAAATATCTCGTGGAAGATATCCGTTCTGCGGTACGTAATAAAATATGCCGGTCGCATCGTAAATTTCGATCGAACATAGGTATTTGCAAACTTGTGGGGCTAAGCAAAGTACTATATTTCATCGAAACAACGACGTCGCGATGTGATCAATATGGACAAGAAATCATCAAGATAATCAATATTGACTTTTGCTCTTGCAAAAAATTCGACTGTTTGATCATTATATAATTATTTTGTCTGAGACACAAGTTAATTTTTAATTTAACAATACAATCCTGCCATTTCGTTTAAATGTGAAATTTAAAGGATATAAATAAAAGATACGGCTTTAATCTAAAAGTTTTTAAGTATTTAATAAAGACAATTAATTGATAGCTGTTAAAAAAATGAAGCAATATACATGAAGATAGAACAATCAGATTATGTGCAAAAGAAAAATTAATATTTTTTTACACATTGTATATAATATACTTTTCTTTCTAATTATGCTAAAGAGGATATGAATACGTGATATATATTTAAAAATGTTGCATTATTATTTTTTAATAACAAGTAATTTTTCAAATAAAGTCTTACAAACTTATTTTGAGATGCTAGATCTTGACAGCTATAAACTATAGATAATAAATTACAGATAAATCTGTGTCAAAAGTGTTGAAAAGAAAAAAAAATTAAGTTAAAGCTATAAATAAACGATGATAATGCCCACTCGCTAATTTTCATCGTCTTCCAATTCTCTTCTCATTGCTCCATACTTATCGCTATTTACACGCGACCATTTTCCCCAATATCAGGCGGTCCTTTATAACACGAGAATTACAGGAAAGTGCCACACGTAGAGAAAGCGAGAGGGAAGCAATCGCGCAGTGGCACGGTCCGGTAGATGCACAATGTACCAGAGGGACCACGAAGACAACAAATCCATCATCTCCGGTGGGAGAGAGGCTGAAAGGGCTCCACCGCGGTAGCGCACTCTGTATAATTGTTGCTCCGGCCCCCGGTGGCCTGGTCTCTACCCCCATCTATTCCTGATGGTCTGCTATTCTCTCTCTCTCTCTCTCTCTTTCTCTCTCTCTCTCTCTCTCTCTCTCTCTCTCTCTCTCTCTCTCTCCTTGATACTTCAACTACTACGTTTATATATATTACCAAGTTTTACAAACGTTTAAAATATAACCTTTGAAACAGAGATAGGCTACGGAGAAGGAAACGGAGAACAAGGGAGAACAGCGGGGAAGGGATTAAAGGGGTATCGGAGATACGGTAGTGTTGTGGTGTACCGGTGTTCCATTGTTCATCTACCACAATTCATGCAGCTTCGGGTCTCCCATGTTGCTCCTCTTTCGGACCTCTCTTTTTCTCCCAAAATCTCCGTTCCTATCCCGGCTATTTTTTTCTCTTTCTCTCACATTTACATCGGGCATTACGTATGTGCCTCCGTGCGATGACACGGGCCATTGAATACCCGACTTTCGTGTGCGACTCTTCTCTGTCCTTTCCCCGTTCCACCCTCGTACGGATCGACTCTCCAACCTCTCGACCAACCCTCTTCCCACCCTCTCTCACTTTCCGCTCGCGAACAAACGTGGACGCAAAAGAAGTATCCTTGAATGAGCGGTACCTACGGATACTATGGAGTTTCCCTGTTATTAGCATCCACTCTGTCTCTCAGTGCACGGCCACGAAGCGAAAGCCGAACGGTCATTATGGAGATTGAAACACCGTTCGAGCGATGCGTTCGTTCGTCCCTTTTCCCTCCTTTCTTTCGTCTGCCTCGTTCTCGTTTCCATTCTCGTTTCCATTCTCGTTTGCTCATTCGAGGTCGCGTAATCATGTGAACAGATAAAATCGCGTGACGAGTAATGCGAAAAACATTTTTTCGACAGCGACAATTTTACGAATAAATTCTAAGTGGTTCTTTAAAGACAACTATTAAAGGGCTTCAAGACATTTCATAAATTTAAAATTGTTCAAATCTTAAGATTTTCTAATTGTTAAGTGCTAGAATGTAATCAAGATAAGAAAATAATATTTTCAACGTAATAAATAATGATTTATAAATAATGCGAGTCTTTTCTTTCTCAACTAAATACAAAAAAATTACTTTTCTTTCTCTTCACAAGTATCAAATTTATATATAAAAAATTTGATTATTCAATATTTCTTAAATGGAGAAATATAAAAATCTTAAAAAAAAAAATTAATTTGCTAATATCCTCGCGGTTCAAACTTCTCCGCTTATAGTACCGAATTTGAAAGAATTTTGACTTCTTCATAGCTATTTTGAAATAGCTAACATATTCATGCTTAGTTTCTTGACGGCATAAACATGATGATTTACGCGACGTCCGATGGTTATCCGATAACTCATCCTATACGAATGCGTGGATGGAATATGTGGAGTCTCGTAATCCGTCAGCGACGGTTGCAGCAATACGACGAGAGCCGTCATTAGTCAAGAATGCGTTGACTACAGTGCCTATTCTAGCATTGCGTATCATAATAGCTTTGCGTTATTCGCACTGCCATCATTTATAAAAGCAAAATCTTTCTGCTAACAGTAAAAATTCATCATCGTACGCATAATAATATAAAATATAATAGTTTTATATATATAAATAAATATTTTTAAATTACATACTTTTAAATGTTACGACAAATCGAAAAAAAAAATTATTAATTTCAGTATAAAGCGCACAAATAAAAAATACAAGTAAAAATGTACAAATAAAAGATTTGTAAAATATTTTAGTCAACAAAATTGTACTTTCTTATCAACTTGTCATAAATTAAAGAAACGAGAAAATAAAGTCATTCGTAAAACTATAATATCTTACTTCCAAATACACTTGTAAATGTATATAAATTTAATCATAACAATTATATCTCTCAATGATTCACCAACATGCGAGAGTTACCCTCTCGTAAATCCTAATCTCAAGACAATTTCATCAGATTACCATATCTCAAAAGACGCGCAATTATGGAAATGGCATTCTCAGCGACTTCCTAAGAAGGTACACTACCAAGAATAGTCGCAGGCGCTCGCACGCGTACCTAAAAGTCCTAATTAAACAGAATCCCAATCTCAAAAGACTTCCAGAAGACTCACAATTTCATAACTGACAAATGCAATTTCTTAACGGCGCGCGCAAAATGCATATCTTCGCTATTTTTAATCTAAACAATTTCAGTAGTCGCAACTCCGCGAACGGACACGTGTCCCACGTCTGGGCCTTACACGCGCGAGCGGGAGAGGCCCATCGTTGTCCGTGACAGCCTAAGGATCCTTCCCTGGGCTTGGACATGCAATTAACCGCCGGCTACACTTCTCCAGGACGAGCGGGGTGAGAGAGCAGCGATTCTCAACCGACTAATTCACGGTGCGATATTGGATTCGGATGGTCAGGGTACCTCCGGGGCCTTTTCGCCGCTCGGGAGAGACACGGCTGAGGCTTCAAGCCGCTCCAAGATACCCATCCCCATAAAAGCTTCCATGCATGTCAAGCATTATACGACCACGTTACTATTAAATACGTCAAAGCCCCGTATGTTTATTGCATATTGGATGCCGTGCACTTCGGCTCACCCTGCCGGTCCTCGTAACCCGAACCGATCGCCATTGTCGGTAAGGGACTCGTCGTGAGCTCTCTCGGACTCGCGCTCTTTCTTTCACTCGCCATCATCGTCTTTTGCCTCCAACCCACCGATTCTTCGTTCACCGCCTCGACGGAAATGACCTCGATGCTGTCTCCGCGTGTCTGCTGCGACAACCGGCCGTCCACAATCTCGCACGTTGTCGATGTATTGATAGGAGCCACAGGATGCGTTATAAATTACTTTGCAGTGCCTAGTCAACGTCAATCGCGCCAAAATGTTTCGAGGTAGTCGGCCTTCAACTCGCGATAAACTAAATATATTTTTTTTTCAAGGAAGAGAAAAATTATACACAGAACATATAATTATCTTTCTTTTTTTTTATATATATCTTTCAGCTAATTTGTTAGCAAAGTATTTTTTCTCGCGATATCAAAGTGTTAAAATATCTTTTTCCAAAAACATGTTTCCTGGAATGACACTTTTCAATCTTGAATTTAAAAAATCTTGAAACAATGTCTTTTGGAACAATAATATAGTGTGTTTTATAAAAGTGCAGAATTTATTTTGAAAAATGTGTAAACTTTAATTAAAAAAAAAAAAAGCAATTATTTAAGATTTTTATTCAAAATTCCCTTTCGTCCGAGTGTTAACTATCGAATATTAACTACAGAGGATGACATTTTCGCCTTTCTCTCCGTCAATTCGATTCGAGATATCTCGATGAAACGCGGGATCCACGGACACCCCGTCATGGATGATGCCGCAGGGTTTGACCGAAAAAACGCTTCAAGTCCGCTCTTATTATTCAGGATTTCGGGCCGTTCGACGGAGATACGGTGAATTATGCATCATGGTCAGTCCCGCGGCGTCGCGTCGCGCCGGCTTTTTCCCATGCATGCCATGCATATGCCGGATGATAGATGGATGTGTCAATTTCATCGGGGCTTGGTATCGATACGAGCCAGGGTTATCTTCATCGACTCGAAGATTACGATACGCTTGCTCGCTCGCGCATCTAGACACGAGCGAGCGAGTCATTTTCCTCGGAGCGATAAATCTACCGCCAACACCGATAGCCGAAGCTGACGCTGAATCCGCCATGAACGAACCGACCACTGAACGTTGTTATTCTACTCGGACATTTTTTGCCGCTTGTTGTCGTGAAAAAATCGCAGAATTGCGTTCTATTAATCTGCTGAATACTGTGCGATTAAATTTTTGCTGATTTTGTCAATAATTTTTAAATAAGTGTGAATTTAGAAACAGCATACATCTTCGCAGATGATTATTGTAAATTGAAATAAAAAAAATTCAAATAAATACTTTTAGTACACTGAGAGAAAAGTGTTTAGTACTTGTGTGATTATAATTACATGATAAAATAATTATAGTACGTTGAGAAAAATTTCTAGTTGACAATGAACGATAATGATAACCAGAAGAATATAATCATATCAATCATAATTCTGGTTATCTCAAGTAGAATTATAGATTTCAGACATTTTTTTCAATATAATAGCTCTATTTTTATAATTATATTACTACTAACGTAGCAATAATAATTGCATTTTAAATACTTCTATCAAAAAATATAATTGGCACTGAAAATAATTATAAAGTCTAAATTACAGTTAAATTACGGTAATTGCAATCATTATTTCTCTCTATGTGACTATATCTCCGTATTTCAGCATTCATATTTCAAATTTCATGATAAAATTATTATAATTATTACTCGATATTAAAATCTAAAATTTTTATCAATTTCTGACACAAGTGAAAGAGTATGAAAGTTTAGTTTCTCGGTGCATCTGATTTTCAAGACATAAATCGCGCGTGCGACGCTACTTCAGGACGAGTAGAACGATCTGTGTAGAGCAAGCGAGGAAGCCGTCCTCCCCCCCTCCCCCTTCCTCCTCGAGACCACTATCGTAAAGTCGAAGCTTTATCACCTGCCGTCATCCGCCCGCGACGTAGATGAAAATCTCCCCTACCTCGGCAGGTTTTTTTTTCAAAGGTCGTGACTACTTGTTAAACGTTCGTCCGCCGACTCTCCACTTACACATGGCACTTACGATAACATCGATGTCGCCGCGACTGGTTGATCTCAGTTTCTTTTAATTTTTCTATTAAAATATATTTACATTACTGTCGGTTTCAACCGCTTGCTTTTATTGCGATTTAATCGAATGGAATTGAAGCAAAATTATTTTCAAGAGTAAAACATCTTAAATATATTTTTAACGAAAGAACACGAATAAACAATTCATTATCGTTCAAAATACTTATCTATACTGATTTTTATATTAATATTAAAATATATTTTTATTCAATATTAGATTTATTACATATATTTAATGTTATATATCTTTAAAAAAAAAAATCTCTTTATTTAATATTAAAATATCTTTAAATTCATCATTTTTGGTTTTTATTTGATAAAAGGGGAACTCATAAATGTTCTGAAATATCTAACTATACTACAAAGTAAATTTTATTTGTAAGCATGTTATTTTAAGCCAATGAATGTAAGTATTACAGCGTAATCTGTCACGTAGAAACTTTATGCACTCTCTAACTTGGCACATTTCGTTATGGAAATGTTTCCAACTTATGAATACTGGCAACGGCCGTGCGAAACTCTCGCTCGATTCTCTTTTTCTCTCTTCTTTCTTCGCATTCCTATAAACGCTCAGTTGAATGCGTCAACGCGGATTACAGCACGCCCAAAACACAATGACAAGCTCCTCGGGACCCTGCACCGAGGACGGGGTCACTCGTCGGATGGGCCCTATGAAGGGCGCGTGATGTTCTCGGTACAAAGTACTACTCGTGCAGAATATTCAATAGAGCAAAAGAAATTAGAGCAGGGTGAAACCGACCGCGCTTATTAATCAGTTACTTTTTTATAATGTTTGAGGTCAAACTATATCGCCATTTCTGCTAATAAATAAGCAAGATAATATTTCTAATAATTACTCTTGATAATATATAGATAATCATGGACATATTTATTATGATTTGAACATATATTTTTCAAAATGATATATCTAATAACATAAAAATAAAAATGTAAAATGTTATTAATAAAGATAAATGAGGAATAATTGCAATTTGATTATATTTTAACAAAAATAAAAAAATTATTAAAGATCCAACATATTTATATACATTCATAAATTAATAATAATATATTTATTTATATTATAAAATTATAAAAAGTAAAAATAAATATGCTTATAGAATTAAAGACTGTGGGAAAATTTCCAGTGGAAATTTGAGCGCCATTAAAATCGCAGCTACAAGAAAGAAATTCTCATTAAAATAATATTTTATATGTTGTATTCTAAATTTTCTCTATAATTTATCTGATTTAATTTATGTTTTTCTTTTGTTTGTCACATATTGTAGGTATACATATATACAGAGGAAGTCTGCATAATTTCAAGCTGCCGATTCGCGTTGTACTTTATTTTATAACACACTGCAGCATCAGGTGAAATACACCTGATGTAAATAAGTATACGTCAAAATTATTTTTTCACATTACTTATAAAAAGTTACCGGCTGCCTGTGCATCATTATATTTATCGACCGCCGACGGTTTGTCTTCATTGCAGTCAATCGCGACCCGAAAAAGATTCGATGCAACGGCACACCGCATCGTACCGTTCGCTTTCGTTGGGGAACTTCTACAGTCACACTTGCATACGTAATAATGGAATAAAGCCGAGGGGTGCCACGCCGCCTTTATGCGGGAAATTTACTATAAAGCTGGCAAAATCACCGACGACGAGTCGCCCCTCTGCCCGGTCGGCATACGAAACCCAAATGGTCATCGTAAATAGAAAATCCGTTTTTTTTTCTCTCCCTCTCGATCGCATATGCGAAAAGTGCCGGAGTTTATTCATATTATGTCGTTGCCTCGTCGCAAGCAACGTACAGATCGAGCTTTTCGTTAGAGGGGCTGCCGTATTCCCTTGGTCGTTCGCTCGTATTTTGCACCCGCGTAAAGCACCACCACCGAAATCGTTATCGTTTACATACCGCGGGAGTAGTTTATCCTCGACCATATCTCGTGCCCATTTTTGCATCGGAATTCGGTATTATTCGAATAATTTAGTATCGCCATTTGTGTCTGAATAATTATACGAACAACATTTTAAGAATGTGTTCGTATAATTAACCATAGAGGTATCGCAAATTAGTCGAATATATACAAAGAATTTAATTTTATATATTTATGAGTCTAATTAATGACTTTTATATATTGTATAAATATTTTTTTAGTACATTGTATTCCGCAATATAATTTGCTATTTTTAATTCAACTGTCTTCGCATGTTATTCATTTATCGTTTTTGTATATATATAAATGTGTACAGACTTTAATTTCCGTGATATCCCTATATTAATCTAGTAGCCGTCATACGAATTTCCATCTCACAAGCAAAAATTAGACACCTAAATTTATTTTGATTTTTGGCATGATTTCATGCATTAAAAATAAGAAAATTTTGTGTTATTTTTTTATAAAATATAGTGAGGAAAAAAAAGATTAAGCAATAATTTACTATAATAGTTGTCGCAAAATTAAAAACATGCTACTAACTGAAACGACCTTTTACAATAAAATTAACTTTGTCTTTCCATATTTAGAAAATAAATATATCTATCCATATATGCAAAAAAAAGTGGTAACAGTTATTATTTTTATAACAAAAGAAAATAAGAGTTATTACCCTTAAAAATAATTCTGGCGTCTTTATATAAATATTAAAAAGAAATAAAAATAAAAATACTTTTAATTAAAAGGAAAGATTTAAAAAAAAATGTTCTACAATCCCATACAATTAGATAGAAAAGTCGCGATAAGTACGGCTTATAGTTTTCTCACATAAGCAATCGTATTTTCGTTGCGTGTTTTCTTATTACATCGTTCTGAAATAATGATAAATGATATAACGACCGATGCACCGCATGATTAGAGTGACGCGACAAGGGGCGAAAAGAGAAAGATAGAGAAACACGCAGAGTAAGCACCGTGTAACATGGAATTAATTTCCATAGCGCGTCGGACCGGGGTTCCAATGAATAACAATAAAGCGCGAGAGCATATACGACACCGCACGGCATGCCCACAATCCGGGGCAGATCGTTACGCACGACATTAACTTTCGGCTTAGCCTCGTTTATGCAAATCCCGCCGGGGCATCTGTTTTCGCCTGCAGTCCGCGAAATGCGTTTTTCGCTCTCGTAACCCGCTCAGCGCGGTGGCTTCGTTTATTTTATTATAATCTTTTTTTTTTTCTCGTCGTCCGACCAAGACCATCCATTTGATGCGACCACCGGTCAGTCTTGACGTCATCGTCCCTCTTACCCTTACATGCCCCTTTCGTCCCGCGTACAGAAGTCTCGTGTACATTCTCCGTTGTCCGTCGTCGTCCGTCGTCCTGAGTTCACGGGTTCAGACAGATGCGAGCTGAGCGCTAACGAGAACAATTAGGAGTTCCACTTTGCGCTCTCTAGGCGCTCTCGGTTCTCTCTAAAAATAAACACGGCCACTTAATAGCTCGCTCCGTCATAACTCGCGCGCAGATGCAAGCCCGTCTTATATTATTCCCACGAACGGCCCCGCGTTTCTCCGAATGCACCACCAAAGTGCTATCAATCTCACTCCCACTTTATCCCTTTCTTTCTTTCTTACGTTCACTCGCCAGCTTTCGACGACGGCTTCCACGCGCGACGTCTTTATCGGAGATCGTGGAATCGCCACGCGCGAGCCCGGCTAAAAATATTTTATGAACAAAAATTGGCAGACACCCGCACGCGCGAGATGCACTAAGAATACGATCTGACAACTCGGAGCTCTCGTAGTTCCTCAAATGCTCATTAACACTGGGAAAAGAGTTTAATTGTATTAATTGGAACTCTGGTTGAAAATGAACAAATCAGAATTTTCTGATTAAATCTATTATATTGGGTCATTTAAAAAGTATCCACGGTTTTTTCATTCAAAAATTGAACAAAAAACCGCGGATACTTTTTAAATGACCTAATAATTCTAATTGAGACGATCAGAATTTTCTAGCTCGTTCATTTTCAAACAGAAATTTTTCTTAGTGGAACGAATATTATACTACTAAAATAACGATTAGTTTGTAAATATTTATAACAACTAAGAATGAGATATAACAGGCTGGTTCATGTAGAAACTGAGAATGATGTAATAGGAGGAAAAATGTGAATAAAAACTAGAGAATGTATTACAGTTTAACTTAAAAGGAACAAATCTTTAATAGTTTTCCAAAATTGCACAGATCGTTCCAACATATTCTATTAATATATATTAATTAACATACTTAAATAAGCAATTTCATTTAAATACGTATCCATGATATAATTATCTGTCTGGAAATTTTTATACGATCGGTATTCAAAATTATTCAACTCGCTCGGAGAACGAGAACTCACGGACGTCACTTGCAAAAAAGCGATAAGTAATAATAGCAGTTATCAGGCCATTCTCGACTCGATGATGCGTTTAGCGGTTTTTTCCCCGTCGTAAGCCTTATCCGACCGTCGATATACTTATCTACGATAATAATTCACCGAGACGGCAAGCTTTCGGTCCTCTGAGGAATCGTACGGTGGACTTAACGATCTTCTATGATTGAATTCTTGTCGCGAAACTGCTGTGAAATCTTCCTAAAGACTATACTTAGGCTATACTTGCCAAATATATTTTATCTTTCTTATTCAATTATATAAAACAATATAAGTCACAAATATTATGATCTATTTATAGATTATATTGCAAGCAACAAATCTATTCTTCTGATCAAGTAAAATAATTGATTAATTGGGGATAGTGTTCATTATCAATTAATAATTTGATATAAAATTACAAGCAAGAAAAGATTTGATTAAGTTTTATTAGCAAAATAAAACTTAGTTAAAGTTGGAAAGCTTAGTGCTATGCAGGGTAGCAGGATTGTTTTTGATATACTCAAATAGCAGACATATCTTCTAGTAATTGTATCTAATGGCGGCAACTGATATCACTGAGTATAACCGCGTGCTACGAACAGAGCATACTATGCTCGGAATGTGTATTTAACTGTCTGTTTAATTGGGCCTAATGGAGCGGTATTAGCTATCCGTGCGAGTATTACGCGTCGAGTATCGCGGCGCGTCTTGGGTACATCGCGAGGAGTTCTGTAGTTGCCTCTCTCTTGTTCTTCCTAATCTTGATGACATACTTTTTTCAAAACGTTCTTTTAAATTCTATAGAATCTTCATTTCTAAATCATATCTGACACAAAGAAAGATATCTTAAACTTTACATAAAATATTAAGTTAGTGAGAACACGTGACATTAAAATAAATATATTTCAAAAATATAATTATGAGAGAAATTAAAATTAATAATAAATTAAATTGAAAAAAATAATTAAATTTTTAAATCAAATAAATTTTTTGTAAAAAAATACAAATTTTTATTTGAATTAATCATCACAAAGAAATTATCACAGAAAATTACGAGCAAAAATCTAATTTTATTGAATAATATTTGATGGAGATTTAATTGATAATAAATAATTAAATATATTTCAAGAGAAAGAAAGAGAGATAAAAAGGACAGTAACAAATAATTAATTCATTTTTGTATTTACTATTTTTATTATATTTAAAAAAATTATATGTATAATAATTTCTTTAAAACTATGTCTAATATCTATGACATTTTAAGAGACTTTTTTAAATATATTTCCTTCTTAAAAATCTTCAAATAGTTCATTTTTTGCGGATACGTCTATTTAAAACTTAGAAAAAGAAGATTTAAATATAATTCATCGAAATGATAGTTTAAGAAGTTTCGGCGGGAACAAGCATACTGTTATTACAGTCATAGAACGCGAAAGTGTGACAAACGGCAAACAGTAAAGACGATTATCTCGACGGGGCACAGCGGCCATCGTCCGCGTATCGTATCTTGTTCGACGCACGAAACGAAACAGTCGGAGAAAGAGTCCAGTAAAAAGAACTTATCCGCACGCGCGAGTGTTTAGGTCCTTCTTATTTACAATGGCTAAAATATCTGAGAAGTAATGAAAATGAAAGAAACATTGGAGAAGAAAAAAGATACGTAGAAATGGTAGAAAAATAGAACGAAGCAGAACGAGAGAAAAAGAAAAGAAACTGACGAACGAATCGAATCAGTTAGAAAAGGAGGAGAATGGGGTTTATAGATAGCTCGACAAGTAGCGGTTGGTCGTTCGGCGTTGTTTCGACGTCGTAATCATCAATTTCGTCTCATGAATTCCGATGCCCATTTCGAGAATGAAAGAGAGTGTAAAGGGGCCCGGAGGAAGGTGCGATGGCTCAAGAAATAGATGCCAACCTGGGGTGCCAGACTAGTAAGGAGAAGAAAGGGATGAAGTAAACGAATGAGAGAAAAGGAAAGAAACTCCAGTACAGTACGTGAAAGGCACGCGAAATTCTCCTGCAACCGCAACAAGAGCAAGAAAGGTTGAAAACAATTGCGGAATAGCCGTGGTCGATGCGACAGGATGATCAGGGGAAGAGGGGAAGAGGGGAGAGGGGAACGACATGGTAAAGAAGCGATGAGAAAAGACTAAGAGAGAAAGAAACAGAAAATGGTAAGTCCAGACGAAAACGAGAAGAGCGAAACAAGAGGAACAACAAAGGGGACAGGGTAACGGGGAAGGACACAGAAGGGCGCGGGTGTACAGAGAGTTATGGTTATCGCTAGTGAGTGTACCATCTCCTCCTCGAAGGAGCTCCCATGTGTCCACAGAAGAGAAGAAGCTCCCGTGGCGCGGAAAGGATGCGCGGGAGGCGGTTGAGAAGAGAAGAGCCCAGAGGAAAGAGAGAGGGAACCACAACGGGGAGAAGACAGGAACTTACTTGGAAGCGAATGTAACTTTATTGTGAACTTATCGCTGTCAGAAGGCAAACAATGGTCCGATCTTCGCACCATCTGCCCCTGCCATCTTTACCTCCACCTCGCGTAGTTCTTTGCTCCCCCTACGTCTCTCAGTTCTCTCTCTCTCATCCTCCCCCGCCGCCGAGGAAGTTCGAAGGAGAGAACCCGGCGCCGCGGTATCGCCGCATCGCATCTATCGCGCAGACCTGGACCCGCAGAGAGCTTACCAATATGTAAACGAGTCGCCAACGGGCACCATCGTCACCCCACTGATCCCCCACCCTTCTGTATATATCGATACTATATCGGGGGACAGATATCTCGTATGCCAGCCACATTTTTTCAAACCCTCCCACTTCGTCCCTGACTCGCCTTCTCTTCGAATGCAACCCCCGGTGAACCACACGCTCCCTCGCGACATTCCAATTACGAATTCGACACCGACGCGGTCCGTGTCTCCCGATTTCGGAAACACACGTATCGTCCCCCTCGTGAATGTATTTGCTGGCTGATCTCACTCCACCATAAGACTTCCAACAGTGAGTACTCGCAAAAAAGTTGGTTCGAATTTTAAGGTATAAATATTCAATGATAATAATTTAAAATAATAAATATTTCAAGCATCGCCTTTTTTAATTTATTACATATAATTCAAAGTTGTTACAAATTCACCCTAAAATTCCATAACTTTTCCCTGATTTACAAACAAAATTTCGTGATTTTCCCTGATGATTTCAATAATATTTTGAAATTTTTTGTACTTCACCCTGATTTGGAAACTATACATAATATATTGTATTTAATTCTTTCTGTTCATTTTAAAATTTTACAAAAATATCAATGAAGATCACGGTAGGTGATCGATTCTCGTTAGTAAACGGACAGCCGATCGTTCACGCACTAATCAGTCTCAGGGGGCTTCGTTCCCCAATTTCTGACACAATCTTCCGTTTCACGGAAGTCCGAGACGTGACGAATCGCGAGGACGTGTCGCAAGCAGCTATTTACGAGACGCAACAAGCTGAGGATTCAATAGTGTAACGGTCCGTTGGATCATCGTTTTCTCACGAGCGACACTTTTGGTTCTCGGGGGACACTATATCCTCCCGTTTACTCGGTGATTTTTCAGGGATCGATATTACAATTGAGAGAGAGCAGATGATGTGTCGAAGCTGTAAAACGTTTTACTATGATTATTTTCGATCGCACATCTTATAGTTTTTGCATCATGGATTTAGTCGATGAAATAAAAATAAATACTACGATATTTCAAAACTGGATATTAATGAAAATTTTTCTATCGCAAATTAATTTAAAAACTATTTCCGATCAAAAATTATTTCCATACATATCACGATGCATTGTCTTCTAAATAATTTACCTTTATTTCTAATCGTCGACAGGTAACTATTTGTTTAAACATTAGTTTCGTTAAAAAAAGAAAAATAAGTTAAGTAAATTATTATGTAAAACGTATAATTAAATTTTCGACACAAATAAAAAAATGCAATTGATTTAATCTACTACAGAAGATGCAAATTAATTTAAAGAACAGATAGGTTCTGAGTTAACGGTGTGTCGCATGCGACGGGGAACTGATTTTGCATGCTCGTAAACGTATGCAAATATCAAGATTCCAAACATTTTATTAAAAAATCGACAATTCCAAACGATCGCTCGGTAAGCTTAAGACACCTGTTGGCTGTATCATCGCCGGTTTTAAGGCGGTGTATTCCTAATTGGCATGCCTACCAGGCATTCGACAACAGCACAAATGCCAAAAGTATCGATTTGCTAAGATGGCTCGTAAATGATACAGTTTACGTTTTAACGTTCGCCGCCGAAGAAGAGATAAAACGAGAAGAGATCGTTTCCGCGCTGCGTGCTGCGTGTCTCGAAGCTGTACTTATATTTCACTGCTCTTAACTTGTGCTTGACGATAACAAGATATTTGTAGTTCGTTTAGTATATAGTTTTTTTTTATCAAATTTTAAATATTTATTAAAATAATGTTTCTTTAGCAAAATTTTTTAATATCTTCTATTTATTACTTATATAATACAAAAAAATTACAAAAATATTTGAAATTTTTGTGTAATTTTATTTCATACAATTATTAATGGATATAAACGGCTAAATTTATTCTATTACTGAAATTTTAAGATACAGATAGAAAAGAATTAAACATATATTGTATGTTTAACTAAAGAATATGTATTTCCCTGTTCAAGAATTATCGAACGAACTCATTGATTTTTCCGAAAGATCGTAATCGATTTGAAATATAATGAAGTCACGGACGAATTAAAGGCGATTTCTGCACCGAGACGCGTATCGTCATTTCATCGTTTAATTAAGGCCCGACTCGCGCAGACTGTATGTACGTACATGAGCTGCTCGTTTTCAGTGTCGCGCTGTGTGATTTACATGGGACAGTTTCGAGAGCGGAGAAAGAGACGGGTGCGATGAAGTAACTGAGATACGCGATGTTGCTTAATGCATAACGTCGCGGCTCCTAGCAAACAGACGCGGGATCGTGAGAGAATTCGTGTAAAAAGGAGCAGACCGTGCTGTTTATCAGTTGCATCCACCATCCGCGGTCACGGATAGGAGGAAGATAAGAATGGAGAGGCCACTGCACGCTGAGAGCGTTATAATTGAGATTATTGTCGTAATACTGAAGTGTAATAAAGTGAAAAATAAAAGAAGAGAAACGAAGAATAAAAAAATCTAATATTATTATTATACACAAAATAATGCCATTACAGATAAAATAATAATTACATTAATCATCAGAAAAAAAAATATATAGATAGGTAATTGAATATAAATATAATATTGATGTATTTATATCCACACTTATATAATTATTTTAATTCAATATTTTTAATAACATTAGATATTAATAATTTAATGCTAAAGTGTGCTCATTCATTTAACTTTTATGCTATTAGATAAGTACTGAATTAGTAAGTTGAAACAATAAAAAAAATAAAAATGATAAGTACAATGGCGGTTAGCAACAATAAAAGAGATATTTTCTAATTATTGTTTTTTACAATACGTCGTACTGACGTTCTGTTTAATTCGTATCCTGTTGCGCAGAGTTTCCCGCATAAATAAGTTCTCAATTTTCGACGACAGTATTAAGCGGATGTTTGAAGCGATATTTAATGTGCAATGCATAATACATATAGAAACGGTTAATTGCATCGCGGTAAAGTATGGACACTTACAAAGGCGACGAAAGTTTAATTGGCAGAAGAGAACGAGAGCGCGCGAAATCATCGCCGCTTAATTTCACGAACGGAGTTTCGATCGGCGGTAACAGCACAACGGCAGCACAAAGAAAAGCTCACCGATTCGCGCGTTTCGGATGATGGCACGATCATACGAATTAATTTAATTTGATCTAACAATTCGCGCGGCATCGCCGTAACTTCGGCCGTTAAACGCGCAGTTAAATCACGAGTTGCGAATCGCGACTGCGTCTTTTAGCCGATACGCGGAAACAATCCCGCATTAATTCCCACATTACACGCATTACAATTTATTACCTGCCACGCTGCGATGTTTCCGCGGAATCGACGAGCCGTTAAATATCATTGTCTTCGACGAGATAATCGATAATACGCCTGTTCTATGCTCTCGCAAAGACATTAGCGTAGAAAATGCGCTTCTTCAAGTGCGACGTCGCTTTTTCGCGCAAATCTTGTTATATGTTGCGGGAATAAAATGTGAACGGACTATCGAAATCATCTTACACAACTTCCATCTGATGACAAGTTAAATTATTTGGCAATTAATCATATCTCTCTACTTTCTAAAGTACTTTTCAATTGAATGCCATCTTTCTCGATACATAACGGCGATTTATCATTACTCATTTTAAGTATCTACATGATAGATCTACGATATAGTCAGGAAACCGCTGTTTTGTCGGTGTTGTAAATTATGTTCAATTCTTACATATGTAGATACATTCGTTTATTCCCATTTTAACACCGCTAACCGATGTTAAACATTATCCACGTCTTTTCTTAAACATATAATTCGTGCGCGCAATATTTTCTCTTCATTATATAATATATAAACACAAAGGGCAAAGAAGAAAAATACCATTTTCATCTTTTTTTCTATGTATATTATTAAAAATAAAGAAAATATAGAATTTCAATTTCCTAAATTAGATGTATCATGTGCGAGTCTAAATTAGTATATCATCTATTAATCTAATATAAATATTATATATAATAATAGATATTAGATAAGTATATCGTCATCATCATTACTATTATAAATATATAAGTAGTTATAATTAATATAATTATTATTATGCTATATTATAACCTCGAAGACTTTCTTGATCGTCATAAATTTAAAAAGATTAGTTCAGCCTTTCCAATCTGCTGCAGTTAGACCAACGCTTCTCATCCAAATCATCGAATAGAAATACTTTACGATGAATATGCTTATTGGATTAACGAGCAAACAAGGATGATGAGTTTCGAAAGAGAAAACGCGAGAAATCGTGCGAAAAGCTCAACGGAAAATGATGCGACCTCGACATTTCGGATTCCCGACTATCGATGAAATGGCAATCTTGGAGCATTAGGCGCGATTCTTTCGCGCGCGCTATCAGCGCGGCAATATCGCGGCTAGCCCACAGGGTACCATTATTAATATCGCCATTACCTTGTTCCATTCTTGGCTGCTACGAGCGAGCACCAACGAAGAAGTAAGCAAGAGCCCCCTCATCTCGTATACATACGGCGCAACGTGCCCATTACGATCATTAGCGGCGCCGGCTCTCCGCTCTTCTCGTATGCGTCCATACGATCGCATACGATCCACGCAGATCGCACGATCTACACGAGACCACTCGCTGCGTGGCAAAACGAGGAATAATCACTGCACGCCGTTGCGCCATACGTCGCGATACCGTCTGTCTTCCACCTCTTTGTCATGTCACTGGTGACATTCAGTCGTCACCAGGTACATGATCTCCCTCAGAACGACCAAGTCAAACTCATTCTGGTTCACCGACCGCGCGAACAATTTAACGTAGCGCCAAGGATGATTTTTATATTCGATCTTTAATTTTTGTAAACAAAAATTTAAGCATTCTCCCGAATATTTAGAATTGCCTTAGAAACAACGTTAGCTCTCTTTTGTAACTTCTTATTTTAGAGTAAAAAGATTTCTTTTTCGATTTCTAAAGATACTTTATTCAGAAACTTTTGATTTATTATCGCCTACGTAAATAAAAATTGCTAAAAGTAAGTAAATAATTTAATAAAGCACATATATATATGTATATAACATATATATACTGATACAGTGAGACTAAAAATTCTCATAATAATAGAATAGCATGAAATATAAGATTTTATTTCTTGAGTTTTTCTCATTTATATTACATGAAATCTGAGATCTACAAAAGTATGGAATTTATTAACCACATCCAATTAACTTAAGGTTAGTGCACTTCAATCTGAGAGAGTTAAGAAGTCCAGTTTTAGTTAGAAAATTCGTTTTCTTTTTTTTTGTAGTAAGTTATTATAACGGACTGGGTTGAAGTCAGCGATCATATAACTCCATCGATATTTTCATTAAGCTACATGATATAAATAAGTTTACATCTTCGAGGCAGTCACGCTATCGAATTAATAGTATACGGAAAAAATATAGATAACGAGGAACGATCGTGGAAAAGAAGCGACCGCGGATTCTGTTGCCTGAAGGTCATCGATTTCCTTCGCCTCCATGACGACTCGTGGCCAATCGATTATCGCTACGGCTGCGTAAGAATGCGGCCAGGAACCGAGTGAACCCAGGAATCCCTTTCTAATCATGCGGACAAGGGCTTACCTACCTCCAGGCTCCTTCGTTTTTGCTCGCCTTCCGCCAGGATTCTCGAGGGTTATTCCGTAACGCACGTTAGTTTCGACGCTGTTCACGCTATTATACGCGTTTCTATCCAGGCTCTACATACGAGCGCAGGATCAGGTCCTTTGATATTTCTACCGTAGATGAGATTTAGTTTCCAAAACGCAGTAATAGGGTAGCTTCAACGAATTTGATACTTTTACTCTTGGATTTGTCTATTTTAATTCTTAATTGATCGTAAAATAAAATCTTATGCTAAAATACAGATATTTTGTAAAATAGCTGTAAAAGTATCTCTTAAATTTTATTATATTCGTAATATATTATATACACTTTTTTCTTTTTCTGTTATTAAAGCAAGTTTTATTTTCTTCTCATATTAATGTTTAATAAATAAAATTAATTTCACATAATTATGTATACTAAAATATAGTAATTAAAATTGTTTAACAAAAAAGTGATATTTTCAGCTAATCTGAAATTAATAAAGATAATCTTATTAAATTGATTTTTTAGTTCTGTTAAATTGTATATCAAGAATATATTGTAATTTAAATAATCAAAACTACTGTTTACATATTTTAAAATTTCAGAGGTATATGCATAAGATTTGAATGTTTAATTGCAAATACTAATGTTGTAAAGATTATAACTGTAATGTAATGTAAAAATTAGTGCCATCAATTGTACAAAGAATATGAAGTTAACACATTATAACATGTTATCTACATTACGATAGCTCGAAAAAGGATCTTTGTAACAAGCCAGTTATAACGTTAAAGCTAAGATCAATTAGATGATCAACTGTTTCATATACAGAGGAAGCACCAACCAACAAACAAATTAATCTTCACACCCTTGTAAACTACAGACTGGCGCGTCATTAATTAGCCGTTCCGTAAGCAGCTCGTGAGATCGAAGCGAGAAGAAGGAATATGATCTACCTTGGAGATTCCATTTCCTCCGACGATTTATCGATCTCGCTTTCTTCCTCGTCACCCTTGTCAGCCCTCGGAACTTGTTGACTTCCATATCCTACCCTTTATCTCCCCCTTCTATTCGCGCAAGAGCGTATACTGCCGTGTTTTAAGAAGGACATGAAGTCGTCGAGCGTAATTATTATTATGCACAATAATCGTCTCGATAAAAGAACTAAGAAGTGTAATTATATCATTTCTTGGCAACTGCGTTTCTTTTGCATTTACAAATGTGCCACTATATCAATATATTAATATATATATAATTTCACCATTCATTTTTTATAGCTGTATAATTTAAATATTTTATAGATGAATAATTTAAATATTTTAATTTTAATTTTTTTCAGATATTAAAAATATCTGAAACTCTTATAAAATTGCTGTAATTTCTTCATCATTTTTACCTTGGAAATATCAAATGGCAGTATTCTTTCTAAATAAAAACTGAATACTTTGAAACAGCCGTACCGGTGATGGGATACACCGCAAATATCGGTCGCGGTCTGTATTTTTCGTGCGATCATTTACGCACCGCGAGAATGAAGTTGGGCGTGATCGCGTAACCACAAAGTAGCTTAGCGCTCTACCGCGCGGTAGCGCTCTTAAATCGCCGCCGACGACGGGAACCGCGAACACAAACGAACACATATATATAGACGCCGCGAGAATCGTCGACGAGATCGCACGGAAGTGTGGTTTGCGCGACACGTGCGTGGCTATCGTAAAAATCACATAAAACGATCAGCAGAAGCGGTAACGAGCGACCTACCGTTTGTTCTCGACTCGTTCGTTCGAGGAAACATCGACGATTGGCGATCCGCGAACACATCGTGAGTTATTTTCTGAAACGTGCAATTTTTACACAGTTATAAATCTTATTACCTTGAATCTTTAGGTAGGTATTAGAAGACAATTATTAGGTGTTGGAATTAATTCGTAGCGTTTTACAAGTGATGGGAAGTACTTTCATTAATGTATTTTTTAATGCTCATGTGAAATAAATAACATTCTTTCATTAAAAAACGCTACGAATTAATTCCAACACCTAATAGAAAATAATATTACTCGACATCGCACATATTCATCTCCATTATTACGCTCTTTCCTGGTTATCGTTAATTACAATTATCAAACTGATTGTAATTATTAAAAATATTATCATTTTTGTACGCATTTGATTGTAGAATTCAATGACTAAATATGCCTCAGATAAATAATGAAGCATACGTGTGTAAATTTATTTTCTGATTTTTAAATAATCATTAACTCTTCATCATCGGGAAAATGCTGATCGTATATTGTTTTTATGAGGTAAAATGTGTACGACCCATTAGGCATGAAAGGTTCAAAAAGCGCGACTACGGACCGTTCAGGCGTGTTCGCGGCGATAAACTCATTGTAACGCAGTAGAAAAACTGTTTGGTGCGAGATTTCGAGAGCGGATAGGCGTGACGTCGAGCCTTGACTCTAAAAAAAGATATTACATTTAGTCACACTGCCGCGGTATGATAGCAACGTCGTCTTGAGAGAGAGCACGCTTTAATCGCTTCCGTAATTCGCCAGGTTTAAAGTATTCGCTCACCACAATGAGATATCTTTTAGCTTGATTTTATTCGTCACGTAAGTGTCTCCTGCCAAGACAATTAAGTTTTTTAAAACATGATTGTATATGATCTGACAATGTTCAGAAAGTCATAGACTACAATGCCTTCAAATGTTCTTATAGTACGAGGTAGCAATTTTCATGTTAGATAGAAGTTTAGTAATTTTTCGTCTCACAAAACATTCGCAATCCAAAACTACGATTTATCGTCTAACTGCAGCTTAGTGCATGCTTAGGTAATTAATACGATTTTAACATTATTTCACGGTAAATTCGTTACTTTTTTATTTTATTATATTTCAGGTTTTGTCTTATCTTTAATTTTTATTATATGCGGAAAATTGTTCAAATTGTATAAATACAATAAAGATTAGATAAAAATTCTATAATGAGAGTATTTAAAAAATTTTGTAAATAATTCCTAATAATTCAATTTTAAATTGCAAATTTAGTGTAAGTTACAAATATAGTACATATATGTTATAAATAATTGTATCAAAACAAATTTATATTTACTTTTTCAATATTCCCCTTTTAAAATATATAATTTTTTATAACACTCATTTCCTCATTAAAAAGAATGAGAAATTATAATACATCATACCATATAATATTTTTTAATGATTGTAATGATACATTATTGCGTACAGAACTGAAGATGAAAAATAGAGAAACGTAACATTGAAAGCAATCTCATATCGATGAATAGCGAGGTAACATAGCTACTGTGAAGTTTCATCCTACTTTTGATACCAACGGCACCAAGATACACGAGGTACCTAAGGACCCTGCAAGATAAATGCATCCCTAGAGAGTGTCGTCTAACAACACCCGACGTACCCGTAAAAAGTAATATCGCGACGATGCTTGCCGCAAGAAAGTGCTTTTATCGCGGAAAGTTCGTCTCGTTATCTAGCAAAAAGAGGCAAAGGAATTTACACGCGAACCCGCTGTTAGCAAGACGATACCGAGCGATCCTTATCTGAGCGAAGCATAAAACAAAGGCAAATCACAAATTGCTAATTAATTGATCTTTTTAAAATTGAGAATAATGAGACTTTACTGATACTTTGGAAATCATTTACATATATTTTACGTGAACATATATATGTAATTTAAATATTTATAGAATAAATAAGATCTTATTAAATCACTAATTCGAAAAATAATAAATTAAATAATAATATGTAAAATTTAAATTATTTCTTACGATTTTATTATTAACTATTATTTTATTATATAATTATCTTATTATTTAGAAATGTATATTAATAAGTGTATATTTTATTACATTTATCCCACATTTATTTTATCCATGCTTTATTTGCGGTAAAATTAGTAATTTACTTAGGTAATTTACTTAGTATATTGCTTCTATGTCGCAATTGCGATTTTGTTGATTAGGCAAGTAATCAGCGTAACAAGTTCCACATGGTAAGTCCTGCGTCAGGCAGGTGAATCTTTGTCATCAAATTAGGCGAGAAGATCCATCCTCCCGCCAGCAATAATTATTTAGCCATGATCTTAAGAGTAACTGAACGCAACGTCACCTGCGCACCGCCATCTGCTAAATCGCTCTTGTAGTTACCTTCGTGTAACGCATCGCTTAACGGAGTCAAGAAAATGTCGCGGTGTAATATAGCTTGATTACCTTATTAGATAAGAAATTACAAAGTAATATCAAACTTTCATCATAAAATATCTAAAAGATAATTATTTCAATGTATCTGGCAACTTACTCTTTAAATTCTTTAGAATAAAATCTTACTTTTAAATCTTACTTTTAAAATTCTGCTACCCTTGAAAAAAATAGCAAAATTTTCAATCTTTAAGAGTGAGATTTCACTGTTTAGATCGAATAAGATTCCAGATTTCACTCCAAAGAATTTAGAAAGTAAGAATCGATAAATGCCAAAGCAATTAATTGTTCAATTATATGCAATAATGTGAGAAAGTTTATAAGAAAATAAAGATTATTATCTAACTTACTTCTCTTCAGCAATTATCGTTCAATACAAAACGAATATCTCGCAAAAGTGATAAAAAAATATTTGACAAGCTCATTATTCAGCTCGTGAAAATAAGATGATTTCTCATTAACTAAGTGATCGATCACATCTTGCGGATGAGTTTCCTCCTTCTATCTTTCATATTCGTCACGACAATTTTGGAACAATCGCATGCGCGGTCATTGTACCGGAAAAAATGTAGAATCTCGCCGCTCCACCTAACGACCTCCAGATTTTTATTGCGTCATTAAACTTCGCCTCGAAAGGTGGCCCGGTCTCTTCAGGAACGCAAACGCGTCCCTCATTCTCTTCACGTATGTGGGAACTGAATTACGGTTAAAAATAATTTCATTCCCAACGACAACAAGATTACGCCCTTTTATTGCGCCTCTTTTTATGTCCTCGGATCTTGAGCGAAGTCATTGACGTTTTTCCAGCTGAGGAATTCCGAATAACTGAGGAATTATCGCGTGCGTCGACTTCGTGGGATTCGCGTAATGTCTCCACGACCACGAGTTATAACAATGAATCTCAAAATAAATCAATTAAAATAGCTTTTGTAATAGAATATTATTTATACAAGCACTTAGCGCACTCTTGTGGTGTCTTTTGCAACATCTGCGATTATGTCGTTAATAAAAAGTTATAATTTTAAAAATAAGACATTATATTTCTATATTAATATTTGTTAACATGTTTATCATACTTTAATCCTTCATAATTTCATAAATTAGAAATGATTAAAACAATCCTATGTACAATATATTTGAAACTTCAAACATTAATATTTTTTTTTCTAATTCCTTTTAGGAATAAATTTATTTCTTCCTTTTCTTTACTGAGAAATATTTAATTAATATAATTTATAAAAAAAAGAATACTCTTAAATTCATTCACACACGTTCCACTATTACTTCTACAATACTATGTTAACGAAATGTATCAATATATATATGTGTATATGATAAATTAAAAAAACTTCTATTCATATTCTTATAATTCACACGAGAACATTCTCCATTGTAATATTATACAATGTATATTTTTTCGTTACAACGTCGAGTTTTCGACTTCGTTTTGTCGCGTCCAATTCCAATACAAGACCGATCGCGAATTCGACTACAAGCTCGAGCTCGGAGCGGAGCGGAACAAGTCGGACCGCGCTGCGAGTCGGTAGATCGGGCGTCTCGTTGGTACCAGCAGGGCCAGACCGAAGCACAGGCCGGACAAAGGTCAGACGGGTCGTTGCACCCGCAGGCAGACAGGGCATATCTCCGCGATACTCTGCCACAGCTTGCATCGCCTTGCCGTTGCCTTGCCTTGCCTTGCCTTGCCTTGCCTTGCCTTGCCTTGCCTTGCCTTGTCTTACCGTTCGCGAGCCTGCCAGCCAGCAGCCCTCGGCGATTTGCTGTTTGTTGGCGACGACAATGATAATACTAGCGAGAAAAAAGCTAGAGGAAAAGAAAGAAAAAAAAATGTAGATATCTTATCGATTGTAAAAAGAACACTCCGAGTTCCCCGATATGCATCTTAAAACGCAAAAGTTTTAGTATCTTACTTACTTTAAATTTTTGTGTGCCTTTGTGTGTTGTGCAAGTTTTCGTTTTAAATAAAAATGTAAAAATGAATTATCTTGGGTTATTCGATTCAATCTAGATCAAACATATGTATGAGTCTCCTTCCTATTCTTATTCTTTTTATGGTTCTTTCGTTATCTTTTGTGCTTCTACATTTTTTCAAATATTCATTACATTAACAGTCAAATTTATGTATTATTCTTGTAGATCATATTATATAAATAGATATATGTATAACATAAAAATATATGCCTACAGTGTATCGAGTTCGGGTTCGCTAAGCCCAAATATAACTGTTTAATAGAGTAGTCATCCTTGCGAATCTATTAAAAAAAGTTTTACTAACTATTCCAATTAAGTAATATCATCTGAAATTTTTAGAAAATATTCTCAAAAATGTTTAATTTTTAATTATCAATCAATTCAAATTTATTATATTGATACATTTGTAGTTATTTATTCCACATATTTTAAGATTTCTTGAAATGGAAAATCAAAAGCAGATAGTAGTAGAGTGATCAGATATTTAAATTAATAAAACTGAAAATATAATGTTAATAAATTTTGAAAATTATGAAGTTCTTTAAATACTTCCTTTAATATCTTATCGAGAAATAATAATTACATACATACTTTAAATACGACGTATATGCAATAAGAACATTTTTTCTTTCTCATAAAGCATCATTTGCGCAAATACTTTAAAACTCGTAGGAATTATCTCGGCATCAATAAAGCGGACTTTATTACCAGGCATCATTAGCCTCATTAGGACAACGTTCGAAGAGCCCAGTTCGCAATCAAATAGGACGAATACACGTGGGAATGAATACGGAGATGAAAATTCATTCGGCGGATCGAACGCATTTCCATGTTAATTGGGGCACTTACAGTTATAGAATCGATAAAGACAGGCTGCGGGGGTCACACTCATTGATCCAATGTACATCTACATCGGTCTCGCGAAGCGGGCACGCGCATAAGACACGCACAGCTCTTACTTCGGAATAGTCAATGATACTTTATATCGTCGTCACAGTGTCCGACGACGCCGCGCTGCTAATCACTGCAATGAGAGGCAACGTCAAACACCCAAGCGAAGACGCGACTGTCCGCGCGGCAAAAACACGTTTTCATTAGACGGCCTATTACTCGAGTCCGCTGCTGCTTTCCTCGTGCCAATCTTATGACAACGACAGCGATAAAACGAAACGAACGAATCGGAAATGCCAAACGACGACAAGCATCGTAAATCGAGAATCGTCGCATTATATGATATGCAATCCGAAACTAAGATAATGAATAAGACAAATGGAACATCAGAAGTTTTGTAAAGAGTCTGTATGACCCTTCACTGTTATAACCCTTCACTTTTAGAATTAACTTATTTCAAAAGTAATACCAAATTATGCCAGATTTGTGCTAAAATACCGAAATCGTTGTATGAAAAATGCGTTAATCCTTTCGCAATAACTTTATATCAAAATTATTCATTTAATATTTACAAAAATGAATTGCTGCATTTTATTATACTATTATTATACTATTATTATATTTTATTATACTATTATTATACTATGCTGCATTTTATTATACTATTCTAGTATGTATAAAACATTCATACTTTATATAGATTTAATTGTATTTATGATATTAAAGGCAAAAGACAACGACAAAATGATGCAATGCAATATCTCGAATCTCTTTTAATGAAGAACTAATGTCGCCTAAAGATAATTACAAAGCAATATTATACTGATATAAAAACATTCTATTTTTTTGTATAATATTAGAATTATAAAAATAACGGTTTTTAAATATCAAACAGCATAACATAAAATGTAAAAAAAAAAGTGATGATGGAAATACGTACTGGTCTCCAAATGAGCGTTATTCGCAGCGGGGAATCATCCGCGATTAATTCGATTGAATCAACATGATGGTTAACACGTGATAGGACGTACGTCCTGTTTAACGCGTCCCGATAAAGTCACCGACGTGATTCGCCACCACCCAAGGGTAGTCGATACTCCCCGGTAGCGGCGAGTTAACAACGAACGAGAGTCCCACTACGACAAATCGAGTTCTATCCCGGAAAAAAAGGAGAAGGACAGAAAGAATGGTGACATTCTTTCGATTCTGAAAACATTCCAATTAAGAGAGAAATGAGTGAAAAGTACAAAATAAAATAAGAAGATAATTTTGATTTCATCAAAGGAATGTCAATTAATAAATATTAGGTGTTGGAATTAATTCGTAGCGTTTTACAATGAAAGAATGTTATTTATTTCACATGAGCATTAAAAAATACATTAATGAAAGTACTTCCCATCACTTGTAAAACGCTACGAATTAATTCCAACACCTAATAAAATTCGGATAAATATATAAATAAAAATAAATTTCTAGATATAAGACATCTTCTATAATTATAAAGCTAATATATTAATATACATACTATGTATGTTATTATGCTGTACAGAGTAATTTTAGGAAAATCAGATTCATTCGTGCAAATTAAATAATAAATTGTATGAATTAAGAAGAAGCTTTCATACAAAAAAAAAATTTGCCCGCCTGAAACAAATTTAGCCTAAATTACATTAAAAGTAATCATAATTAATCTATCGATATCTCAATGAATCTATAAATGTATAAACGTTCGTCTTAATTTTTCAAAATTTCTTTTATAAAATAATAAGGAGAAATCTATTCTGATCCTATAATTTCTCACTTTTGCATTCTTCTACTTTCACCACCAAAAACTACTTCTATTTTCTTTTTGCGAGAGGATTCACAGATAAGGCCGAGACGAATGGCGAAGGGAAGAGTAAAACGCAGGGCAGGCCGTAGGTAAAAGCACATCGGCGGTGGTTCTCTCTCGGGTCCCGAAGGCACGAGCCTCAGTAACAAAGGGCGATCTTATCTGGCGCACGGATCAAAACCAGAATATGGTCCCGGCATAGCGAACATATCCGACATACCGCGATGCTATATCGCCCGTCCGTCGTCCTGTCGTTGCGCGCGTGCACGCTGCGCACTCGTGTAGGCATATAGGTACACGCGTGTGTCACGCCGAAGCTTTCCCCGTATAGCACACGATCGCAGCCGCTCAGATACGATAGAGCATAATTCCATTGTACTCTCTCTCGAACCCCCAAAGGCGAACGCACGATCGTACTCGTTTTCTCTCCTTCCATTGTCGATTAGAGCACGCGATTCGAGCGAACAGCATGAACAACATTCGAATATCGACTACGAATGTCCATTGATATTCTGATAGTAGAAAGTTATACTTCTATTCCAACATTTTCATCTGGACGTAAGATATTTATTAGCAAGTATCAGCTAGGAATAATCATAGATTCTGTGATATCAAGCTACCTTATTATTTGCAATACTCGATAAATAATACCTATTGTTTCTGCTAAGTATGTATATATATATAGTCTTTAAGTTTTGAAAAGTTATTTAAAATAAAATAATAATAAATGTAAGCTTTGTTTACTTGATATTGATATTGCATTGATAATATTTGTGAATAAATTATTTATAGTACTTTTCAAACACGAACATTCTGAGTACAAGTTTGATTCGCACGGGATTTAGTCATGGATCATTTAATTACACAATGTTAAAACCAAGATTTCAGGAGAACTCATCTGATTGGCGTAGAATAATCTGCCGCATCAAATAGATGATGGAAATGATGATCTTGTCAGTGAAATGGATTCTTGATTAGCAACCGTAATCATAATTACAGTCTTGCGTATAGACGTCTTATTAGTAAAGCGTGGGAAGACTTCTTGATAAGCACATATCTTTACTAATAACGGTCGGAATCATAGTCGGCAAAAAGCAGAAACACGGTTACCAAGCAAGCAACTCGCCGCTCCCGGTGTGTTCTCGCTCTCGCACCAGCGCGACCTGACGAGGAAGGGAACACGACCGCCGCACACAGCGGGAACAGCAAATTAGCGGAAAGCACTGGGTCACATCTGGACGGGACGAGCCCCAATCCATGTCTCGTGATTTACTGCCGCGCGCACGTTCGAACGAGGTATGGACTTCATTACTAAATTACACGTCGTGCCAGCCACTGACGGATCAATTTTTATCCCACGCTCCTCTTTCTCTCTCCTCTCGCTCTCTCTCGCTCTCTCTCTCTCTCTGAAACTCTCCAACTTTAACATCGAGCAACATCTACCGTTGCTAGCATGTGCCTACCTCGATTACTACATTCGTATATTTCGTTATGTGGAGTCGACGTGGGTCGAAAGAGTTATTTAAGCTTCGTTGTAAACGGTTGTAATGGGTGTTGTTGATACCGTGAAGCGGAGTGGCGTATTTGCGCCGTGCAACAGGGTTACGTGCCTGAACTTGTACTTCGTAATACAGCGGGTTGTCTGAGAAACTTCTAGAATATTTTGCATAATTTTCTTAAACGAGTTATAAAGTGTTCGAAAATAATGAAATTGTTATACCGTCGTTTGTGAGCGTTTGTATATTATTACCAGATGCCAATCAAGTTGAGATATATGTAATTACAAAGTTACTTAAAGTTAAAGAATTTTACTGAAGTAAAGCTGCATAGATACAGACAGCTAACGGAGTTGTATGTAATTAAACTTACAATTAGTTTCAAGCTTATATATTGTTTTTTAAGATATCTTATATATTAAAAATTGATTCGAATGTTAATTGGAATTTTAAAAATCAAAATTTACCTATCTTAGAAATTAGAAAAATGTATTTAATATTGAAATGAATAGAACAAATTGAAATTTTTATAACTTTACTCTTTAATATTAATATATTGTGTTCAGATTATCAAAATAATAATATTTCTCAAGTTTTTTAGAACGCGGTATTATTGAAAATTCTAAGCAATCTAAAAACGAATTTATCTAATAATGGAAGTTGAAAGTATCTTTCCATAAATCATCTAAAAGTTAAATAATCATGTATCAAGCAATATGGCGATCGGATATAATTGCAAGTTCGAAGTTATTAGGGAAATTAATCGATCTATCAATCTTCAGAGCTTTGGGCATTGGGCGGACAGAACGCGATAACTTGTTAAGGATCGCTACCAGAATGTGGTGTCAGGACAACAAGCCAAGACTCCGATGCAAGGCTCGTGGCAAAGTAAGGTCGAGGGCTTGGGAGCTCGATCTCTCGAACCCGAGCTCTCGAGGGTGTACGATGTCGAGGCCGAGGGGACCACGCGGGGTATTAGCATATTAATTTCGCTGAGACTGCGACGCGCAGATAAAGCATCTTAGGAAGGCGAACTTCGGTGATGAATCAAGCTCATAGCCGCGGTAATTATTCAGAAAGTTCAGCGCCGCTGCCGCCGCCGCTGCCGCCGCCGGGCGCGCATTTGCGGCACGAAACGAAACAAAAATATTTTTCTTTCTAGGACTTCACAAGCGGCACCGGTGCACCACCGGTTATCTCCTGCTTCTTCGCAGCGGTCCGGCTACTGCTTCTCTTTTTGATGACGCTCCGAAATTTACATAACGTCGCAACTTCCTGACTGAATTCGTTTTCTCGCCATCGAATATATAAATTATTTAATTCACTCAAATGGCTGTACATAATTCTTTTGAAAAAGTATGATTTACGTAAACAAGTATTTATAAAAATAAAGAGAAGAAAAGAAAGACAAAATTGCAATATTTTGAATCTCATTCAATAATAAAAGATAAATAAAAAAATATTGAAATATGCTATATTTTTAAAGATTATAATAAGACAATTTATTAATCTCGATAATAGCTTCTTATCTATTGCTTCATTCGAATACTTTTCTTCATGTTTAAAGTACAAACGACAAAATATAATATTACGATGTTACACATAATGATATAAAATATGATTTTCACATATTGAAAAGATATGAGTTTAAAGGCAATCATGAAATGCTAAAATTAAATAAATACGATAACTGGAAAACTAAACGTAGCAGCCCGTCAAGTGGGAACAATGTTAATCTATTTACTTGCTACGGATCTTCCTTTCTTCCCGCACCAAAAACTCCGGTTTCTCCGCGAGTACTTGCCTTTATCAAGCTCGTATTTCATCACCGGTGTCCGTTTATGAGCGCGCAAGAAATTAACTTTTTCGCTAATTAACTCCCTGGAGTCGCTAACGAACTGTAGCGAACGCGTATCGCTTTTTCTTACTTCCCCCTCCGTATAGAAAGCAGCGAAAGGAGCGAAAAGGAGGCGCCCTTTTGCTCGAGCTCAAGCGAGGATTTAATGAATGTTTGGCAATCAACTTTTTAAAAACTTTTGCAAATCTACTATTGCAAAACTCTAGCAAATCCAAATTTTATTTATTACAAGCAAAATATGTGAAATGATATGAACATAGAGTGAACTGCGTATGAATTATCGATTATTATATATAATAATTAATCCAAATATGTCAAAAAAATTAATAATTTTTAAATCAAAATAACAAATTATGTGATTAATAATAATACATTCAACAATAATATAATTTAATAACAATATATTTAATGATTTAATAATGAAATAATAATAACAATAATTTATATAAAGTGATTCTGTGTAATTTGTGGATACAATCACATTCTTTTAATTAAGTAAATGATACTACGTAATGCGTAATAGTGTAGAATAATGCTTTTAAAAGACCTCATTTAAAAAATCTGTTTTATTACTACGCATTCGATCTAATTTATTTTATTCATTTTTATAAAACTTTCTTCGATATATAATGCTCAATTTACAACTATGATCACTTCGATTTGGGAATTTCGACCTTTCAGGCAGTGGCCCACTTTTTGTTTATCGCAATTGTGCCGTTCGCTATTTGCCATAAAGAAGAAACGGCCGAGTTTCCTCTCGAGCACGCACACAGGAAAGCCTACCCTTCGTCGTCCATTTGTCATCGTGCCTGCGAAAGCTCCTCGCCAAACTTGCGCGCCATCGACGCCCCCATTGCCCACCCCGTGTCGCACTGATGTTACGTGGGAGTAATTATTGCCCGACATGAATCGCAAGTTACCCTTGACGCTGCGCACGTAATAAGAATGCTCATCCCTCCGTTGTACCTAATGGACTACCGCTGCTCTTCGACAGAGCTAAAAACTCGACTTCTCAACGTCGCCGGCCCAAAGTTTTCCCCGCGGCGATTCTCCTCCGAGCGCGGCCATCACGCCGACTCATAAATATAAATCGGCTATTTTTCTAATTAGATCGTTAGCGCACGCGACGAGATTGGAAGGTTTTCCTGAGAAGATAAATCCGCGATATTCGATTAATTTCGAAACGAGGCGGCGACGAAAATTTCCTTTCCGAAGTAGTGCGATAATCTAATGTACTGGAGAAAAAGGATTTAAATAGAGGAAATAGAGCGGAGCGCGTATTGCACTTATCGTATTTTAATTTGCTCTTCGTTGGAAGACTGTATTTCTCGTTATATTGAGATTAGTTCCACAAACAAGAAAAATAGTATCAAGGTTTCGTTGAAAATATTCCGGTAAATCATTTGAACGCGAAAGACGTAAGAATATTTTTCCTTCTTCCTCGAAGATAAATATGTATTTTTCTTCGTCGTAAATTTATTTTTACAAACTTTATATTTTAATGGCACGCATATAAACATACAAAGAACTTCTTGTGTAAAAAATTCTCAAGAAAAAATATTCAAATTAACTTTACGTTAAAAAAAAAACAATCTTCAACGTAACGTTTCAAAATATAAAAGTAAATAAACATCTGGCGAATTCTGATTTTCTACGACGTTATTCGCTTATTTGCTGCCAAGATGGCTTGCTTTAAGACATAATAAATCAATATATGACCAGTTACATGCGACCTCATAAGACGCTTAACGTCACATCATTTATCCATGATGATTTATCAACACATACCAGTCATGCGATTATTTTGAAAGAATTTTGAAATTTTATATACTCTAATTATTTATATGATACTTTTATATTCATTCTAATTATTAAAAATATAAAAATAAAATTAAATATCAAAGAAAAATTAATCTTAAAAAATAAAAATTCAAAATATCTAAATTCTAGATAAACAAATCATCTGTAAAAAAAATACGAAATGCATATATTATAATTATTAGCACTATCTTCAATAATAATTACACTGAGAGAAAAAAATGGTTGCAATTATAAATTATACAATTTTATATATATATATATATATAATATAAAATTATTATTAATTATATAAAATTATTACTAATATATATATATATATATATTATATTACAGTAATAACCATAAAATTAAAGCTCGCAATCATAATTATTTTATCATACAATAGTCACAAATATCAAACACTTTTTTCTCAGTGTAAATATAGAAAAAAAATCGATTAATGAAATAACAAAGGCTTGATTTAAATAAAACATATAGGTATCAAACATTAAAGATCAAAGAATGCCTACGGAATCGAAAGTATCAATGTTCTTTCTAACATCACCGCCATTCCTAACACGACCACAGTATCGCAGCTAGTACTTCTGCGCGGATACGCCTGCCTATTCTATCGCTTTTTTTTTTCTTCGCTCTCTCGCCCTTCGCCCTCATCCCCGGCGAGCGATCACACCACCAGCTAGCAGTGACCGCATCACAAGAGTCAAAAGGCAATCGATAGTGTGGGCGGCCGACACTGACAGCGGCTGCCCTTCATTGCATATGCTGATGTCACCCATACATTTCGCGGGGATGTCAGCGGCGGTGGCTATCGTGGTCCATCGGCACACGTCGTGAGATTGAATTTGTTATGTTGATTCGAAAGGAGATCTCCTCGCTTTCTTCGGACGCGGTAGGATCGATCGTTCGACCAGGGCTTCGGATAAAGTTTCCCTTCCTCGAGAGGAGTACTCGAGAGAGCAGAGTACACGTATCTCGAAAAATACCGTGAGATAGAGGTCGAATTGCAACAGCAGAGATAACAAAGAAATGTTTCGGAGCCATTCAGTGTTGAGAAAAATAATGAGAATTTCATATTGAAGGACTAGGAGTTAACAAATTATTAGAAATTCGTTAGAAATTGAATAGTAGAAGGAAAACAATAGGAAAAAGAATTTTAATGAAATTCACAAAGAGCTTTGCTCTATAATCTTTTAGAAATATACCCATAAGGAAAGACTTGAAAAAGTATGTAACCAATATTTTTTTCAATAGGAAATATCAAGTAAACAAATTGAGACTTGAATAATTAATTTGATTCTAATCAATAATAATATACGAGTAGTAATTTCTTAATTATTTCGCTCTCTTAAAGCAAGAAATAGTACACCCGTACAAGTAATTATGAAATAACAACGCACGAAAGGACGCTGACGAGCGCGGCGGAAGTTGCGCAACGTTGTTCGATTTGACGACGAATCGAACGGCAACGTAAAAAGCCGACGGTCGCTCACAATGGGACGACGAAGAAGCATTGTCATTCTTGACTTTCGCGGGCTCCGGAGGACTCCCCGGCCGGACTGTCGCGAAGAACAGGTCCGCGCGGCGCGCGAATACGCGCGGCGAATGGACTCGGCCGTATGAATGTGGCTTTTAATTATGTTGTGAATAGAAACGCGTCTGCCATACAAGTCACACCGCGAGCCAGAGTTTAATATAACGCTCGTAATAATAGCTTTGTAAACGAATGGGAAAAAAAGGATAGAAGCGCGTCTGGAAAATGACGGGAACGTCTGCCAATGCCGCTACCTACTACTGTAGCTGCCGTGCGCTGCACCTCTCTCTCTCTTTCTCTCTCTCTCTCTCTCTCTCTCTCTCTCTCTCTCTCTCTCTCTCTCTCTTTTTCTCTCTTGTGCCGCGAAAATGCATAATATAACCCCGCCGCTTCCGCGATGAAAAGCGCTGCTGTTATTTCTGTACTTCCATCCCCGTCAAAGGGCCGATTGCACCAATGGTTGCACAGCCGCCGCGCGGTATCCGACATGCGGTGCAACCGCGGCTCTTTGAAGCCGGTTAATTATATTTTCTTTCTCTACGTTGCAGCTAGAATTGTGTAGAGTACTCTGGAAGAAGAGCCTTAATCCCCGTTAGTTCGTTTTCCGTGTACTCGATCAATTGTATCTTCGATCGCGTATAGAATGTTATATCTTAATAAATGCGAATTAAGAGGCTTCTGTTTTGCAAAATAAAATATATGTATTTTCTATTATTTTCTTACATGCTATTCAAAATTTTATTAAATTTATGTTATTGTGAATAATTTAATTATTTTCGTAACCTTACTTCAATCGACCATCGAACGAACAACGATAACTTAGTATAATAGTATATGTGTGATAGTATATCATATATCAATTAATCGTACTCATGGTATTCTTTCTCACACGTAATATTCTTTCTCTTTTATATATGCATGTTACATTTAATTGAAATTTGTGTAATATCGTAAGATCAAATCTAAGAAGTTTAAAAATAAACTGCGCTTCTCGTTTCTGCAAGAATAAAAGGCACAATGAATTCCCTTGAGGGGAGAACGAGAGAACGAAGGAGAATGAGGAGGAGTATCGCTGGAATCATCAGGGCGTATCGTCTATCATCGGACAAACGAGCATAGTCGAGGACGACACCACAGCATCGCGCCGAACTAATGTTTCATTAAGAGGAACAGCTGCGCCGTTGTCACTTAATTTATTAAGTAACGCGTTGGCCACTTGTTACGCCGCGAAACGGCTGCGCTCGCGTGGTTCCTCACTTCGATACCGAAATACATTTAATATCGTCAAGTAAAGTTACTTTATGAATATATACAGCAACACTCCGTGACAAAAAAATAAAATCAGAATAACGATCCTAATTTCATTTATTTTAAAAGAACTCAGTCAGTAAATCATTTCTTGAAACTATCAAGTTATATAGTTAAAATTTTTAATCTTCTGTATGTAAATTACTACACGTGAAAAATAATTATCATCGATTAATTTCGCAAAAGTAACAGATAAAATAAATATAGTTACTTCGTTCCATTTTGTTGCTCTGCTGATGCCCAATGCCTATTCACACCTCGTCCCAGTTTTCTTCTTTCATATAGCACAATACTTATTCACAAAACATTTTTGCTACGATTACACATACATAATATTTTGCACGATACTTTGTGCGGCACTCCCGATATTAATCGCAACATGTACTTTATTATATTATGATAGAAGAATAATATGAAGAAAATGTTCACGCGAAAATGTTCAATACATCAGTATATTGTTCATTACTTAAAATCCCTCGAATCAGCGATTTGTGCATTATTTCGTATTTTCAATTCGCGTATGACAATTAAATCATACTTAAATTACAAAAAAAATTCAGAACTTAATGTAGAGATATTCGGATTAAATGTCTTTAAGAGCCTTGCACAAATTAAAGTCCGAAAATATGATAATGAAATAATAACTTTTATAATTCCCATCTCTCATCACTTCGATTATTACTTAAATGAATGGATTCTGCGAACCCCATAAAATATTTGCTTCAATAAAGTCATTCTTTCGATACGAGCTTATGATCCGTTAATTGTGAGAGTTAATTGTGTGAGTCATCGTTACGTCATTGTTACATCATAATATGTAAGCATAGAAAACGATTTCGTTTGATCTAAGAAGTAACGCAATAACACTCGGAATAGCTCTAGTCATTGCTTACTTACTCGAGTTTCGTCGCGTGAATGATAACAAAGTGATTTTAATGTGAACAACAGTACGCCGCGCAAAAACACGAACGACTCACGCAGTTAGGAAATATTTAACGTATTACAATATATACATATACATACATACATACAGAATATATTCTATCACTCGTATATTCCAAATTAATTATTAAACGATCAATGTATCTTGGTTTTCCATCACATGAATTATTCGACATACTGTACATTCGACGAACCATGTACGTTACTAGATGTAAAAATAGTAGATGAATCACGTTTAAACTGGCAAAAATGCCATTTCGCGACATGAAATATACATAACTAAGTGTTGTTGAAGAAACGCGTGATTATTACTCATAAATGTATCTATTAATATTATAGTTTGTAATTCCCGTTCTCCGATTGTGTTCCGATTCAAATGAGAATACTCGTACATCGCGCAGATACATAATCTATTTCGACAAACAATGGTCTCGCCTAAGAATCATAAAGTTCGTAATCGTTTGCGAAGGATAGTATAATCGTTAATTGTCATAAAATCGCGTTTCGAGATAATATAATAATATGTTAATACACGGAGCATATTGCGACTGCCTGCCGACTCGAATACTGTAATATAAATACTACGAATGGCGACCTTGTGTACGCACGTCACTACACGCATCGAAAACAGAGCGCCGAATAATGTACGTCAATAAGTTACAGTTGAAATAAACATACCCTGAGATATTTAATAAAATATTATAAAATGTATGTACCTACACGCCAAATTTTGTTTCCCTTGCTTTACAAAATTGATATCAATTATTAGGTTACTTGACATAATTCCATTGAATTTCATTTTCAAGAATATTATACTTTAATTTAAAATTAAATGATTTTATATACCTCACTAATGAAAAAGCTTTGATTATTACAAGCAAATTATTTAATTACTTTAAAATTAGATTAAAAATTAGATAATTGATGATTCTATTTAAAAGGAATTATTTAATAAATATATATATATATATATATATATAATAAAAATATTTATGTAAAATTATATAATATATACTATCCATTATAATCTCAATATGATCTTTCTCTGAATTTTATTGAATGTTATTTTTTCCTTAAATTTTTATGTTGAAAATAGAAATCATGTAATTTAAAAAAATTAAAATTTAGAATTAGAGAAAATTTTTTTTTAAATCGCTGTAAAGACAAAGATGCATTTTTTTCTTTATTTATTAAAGAAACGTAATTTCACTTGTCTTAAAATGTGAAAATTCAAAAAAAGTTTAAGAATTACATAATACATAAAAAAATATTAATCACAGAGAAAAGTGACAGACGAAATGTTCATCGCGATTAGATGAATCTCAGCTTTAATGTAGGACGCAGATTTTATGCGCGTCTATTACGATTCTCCTTGTTTCCCGGTCTTCTACCCTGCTACTTCGTAGCGATCCTTGGTACGGCTACGTGGCGACATAAACTCACTCAAGAGCAGTGAGAGTCGGGAGGAAAGGAAGCTTCCTGGAAACCTTTTGGTACACGACGACGCACGAGTTTTACAGCCTCGTCGCGCGGTCACAGATGGGAAGGCGCGATATAAAAACTGGGTGCGCGTATTCGTCCCGACGGAAAGCGGTTTACTTAAGGTAACGGACGTTCACGTCTTTCCTCCCCGGCAAACTTACTGCCTCTCACTCTCCATCCTCTCCATGCCTTCATCACCCACCCTCCACCGCTATATGTATTCGCACATATGTTCCGTTTCCGAAAATCCGATTTTATACAAAATTTATGTGTAGCTAAATCTGTCAAACATTTCATTAACTTATTCACGTTTTCACACAGAGAAAAAAAAATAAATTATTAGGTGTTGGAATTAATTCGTAGCGTTTTTTAATGAAAGAATGTTATTTATTTCACATGAGCATTAAAAAATACATTAATGAAAGTACTTCCCATCACTTGTAAAACGCTACGAATTAATTCCAACACCTAATAATTTATTTTTTTTTCTCTGTGTGAAAACGTGAATAAGTTAATGAAATGTTTGACAGATTTAGCTACACATAAATTTTGTATAATTACAGTTTTATTATAAATACAAATTATTTCGACGATAATAAGAGATTAATAACAATTATTTGTAACAAATACACATTTCTTTAATTTTCTTTAGTTTTTCTATGTTACCATCTCATTGATATCATTGATTCATGTGAGGCTATCGCGAAAACTCTCTGGTTTTAGGCGCCAGGCGTAGAACGAAACAAGCGTTAAGCGTCTTCGGTCACGCTCGCGCGACGTCGCGGATGAAGATATAACCCGGAGTTGGTAAAATGGTAACCCGGTAATGTAGTAACGTAGACCCAGCTGACTTTCGTAAGCGGATCACGCGCCCTGCTGAGTGCTTTACGGCATCACTTTTTTCCCGCGCGCCCACTTCTTCTTCATCTCCTTCGTCGCGCCGTCCTCGCCGCCATCACCTTTTTCCCGGTCCTCCGCCTTCTCGTCAGGGATCATTTTTACTTTGTCAGTTCGTATTGAACCTTATCTCTTTTAAATGCAACGCATAATTCACGGACACAATTCTGTTCTGAATCATTTAAAATCCTTCCTTGTTCTACTCTACTGTAATTTTATAGCAAATGGATTATTATTCGTGAAATGTTTAAAAAAATCTAGACTTTATTCGTAAATTTGTTATGACAATTTCTAATTTATTAATAAAACAAATGTTTGTGATGTAAAATCTATATTCAGAAAGATGATTTAAAGCTAAAGTACTTAAAAAAGAACTAGATACATAGATATGAAAATAATTTTGTTGGACCACTAAAATAATTATCTAAGATGTTTGAACGTTCTAGCAATTTAATTGGAGTGTCTTACATAATTACTTTGATATTACGGTCCAACAAAATTATACATATATTCAAATTTTTATCTACTTAATTTAAATACTTCGGCAAAGCAATTCTTATCACGTAGACATAACATATCGAACTTTGACTTGAAATATGATTTAGAACAAAGATGAATTAAAAGAAGCGCATAACTTTCGTGTTTGATACAATCTTCCATCTCAATATGCAATATGCTACATGATAAAGATCGATTCTTCCTTACCAAAAAGTAAAAACAATTTTAATTAATTATTTCCCCTAATCCCGTTAACATAAAAACATCATTGATCCTCAGTAGTACAGTAATCCTGAAATACAGCTATCCTATTGACACCAAGCTATCATCGGCAAAAGGGCAGTCACGAGAAAATCGTGGGGCGGACAGAGATGCAGGGCACAGAAGAGAAGAAGGGAATGGGACGTGAAACAAAACGAGAAGAACAGACGAGGAACAGAAGCTCATGGTATATATGTAGACACGCGCGCACGCGGCCGAAGTGGATATGCTCTTGCGGCTTGGGTAGGGAACGGAGCCGCGCCATAAAACACGGGGAATCCGGGGCTTTATTTTATTTCATTCAATTCTTCACGGGCGACAACCGCCCCGGGAATATGGAATCAAGTTGTTACGTCGCCTTACGGAGGATGACGAGATCGTGGCGGCGGAGAGCTGAGAAGGCCGACTGGTAGTAGATATCGGTAAGTTTCCTCGCTCGAGAGACAGGGGGGAAACGGGTCCAGACACCCACCGGGGAGACACATTCCGCATAACCAAGTGACGGGCACGCGCTGCGATAAAGTATCGCCTGCTCCCGATACATATGCGTGCTATGCGTGCCATGCGTGCGCGTATTTCGTATGTGTCCCGAGTACGCCAAACTGAGTTCGACGTTATTGCGTTACGTATGCCGATCCGTACGATGATTCCTTTCGTTAAGGCAATTCCGAATTTTGCAACTCGAAACTTCTTCCTAATCCATCATGCATGATGTACACGTTTCACTGATCTCTTTCAGTGGAGGAACCGTACAAAATTTACTTTGTTAACATTACAAGTAAACACAATACAAAATAAGCATTTTGATTTATGTTTTTATTGTAACGCTTACACGCACGCTCTTTATGTTACGTTTGATGTTTAACTTGCTGAGTTTACGGAGTTCGATTTCGTTATAGATGTTTTGGATATAATAAAAAAATCTTCCGTTATGATCATAATGCACTAAATGACGCGTTCGGATTTTATTGACAAAGAAATTGGTCTCTCGCTTGCTTTCGTTGTACAAGACGATGTGTTTAGAACGATGCATGGCGAAGAATCGAATATTTGCATCGAATGACTCATCCGCGCGCGAACGTAAACGTCCTTATAGTCAGACGGGATAGAATTCGATGAGTTACGTTCACCGTTAATTGTGGATCCATTCTACGATTTTCAGAAACGACCAACTCTCGCGCGCTTCCCATCGAGGGGTCACGACTGTCTATCAACGGCAAGTGCGTACAGTCAACGCGAAATTTACGACCTTGCCATCTACGGGCCACGGAGCACCACATTTTTCTTCATGGATGACGATAGCGACGTTGGCGACGGTAAAGCGAGCTGGTGACCGATAAAACGTGTGAATCAATAACGGAAATGGACGAACAAACTTCATTTTCTCCTAATAAGTTAATCAAATATTCGTAAACTTCCATCTTATCCTTCAAAAAATAATAGAAACATATTCTCAAAGGATTCGTGAAGAGTTTTTACGTGGAAAAATTCAAATGGACCTAATCTAGTATAATCTCTTTGTCTTTACACTTGTAGTAATTATTCCATTCTTGATTGCATTAAGTGCATTGGTAATAAAAATCAGTGTCAATTTAATGTCGAGAAAAATCTAAAATTTCTTCCGATTAATAACATCTTTGCGGCAATTTTATATAGGTATACTTTCAAATGTGATGTTAGATTAAAAAGACGAGAGATAATCAGGATATTAATACATCATATAATAACAATAATAATAATAATAATACAGCAATTCTTGTAATGTGTCTTACATTCGTATATTATTAACATAATGATATATTTATTTCTGTGTAGTCAAAAACATTTTTCAGTTATGGCACGTGCTCATGCACGTCACATCATTCGACTGCCTTTGGAGTCGCCGCTTGACAAATTGCATCGTTTGGCTTTTAACCGAGCTTCCCACTCCCCGCATTGGTCTCAAAATAGTCTTTGAAAGATACGTATCGATACGTATCGGACATACGCAAAGGACAGTGTATGATAATTTCAAATACGTGAGTCAACAAATGTTTATTCGAAAAAGTATTACACTCTCTTGGTCTCTGTATTACATTTATTAATAAAAAACAGTTAATAAAAAATTTAATTCTTGTAATACTTTTATATATTTAATAATATAACTAATATAACTAATATATGCTATCATAAAATCTGCTAATATTATAGAAAATATAGATTATACTGCACAACGATTGATAAATCGTTGAAAGCTTGCAAAAAATATTGCATAATTATTATATAAACTATCTAATATATCTTGTCTACGATATGCTATAAAATCTGCTAGAATTAAACGGTTAACGTCGACTGGTGGCTACGCTATAAAATCCTATACAGGCGAAAAAAGAAAGAGAGAGAGAGAGAGAGAGAGAGAGAGAGAGAGAGAGAGAGAGACTGCAAAATAACAAGATCCTACGTAGCCGGCGGACTTTGTGATTTCACGGAAGTCAAACGATTAGAACGTCTTTGCCGGGTGTAGATAGAAATCTTATGGTCGCATCCAGACCGGACGGACCATCTGGTCCGGATCGTCACGCCCAGAGTAACACTGAGAAAAGCAGTTTTGAGATATATTAAACGGTAGAGAGACTGCAAACCGGTGAACAATAACTTATTCACGCAAGACCAAGTGACAATCTTACAATTACATTACCACGACACAGAATAATCCCATGTAATTCTACGATGCCTTATGGTCTCTAAAACGAAATCTGTAAAACCCTCTTCTTCTAACATTCAAGAAATCTACGAAATCGAAATAATAAATCAAGATTGATAATATCGCTTGTGAGTTTCTGATATCAATTAATTATATAAATATTTGAATTGCTTATAATTGTGCTACGATATAAGTTATTATTTATCTAAGTACTTGCAAGTATTATAGACACATGAAATATTGATGTGTAAACAATTTTAAATTTTAGCTTCACTTTAAGATCTAGCTTAAATCTGAATAAAAAAAAATATTAAACTAGCATCTATATATTTCTGTCACAATTAAAATATAATCTGGTAGAGAAAAAAAGAGAAGAGGAATGTCCTTTCCGAAGTTTAGATAATTCCTAAAAAAAAATAATTTTTAATTTAAACTAAGATTTTCTAGGATTACTTCTTTTTCTTCGTATAAATAGGTGGATAGTTCGATCATGATGAAAGTAGGGCAATAAATAAGCGCAATACGACATAATAGTGATTTGTCGTTTGTCAAGCAGTTCACGAACATTCTACTCGAACAACCGATTACGCGACCCGAGATCACAGGGCGTGACCTAGTAGGAGTTTTTCTTAAATGAGACATTTAGTTTCCCCCTCGTATTAGAGCATAAAATGTGGATGTAACCCAGTACGCCCACAAGCCGTCACAGAGTTCTTCCATAAAGGATCCCTGCACGCCCATCAATGCCGATCGCTCACCGGCATTGTAGTGAATACACGAGCGCGACCGTTGTCCAGCATTGTCCGAATTCGTATATACAGAAGCCGTTCGAGTCTCGTTACGTGTCGCACGCCCATTTTCACAGACAGCGAACGCGTGTCGCGAACAGAATACCGAACGAAGGCGGAAATTTCAGCGCAGCTGCCACCCGCTCATTTCCGAACGTCTTCACGATCGTTTACTTAGAGAATAAAATTTTTGCATCCACTGCCTTGGTTCGCAATTGCAAAAATTGACACAATACATTTTTGAAGAAAAATTGCTTTACTAAATTTCAAAAACAATAAAGATATTAATAACGACATATATTAATATTTTTAATTAATAAAGCATCTAAAGACCTATTTATTACTAAGATACCAATTCAAATTGCACATCTCGAAACAAATATAAGCTATCGATCTCGTCTTTAATCGGCTTGCGTGCTCTGAACGCATCATCCGCGGTAGCTATCTGCATCGTCATTGAACCCTTCGATCAATCTGGTCAAACCAGGAGCTATGGTCGATTACCTGCTACTGATACACCAAAATGAATCGAGCGAACTATTAGATCGCTTGGGGCGCGTTTGAGAATACGTTACATTCTCGTAATCCGTTCTAGTTTGATTTATTTCGTATAATTCCTGATTGAAAAATCCACTTTCTCTGAAAAAAATCACAATTATTTTACTTGTATTAATTATTAGATTTCTAAAAATAAAGACTAATGTTATAATAATTCTGCATATAATAATTCACACAATTGTTGATGTTTAAGCAATAAAACTTTGAATTTCAAAATCATTCCATAGCTCTACGTTTATTTTTATTTTCCTAGCTTCTTACTATGTGCCCACTTGTCCCATTTAAATGATCGTGCCCCAAAATTTGACATATGGCATCTTCGGAACAAATGGATCGTATAGGAAACTTCCGGAAAGCCGGAACAGGCGGTGTTAGAAATCATGTGAGATCGTTTTTCGTATAGTTCCTTGGTTTGTTGGACCTTCTGGCGAGAAGCTGGCGCGTTTCGAAAGAGCATATGATAATGTTTCTTGGACGTGCAGGAAAGGAGGGGATATTTCTCGGATCCTGTGGGAATTTCACGTAAAACGAAAAAGGCAAGCGAGAAAAAGAAGAAGCGCGCTCGTGGGCGTCAGAAAGTGTCGGAGATCAGGAAACACCGGCTTCTACGACAGCAATATCGCATCTGTCCGGTGACATCTAGCAACATGTGCGTTCAACCGTTACTAGCTACTGTAAGACGGTGTCACTCCCGTCATATTTTCATATTACAACTAACCTACCCGTGTTTATATCTGTATATAAATTAATACATTTTCCTTAAGCGAGAAAATGATTCGATAGTTTAATTATCAAGTTATATGTGAACAATATTTCTCAATGTTTGAAGAACGTTTCTCGTTTCTTTATCTCTCTCAGATTCATTTGAAACTTACTAATTTTTTATCGACATACTTTTATACATTAATGATGAATAAAACATCCAGATTAAAATCTTACAATTGCGTGAATATTCGTCAATTAAAAAAAAATACTTGATATATACTAAAGGAATTTTTAATAATATAGAAGAGAGAGATAAACATTTATTAGTATTATTATACGATTTTCTTTATCATATGAAAATATATTGTTTTTGTTCTTTATTTATATTACTATCAATTTTTAATCATTGTAACAGTAGCATTACAGAGGATCTCCTATTCTGAGGGATACAGTAATTATCAGATGGCGCTAGTAGACAAGAGAACTTCTCCTTCTCTGAACCACTAATGCCATTTGCTGGTTGCAGTATCCCTGAGTTAGAAAGCTAATTATGCTTAGACTCATTAGTTATTATAATTTATGTTTAATTTTTTTCAAGTGTTTTATGTTAAAAATGTATTGTTTAAAGGCAATAAAATAGAAACGGCAATAAAATAAAAAATGAAGTAGAAACCTTAATAAAAATTATCTCGTATTTAATTCCAATAAAATTTGAATAACCATAGAAACAGATATTGATTCAGTAATCATAAATTGTTGAATGACAGTTCATTGTTATTATCCTATCATATACTATTTATACTACTATTCGGTCAGTGCCGTTAAAACTTCTATAATTTTCATGTCTAAATATATAATTATTCAGAGATACTTATAATCTTCATTAAAAGTAACATCTTCACCTAACATCTTCAAATTAATTAAAATCTGAAATATTTGAGCAACAAATCGCTGGAATTTGCGCGTAAAACAAAAATATCGCACGCGTCATTGTTGCGAAGATTAGTTAGAAGTCGCGGAACCGTATCTATTTAAGATTTCACAAAAGCGACAATCCTCGTCCCAAAGTGAACACGCCAGCATACCGGCGACACGGTGTTTGGGATCAATAGGCCATTTATTTTTGTGCTACCTTTTTTTCAACCGTCTTTTCTTCGCCTCGTGCACGACGCGGCGAGACTTGCACTCATTCGGTTAAGTCTAAAAAAGCACCCGTCCGTTTTTCTCGACCGTGTCTCGCGAAGATGCATTTATTTTGGAGCACGAGGGATACCTATACTCAACCGTTTGTATCGTTCATGCCTCGATTTATTAACTACTTTGATATAAAAAGGCTATCACACACACATATGTCGCGTGCTTTTTAAAGAGTAATGTAATAAGACTACATCGCACACGAAAATAAAATAAGCGAAACTTCTAATAATTTCTATTTTTAAAAAATTATAAAATTTCTGTTTTATTTAATGTATTAGTGTTCAATAAATAAGTTTTTCTCTTCTAATTTTATATACGAAAATACTTTTAAAATATTTTTTAACAGTTCTTTAATAATAAGAACAAGGTTTATATAAAAGCTTCAAACACAAGTTTCAAAAGAAAATATTTGTAAATAATGTATTTGTAGTAATGAAGTACAATATAATTAGGACATGCATATAAAATAGCTTAGGTTTTTAATAATCCTACTTCCGTCAACAAATTACTTTTTGGTAAAATTTTTAACATAAACCATTATATCTTTAATGCAAGCCAAAATTACTTCTTCAATATAAATACTTTCTTTGTAACCAATAAAAAAAGATTAATATAACAACTCAGTTAATAAAAATTAAGGAAAGTATATCATCTTTTAAGCGATATGACACTAGCTATAATAAAATATCTTTGCTATTTATTTGATCGCTCTTCCAGAGACGCGGCGACAATCGTTACCAGAAATTTTGAAATGACGAATTATTCTAAGAAGATGTCGGCATATAGTAAAGTCTCGAATACGAGATTATCTTTTATGGTACCGTTTCCAGACCCTCGAAAAAGTTCTGTGAAGCATAAAGATGAAATCTCGAAGAAGCCTTCAGCTTAACCCGGAGTTAGGTACTTTGGTCATTATGAGTTGCAGAACGAGAATTACGATGCATTGATTGCGGCTTCGTCTTTAAACGCGATAGACCTCTCGTGATTTTATCGAAAGATTATCACGTATAATATTTACATGAATTTTGTGATTGCCCGAACCTAATTATAGAGTATCGAACCAGCGAATATATCGCGCAAGTGTTACATTGTACGTGTTGATCGACCGTCGATTATGACTAACTGCTTACTCAGATAATGAAGATGCTTATCATCATTATAGACACCGTAAGTCGATTGGGAAAAATCATTAAAAGGAGAAAGGTCCGTATCGTGATACAAAGAATTACTCAAAGGCGAAATACGCTTAACTTAATACTGGCTACAGAAATTAGCTTCGTCTATAAGCTGTGTTAAAGTTCATAAACATTTGCTTTTGATTAAAATTAGAAGAATTTTAACAAATTAATAGAAATAATACTTTAGAAGTAGACTTTGTATTTCAAAATAGAATAGACTTTATACTTTAAAATGTACCACATTAAAAAGATAATAGAAAATCAACTGTTTTCTATAATTATTACAATAATTATTACAGAAAAAATATATAAGATATCCAAGAGAAATAAACTTACATTTTAATTTGCAAATTAAAAAATTAACACTAAGAAGTTCTTGGTAAAATATTTGGAATAAGATCTTTTTTCGTGTATCTATTTTCTTGTTATACAGATTCCTATAGGTATTGGTTAGATTTATAGAAACATTCTAAATAATATGTATTACACGAATGCGTTCAGAAATATACTATCCAATCTTCTACATCGATACTAATCTATCAGATCTACCCTAATATTTCTCGAAGTTAAATTGCAGAAAATAGTGACAATGAAGAAGAAGTATTCTCAAAAGATTTCGGGAAGTAAAAGCTCGCGCATCAAGATTAGGAGCGTTCTCGTGTATCCTTCAGCTCGAATCACATAGACGACTCCGTTAGATCCCAAGGGCTCGCTCTTCTTTTACTTCGCCCAAATAAAGCGACAGCTAATCGATAACAAGTTACTCGCTGATACTGCGCCACTTCTAGTGCGTCAAACACGAAATTCGTCAAGGACGTTTAGTTTCTCTCGAGGATTTCGCTGTTAACATTATAGTGATTAGAAAGAAAATTACAAGCCTTTTCTCGAAATCACCAGGGCATTAAAATACCCGATTGTTATACGAAAAGAATTGAAGTATCTATAAATTTAGCTAGATACAGATCTGAAGATAATTTGTTGGACTAAAATTATTATGGATACTCAAGTATAATAAGCAATGCTTATTATAAAAGTTTTGATATTCTAGAAATCAACTTGAACGTCCTATATAATTATTGTAATGGTTTAATAAATTATTATCTACATTTATATACAAAAATGACGATTTTGTTGAAAAATTAAAAAATTTAACTGGATACAAATGTGCAAATAATTTTGTTCAATCATCAAAATAATTATATATGGGACGCACTAAAAGTAATTGCTAGAATGTCAAAACTATTTGCAACTCATCGTGTTTGAGATTCCTACGTCATTATTTTGATGCCTCAATAAAATTATTTTCAGATCTATAGCTAAATTTTTAGCTTCTTCTAGTAAATAAAAAATTATTTTCAAGATATACGTTTTCTTTGCACGTGTATAGAATCTGTATTCTTGTAATTAGAGAAATTATGATTTACTGATAGAACTGTTAATGACTATAATATAGCTGTGAACGATCGGTGTGTTTCATCCCGAATCGTGACTTAAGAAGTTGCCAATGAGAGTGATACCCGACACCAAATTGAGAAACGCGATACGGTGATGCGTGGCGCGCGAAGGTATGCTGGTAGGAAATGGTAGGAAAGTGTGCAGTGGAAACAATTTCTGATGACACACGGCGACGGGCGGCGGCGGCGCAGTCATACGGGTGCCTAGCTTTCATTTAACTGGAACGAAACTATTCTCACGAGGTCGACAAACCTTTGTCACGATGACGCTTCAGGACCAATTGCCGCGCGCATGCGGGATTGTCGTCGAAAGTGTCGGATTTTTACGGGTCAAAGGGTGCCGTAGAGTCTCGCGCGAACGCCTTCGTTCCAATTGAATGCTTGTTGTCTTCAGAGTAAGCGCGATAAACGCGATGGATAAACGCGGTAAGCACGAGATACGCTGCTTTACGATCAAGCCCAGCTACAGCGGTATAGTGGTTACGTCTAAATAACTATAGCTTGTACTACACGTAAATTTTCTATACGTAACGTTATAATCAATGTGATAATTTCATATAATTATTACATTTTCTTTTCTATTTTATTATTTTTTTAAATAAAGATTTTATTGAAATGATTTTATATTGAATAAAAGTACATTTCGAGAAAACAAAATATACAATATTTGTTTCACAAATTCTCACAAAACAAAAAATTATTTTTATAATCTCTATTTTAATCAAATAGAAAATTTTGTAACAAATAAGTTCAATTATTTTTTTAATTTTAAAATTATATTCAAATTAATTTTAAATACAACCAATAATAGTAATAATTATTATTATTATCATAATTATAAGTAAATAAAATAATAATAAAAACAAAAATAAAAACAACGATTTTATATATATGTATATATATATATATACTAATACATTTTTTAATAAAAACAAATGATGTATGTAAGTAACAGTCAGGTATATAAGATAACAGGATGTAAACTTATCAACGCAAAACCTTTTTGAGAAATGACAGTTTGGGTGGTCTATAATTGGTTAGGTCCGTTTGCATGTTAGTAAGCAGCCGACTTAAGGCCTTTGTCTGCCAATTTAATCATAAATTGAGTAAATATTTAATCGCACAATGTCCGCTAGAGACCCATTACTCTCATATGATAATGAGCAATACGCAAAATGAAGTCTTAGGCTAATTCTACAATGTGCTCTTTATTTCCTGTTTCTTGCTGTTTGTCTCTATTTGTCTCTTGCCTTTTTGATCAATAAAACAAGAGACAAACATCAAGAAACAGAAAACAAAAAGCACATTGTAGAATTAGCCTAAGAGATCGATTCGTCGGCTTATCAAAGCGGAAGGGTCTTATCAACTATTCTTACCTATTCTCAAAGCTAAAGAATATGCACATCTTTTTTCGTTCATAAAATTGTTTAATTTATATTCCATATAAATAAAAATGTTTGACTGCAATGTCATAAAATAAAATTAAATCATAATAGATGTTAATTATATTTATATAATAAATATTATTTATTCTTACGATACTATATATATCTTATAATCAAATATAATTATTTGATTATAAGATAATATCGTAAGAATAAATAGAAGATGTAATTAAATATAAAAAATATTAGTATTATTTATTTTTAAAAAATTGATATTAAAATTATTGTTTGCTGATATTTTTTTACATTATAATAACTATTTATAAAATAAATTTATATAACGAAAATAAAAACGTATACTATATAAATTTCTCGAGAAATAAAACTTTAATATTTATTATAATTATTGTGTAACTATTTTAATGTGGAAGCACTTCGAATACTCGAATTTTAAATACTTTACCGATTTAATTTACGATGAAATTCTCAGTAAAAAGTACCCAAATAAAGTACCCAGCTAAAATAAGCCTTCGCTACTCATAATACTTATGTTTGGAATTTCTTCGTTAAGAATTACACAATTGATGACGTCTTCCGCAAATTTCCGGATGTCGTAACAAGTTGCACCTAATGGCCCTTTGTCACTAATTTCTATGACAGCTTACGACGTGATGTGATGAGCGAGGTCGAAAAATACGCGACGATTCCCTCGAATGAAGGCGGCAACGAGCGCAAAAAGACACCCGAGGTGCGGAGAACGACGGCGTAGTCGGGCATGTTTGACACAGCGGCACAGCGGGTCCACTAACAAGATAATTAAGCCTACCGAGAACGTTCCCGGCCTGTTTTTTGCTGGTCGCGTGCTGATATCAACCAGTGAGTGAGACATGCTCGGTTTCTTTATGTTCCATTGCATTCCGTTCCGCTCATTCCTACGGTAGTGTAAGTTGCGATACGCAATTAGCTGCTTATACAAATCAAGCACAAAAATAATCCCCGTTCACCCCGCAAAATTATATTTAATTTAACTATTAAAAGAAGTAAAATTGAAACTCGTACACGAAAAAATATCGATTTACTTTCTTTATATTGTAACAATTTTCTTACAATCATATTTAAAAAATCTCAAATATGTTATGAAGCGCGTGAATTAAATTAAATTTAATATTCAATTCTATGATAGAATAATAGATTAAGAATGATAAATTGATGCAATAATTATTACGATCATTATAATGATATAATTATTTTACGGAAAGAATGATTTTGTTAAAGTATCTAAAAATTTAATTAAATATAAATTTCAAAATATTAAAATAATTATATAGGCAATTCATACACGATGAGCAATGCTGCAAAAAGCATTTTGTCATAACAATCAGCTTTAACGTCTTACATAATTATTTTGATAGTTTAAAATAAAATTGTTTTCAGATCTATATTAAATTAAATTTTTAGATATTAGATTTTTAACAAAACCGTTCTTTTTGTCAAATAATTATAATAATTGTAATATTTTATAAAACGACTCGATAATAAACAAAAAGAATAAGAACTTTTTATCTATATCTTGACAAAAGATTTTTTCCAACATTAGGAAAGAGAATCGCTCCGTCCGACTATCGTGACAGTTCACAGTCGAGAAATGCCTATGGAACACGATCTCCCCTCAAAGAAGAAAACGACCACGATGCGTCTACCGTCGTCGTCGTCGTCCTCATCGTCTAACTTGGCGTAACTTAGACTCGACGCGAGAGCATAACTTTAATTACAGAAGTTGGTCGCATTGTCTAAGAACACGGCCGACGCGCGGCAAGAAAGCTCGCGCAAGCTCGCTCTTTCCCGCCGGTTAAAGTTTTCCGCGCCGAGACGCGGAACTCGCTGTTTGGTCGCGAGGTTTGGAGAAGCACGCTCGGAAAACACAAGGGCGACGTATCTCGGAACACGATACTAATGGCAGACAGAGGAGAAGAGAAGAGAGCCGTGCTTTCTCCGAAAGTTGGGAATCGCGCGAGACGTAGATGCCCCTGTATGAAAACTCGGCGCGAGGTTACAGTTCTAGTGATATCAGTAAAACTTAAAGATACGTAATACATCGTGGAAAATTGTCTTCTGATCTTTAACATTATAACATGTCGGTTACCTTAGACAAGTTATTAATCTAATAATACAAAATACATTACAAAATACACATAAAGGTTCAATATTTCTCCAAATGAATAAAAAAGGATCAATTAAAAAATTTTTAATATCCAGCTCGTTCTATCAGTAAGTATCCAAGGAAAATGTCGAGGAAAATGTTGATACACGAAGAAGGAAATTATAAATAAAGATGAAACAAAAAAAAAATAAGAAATAGCGACAAGTGAAAGAAGAAAAACGATTCTGTGATATTTTCAAGATGGCGAGACGAAAGAAATAAGAAAAAAGACTCGCGCGTTAGAAATCCCTTTAGGAAAAACTTCGTCCTTTTTTCTTCTTGTAAATCTAGTGAACGAGATGATCGAGAATATTGTTTCTCAATTAAAATAGCAAACGTGTTGCTTCTATCGCATCACAGCTAGATATTTCACGCCGTTCTTTGCGACTCCATGGCGCCTTTACAGCCCACTGCGCCATGGTGCAGCATTGAATTGCATTCTCTCTCTCTCTCTCTCTCTCTCTCTCTCTCTCTTCGCTGCACCTTCGACTTCCGCTTAGGCCTCCTTCGCGACCCGCAGCATACGTATGTGAGTTTACTCGCAAAAATATTTACTAACGGTATCGGTAGCGGCTCTCGCAATATATAACTCGCAGGGTTCATTCCTCATCGATTTAAAGACGATAAAATATTAAATCGGAAAAAATTATCGTTGTAAAAAAAAAACAACATTGAATAAAGATGAGAAACATGATAAATATATGTCACTTAAGAGAATAGTTAAAATTATAAAATCGAAAAAAGTATACACATAGACTTGAATTATATTTGTATTCGTAAGCTACGAAAAAATATGTTATGACACACACATACACACAAGAATAAAATGTTCCGTGTCATGATTAATATAGATTAATAGCAAGTATAATTATCGTACTGTATGTGATGTATTAATACGTTGATGCCTCCCAATGTTCGTAGTATCATAATATAATAAATATATCAATACCTGTAATAATATATTTTAACAACTTGAGGATAAAACGATGACTTCCGCTTTGGAGTTGATAGAGACCACGTCAAAATCGTTCGATATATGAGAGATCAACTCAATTATCTTTTATTCATTCCTTTCTGGTTAATTTAACTCTAGTAACCTGCGATGTAAACTTAGAAATCTCTAGCGTTGTACCGAGTATACTGAGATATATCGCGACATTGTGGGATTCTGCGGGAAAATACCGTGATTCCTGGTGTAGGAGGACATGACAGAAGAAAGGACCCCCCGGGAGGACAGAAGAGGAGACGAGGCCCGATGTAGAGGGAAGAGAGAAGTAAAGTCTTAACGGCGTTTCGAGGCGGAGCGTGGAGGTGGCGAGGGCGGAGCGAGTGAGGTTCCAGAAGCGTGATGTATCGACGGAATTCCAAAGTAAGAAGTTACGGACTTGGAACCTGAGAGGAAACTCGCGTCTCCAGACATTTTCCTCTCTTCTGCTCTTCCTCGCTTCTCCGCGCGCGCGGATGGCTTTTTATCCGACTTACTATGTCATTAACGTTATCGTTTACATCGAGGCTCGACATTTACGATTATAATATGTTGTACATTATTTGAAATAATTACATAAAATAATAAGATAATTATTTTGGTATTTTAATTTAGGATATTAAAAATTTACAATAGATTTTAGTTCTGCAACAGGTTTTAAAAAAGCCCCTCCCACATAATAAATATTTAATAATTAAAAAATAATAAATATTCATGAATTTTAGAATTTTATTGTTTTAAATACCAAGAATCTGAACAAAATCCAAAACATTCAAAAAAGGCATTTTAAAAAATAGTGTGAATTTAACACCATACGGTGTTACCATATAATTCTCACTATTTTCATAATATTAACACTAACATGGTGAAAATTATATAAACATATTTTTTAGAATGTGAAATTTAAAGTATAGGGTAACTCCGGCAATAGCGCGCCGCGCTGGAATTTACGCCGCAGAAGTCAGAAAAAATAGAAAAAGTGGCGATAATTTTCCCGCAACTACTCTGTTACAAGTCTTTTATTATATTAGTTATATTAGTATTGTGTTATGATTTCAGTTTCTTATTATTAATATTAATGAAATTATTGTTGATATTGAATTGAATCGATTGTGTCAAGTAGCGCCATTATAAATTATAATCTATATAAAATGATTAGGACGTGCAAAAGACTTAGTGGTTATTTCGTGATACTTGAGTGTAGAGGAATAGTAAAATATGTTGTAACAAAATACAAGTATTTTGCTCTTGTATTCTTCGTTTAGTTTGTTCATTTTTTAATACGCGAAATATAAATATTTCGGACTTTTAATATTTTTTTCATAATAGTAGACAGCACAAAGTTTTTACTGATATAGTTCGTTTACTTCAAACATAGTAAATAATACTTAATAAATTAAGTTTTTGATAGGTGCGGCGTATATCGGCGTATATCGGAGTTACCCTAAAATAGTTTTAAGATAAATAGCTAAAATTCATAAAATGTCAGAATTTAAAAAGTTTCACAGTTCAACAACTCTTCTCGTATGCGAACGTCATCGCGCGAGGGAAAAAATGCGAAGTCACTGGCCCACTCTATCGCGAAAGGCCACGAATGACGTTGAAGTAAACGCTTCGATCGAATACGCTCTTTCGGGTTCGGACTCGAGTAATTCGGCGGCCGGTCCGACAGGCGCGGCGCCGTTTTAGGTCGGCAATGTTTAAGGGCGGTTTTATAGTGTCCGGCGCAGAGGTCAACCTGGCCTCGGATACATCACCCCAGACTCCTTACGTCTCCTTGATGGATCGCGGCTCCCTCGGTCCCGTCGTACGCAGTATTCGACTTCGATTTCTCATCCCCGGCAACGGATTACGCGCCAAATGGATCTATATCCATCGCGGGCGCGAGTAAGCGGCATCGATCATTTTTCCGGAGTGATATATTCAGCATTAACCCTCGAACTATTATAATATCCCGATAACGGAGGCTACTCTAACTAAATCAAATTTCGCCCCAGGGAGTAAAAGAGACATTTCTCTACAAAAGTCGTCTCTCTATAATATTCTTATGTATAATATACGTATACATTGTTAAATTCATAATGTCAAATATATGTTGTTAATTTAACTGAAACAACTTGACTCGAGAAATATATTAAATTTAATTAAAATTTAGTTACTATTTACTAAATGTATACGTCAAAAAATATGGACGTTTACTTTTTTACTAACTATATAGAAATGAATTAATTTACTGGTACACATAAAAGTTAAGAATAATAAAATCTTGTTTAAATTAAGAGATTGGATTGCCATTGCTTCTTTGATATCTAACACTGCATAACTCATGTAGCTCTTATATATAAAATTGTACTATAATTTGGATAATTAAGTTGTATATTTGAAGATTAAGATAAAAGGATTAAAAATGCATATTTATCTATTCCTGATCTTATAATAAAGAAATCTTAATATATACTAAATTATATACTTTTGTTGAGAGAGAGAGAGAAAGAGAGAGAGATATCTTTTGTATATCAAGGATTTACTCGATAATGAATAAATTTCGCATCTCCATTTCTTCATTTGAGATATCACATTGTATCATGGGGTGCACTATTTAACTCTCTAACAATCTTAATAGACTTAACTCACCTAGCCGTCATTCCGTCTGGAAAACTTTGCTGCTCCGCGAAAGATTTGCAATTAGAAAACTGCAGCAACTTACCTATAACACATACAAAAATTGTTGTTGTTTAGTTAAATATAAATAAAATAACATATATTACTATAATACAAAATACACATAAATGAAATTGTATATATATATATATATTACTATTATACAAAAATACATTTCAGCAAATATTAATGTCTCTCTATAAACACTCATATATATTATCACTTTCAAATGATCAAACGAAATCGGACGAAATCTAAATCCGAAAGCTAAAAGACCATGGTTCAATACCGAGAAACTCCGTTTGCGACGACAAGCACCGTGCACTCCGAATGCAACGAATCGAAATGAGAGAATTTTCGACTTTGATGTGATACGTTCTCGCTCGCGATCGTACGTCGGTCTCTCTCGCAGACGTTTAATCTTCGAAGATGTGAACACCACGATGTATTTACACGAACGTATATCGTGGATTCGCTTCAGCCGGCATTTCGTTGTCATCGTACTTTTCGTTTGCTTTCGCAGCGAGCCGCCGTAATGACGTCTCGTACGGATTACTTTTCGAACTCGTCGTGTTGGCGTAGATCACAGATTTACATTGGATTTACAAACTCAGTATCGCGGGATAAAAGAAACTGGAACTAACAAAAATATTCACAGATTCGACTGTGTAATGTCGATACAAAGCTGATCGATATCACGAATCGTTGATGCTCGATGCACGAATCAACAGTAGCAGGATTTATCGTAAAATTTACGTGGAAAACAACTTTCATTTGCATTTCCCGTTAATTAAAGTGAAAAAAGAGATATACATTCATGACGCGATTAGATTTCTAAATCTTCCATCAATCCCATTCAATGCAGAGTCACGTCGCCTTTGTACACATGAATTATCTGTATTACACATATCTTTGTATGTGCACGCACACACATCGGAATATATCAGATGGCATTTCGCTGTACGCTCGCGACGCGCCCTATTCAGAGCCGCCCTAATAGAAAAATGTCACGGAATGTCGGAAATTGGAAAGCTTATTCATATTTTTTCGATACACACGCACGCACGCGCCCGGCAGTGCGCGATATCGCGGATCGCGGCTGTACTTTCATTTCGCATGCCTAACGCGAGAAGCGCAACCCTCCACCTCCGCCTCTCCCCGCCAAGGGATGAGGAAAGGTGGCGAATGCCGCAAGGGTGCTGGATGCAGGATGTAGGGGTGATCGAGGGGGTGGAACAGGAGAAACGCGCGACGGTGGATTGCGCGGGTAAATATAAGCTGGGGATGATTCCGTGAGCGCGGCGAGAGAGAGAGGGAGAGAGGAGAGCAACTCGCCATTCATGCGTTTCATTTCTCGAAAGCAGGCATATATTTTATATATACGTATAGGAATATATGTATTTCATAAAACGAGCTTTTTCAATTTCTCTACCCTACGCTCTGGGACGCGATCGAAAAATTGTACGCGCGTATGATTACATGACTGCTCGTGATTGATCGCGAATTGGGATCACATTTAATGCGCGAACATAGAAAAAGATATAATAATACATCGTTATTGCAAATAATACTTTCTAATCAAAGATATCAATAAAGAATTCCGCTATTACAAGATAAGCAAAAAAATTGTTTTCAATTGCGTATTACATCTCAGAATCCTGTCAGAAAAAAATTGAAAACCATTGATTAATATCAAATTATATGAAATAAGAAATCAATTTTACTCTTAATCATAAAAATAGATAAAAGAAATTTTTTAAGTAGAGTAAAGATAGAATATACAATAATGCATGTTAAATTATAAATATTGTAAATATTGTAAATTTAATTTATCAAACATTATTTTTTCTTTTTAAAACGCTATTTTTTTTTATAGCTGTATCATACTTTATTATAATTACAAAAAAAAATTAAAACAAAGATGCAAAAAACCACACTCAGTTAAACAGAATAAAGAAAAATTATACACAATGTTTTCTTGTGAAATTAATTATCTCAAAAGCACTAATACATTCAATCAGTTAGAGAACGATAAAAAAAATGCTAGATGGAAGAACGATCCTCCAAATCGCGCGTGTCCGCGTTTTCCTTTGGACATGCGACCTAAAAATAAAAATCGTCCTTTTGGCAGTGCCCATGTCACTTCTGGTAGGACGAAGAACGCGAGGGGACGCGACGCGAGAAACGGGCGTTGGAAATTAGACACACGTTTCATTTCCTGGAGCGACTGCGATTTCCGTCGTGGCTTCAAATATTGGAAATATCGCACGGCAGCGTTCAATTTACCACGCGATTCAATCGGGTTTTATAAGCGCAGAAAAACGCCCGCAAATATACACGCTGACGTCCACCGTGACGATGACGACGACGACCACGCAGAGCGCTTATCCTCGGGATCTCTCTGTCGAAAGAACGTTTTCTCTTCTATCCCTTTTTGGAATGGCGCGCGATGAACCAGAAAATTTTTCTCCTCACTAAATGCATCTAAATAGTAATCGAACGCGCAGTTATTTCCGACAACCACGTTGCCATTTTAAGATGTTATTTATCAAAATGTGAAGTTATTGATATTTCGTGCTTGAACATCTAACTTTATATCTAATTTTTTAAAACTTAATGACTGGGCATAAATTTATGGTGTGACACCCAGAGAAAAGATTGCTTCGATTTAAAAAAGTTTTCTTTGCTATACGATTAAAGAAAAAATTTCTTTGATTTGTGAAAAAATTTCTTTGACATTTCTTAAATATTATTTTTTTAAATCAAATACATTTTTTTTATTTGATTTTAAAAAATAATGTTTAAATCAAAGAAATTTTTTTCACAAATCAAAGAAATTTTTTCTTTAACCGTATAACAAAGAAAATTTCCTTAAATCGAAGAAATTTTTTTTCTGGGTGTGGCATACTTATAATGTCATAAATATGAATCGTAAATAAAAACGTCTCATTTCGTCCAGTCCGCTAATTTAAAACTTTTCTTTGATGCATCTAGAGAGATCGTAATAAAAAATAAATAATCGAAAAGAAATGGAATGAAAGAATCTGAAAATGGTCGAGAATGTCAAATCCAGGCATTACAGCAGACATGACGAAGATAGGAAACGACTAGCGTGATCGATAGTGCACTTTTATCGGCACCATAAACACTAATATAATCCCGAGGTCGAAGAGAAAGAGAACGCGAAACGCAATAGACTGAGTGGCGGGTGTCGAGGAACACATACACACGCACGTACACGGACCGAGGTGTTTTTTAGACGAAGTGGCTTTTTGCGGGCGACAGGGCATTTAAGGGAATTGCTCCCTAGCGCCTTAACTCGGCGCTGGGCTCTCGCTGCCGACGCGGCTCTTGCGCCAAGGGCGGACATCCACGTCCTTTTCGTTTTAGCTTCGAATGCGTAAAATCGCATTCCCGTGTATCGATTTTACGCGCCATTAAACTAATGATATTCTCTTCCAGCACGGATTTCTAATATTTTATGAAAATCTTGAAAAGATTAATTTAACACAAATCGAATCTGCACACAATATATACAAAAAATTAGAAAAAAATAAACCTCTTCTATCGACGTGTCTGCATTTTCTTATTGATTTACTGCATTTAAGTATTTATTTACGTTTAACATTTTTATGAAATAAGAAAAAGAGTCATTTTATATAAAAAGATATAAAATATAAAAAGTATATACGAAATAAATGTAGTCAAAATAATTAGATACGTTAAGTGTAAATTTAAGTAACATATAGTTTTCGATATTTATATATATATGTCAAAGAAAAGGAGAAGAAATGGAGGATATGAGCTTAATATAAAATTTCAAATACAACATCAAAAACATATGCTTGCATTAAATAAAACCCATTTCTATGCGTCAAAATATTTTTGCACAGTTGAAAATATTCCATTAATACATATTCGAATCTTAAGCTAAAGTTAAATTGTTTGATCGACTGTTCTGTGATCATCAATATATTCATATATTTCATAAAATTGGCGGTATGCGTAATTTTCCGTACATCCGGCTCGACAAATCACTACTTAAAATCGTATCTTTTAACCCTGAGTAACGGTGTACACCCCCTAATACGTCTCTTCCGCTCTTTCTGAATCGCTCTCCACCGATGCCACCTCGTTCCCCTTATCCTTAGTCTCTCCTTCGACGCGGGAGGTTTATCCCCGTTGAGTTATTTATGCGATTTTAGAACCCATGTGCGCTACCAGCCCCAACACTAACTGGATAATAATCCCGTCGGGGTCGCCGATCCACTTGAATGTCTTATCCGTAAAAAAATAGTCTTAAACATTTTTAACTTCCCTCAATAATGCTTCGCCTATTATCGTACAATTTATTAGAATACGTAAAAAGTTGTCTACACACCTTTCTAATGACTAGCGATATATTTTTAATCATTTCTTAGCTCTAAAATATTAATAAATAAAATATTAATAAATCGTTTATTTTAAAAATATTGACAATTAATATTAAAATATAATAAAATATTAATATAAACTGGTACATCAATTTCAAAATAGTGTAAGCAATTTTTAAATTCTAGACAGTCCAATAATACACAAATTTCTTTATGTAACTAACAAAAAAAAAAATTCTATTTTTCATCAAAATAAATTTAATTCGTAAAGCGATCTAATAGGTTCCTCGTGTAATATCTGACTGATCGTTTCAACATGTAACTTTAATTGTAATATCGTTCGTTCTCTTTTGCATCGTAAGATTCTCTGCTTCCTTCTTCACTTCCTCTTCTCACTCTTTTAAACCGTCTTTTCCAGGCTTTTCAACCCTCTTCTTTCTCTCTCACTTTCTCTCTTTGTTTCTCTTCGTCGCGCTTTAACGATCACAGTCGGTTTTCTCGATGTTTCACAAGGTTCACCCTCACGCGTTCTTTCTCTCTGAAATTTCTCCCTCTCGAATACAGCGCTCCCGAAGATGCGGACAAACCCTTATCGCAAATGACTGTTTCCGTCGAGCACAAAGCCATTTAGAAACTCTAACGGCGTTACGCTTTGCCGCGATACTATAGGACAAGTGTCTAACGTGGAGGATAATAAAACGAGAAGCAGGAAGCAACCAGACGGCGGAGTCGAAGAAGCCGTATTCTCCGCGCTCGTTTCTTCTCTCGCGAAAGGGTCATCGTCGAGCTTCGTTCGTATCGCATCGGTCTTCCCCTTCGCTAACGATTATTACGATCGTCGTTCGATTAAACATCATGACGCGTCGCAATTGCCATAGCGGCGCTTCCACGATGCGCCGCACTGACTGATCCGCGATGCTCGTGCCTAGTAATTCGTCTCGGCTCAGAGTGGACGATGACGTGGATTTATCTACCATAGAATTTGTTATAACGATGGTAGACGTTAAGCTTTCTCTTGATTAGAAACATCTCATTATTCAGCTATTCGCGATAGACGGATTTTGGCGATGACGATGCTTTTTTTACTTGGAATGCTTGTACTTTATATTACCACTAACTATTATACACTATAAGAATATGTCGGAGTCATGGAAAACAATTTTAGTAAGATATCGACAGGATCCTTTTATTGCTAGATTTTTTTATGCAAGTAAAATAAAAATAAAAATATTTTTAAAAAAAGTATATTAAAAATATATATCAATCAAATAAAACATAAGATATTAAAATATCATAAGAAACAATGTCTGTTAAAAAAAAAATATTCGCCGATAAAAAAATATTCGCTTCTATAACGACGAAGTAATTAAAATAAAGTAAAGTATAAAAGAGAGACACTAAATTCTTATATATAGCATCAATTAAAAATTCAATTAAGAGAAAAAACGGGACAAATTAATAACTACGTATTTCATGTATCAACGATCGATTTTTCTACGTCGTTTTTTACTACTACTAAAAACTAACAAATTTGAAAATTTGACAAACCAGAGCAAATTTCTCACGTGGATATGCCGCATCCATCGGCCGGTACCAACAGACCCGTACGTGTCTGCTACAACGATATCACTTACAAGGCTTACAGAGGAGTTCGCGCGTACGAGTTCGCTAGAGTGTATCCAGCAGGCACAACTGTCTACCCGTTACATCTACTCTACGTTGGTACGTGCCTGGAGCTTCTCTCTCTCTCTCTCTCTCATCCTCTGCTAACCCTCGCAGTCACCAGCGCGGTCGCTCGCCCAACCCTAACCAGCGACACAGCGCGACTGTACTCGATACCCGGTAACTTCCGGTTTCAGATTCTGCATCGATAATACAAAACAACTGGTTCCTATGACATCGAACTCAGCACACTGCCGATTCACCGATACTCTTGTTAACAATATTCTCTCAGTTCGCTCGTGCCTGCGCGATCGCTACCATCATTAGAACTTAGCGTAACGACGACGCACGGTTTCGTCCGCGACGGACTACCATGGCTAGACAACTGTCGCGGATTACACACGAAACGTTGGTGAGAACGCGAGAATGATAAACCGACATCAAAAGCCTTTGCACGGTTATGCCGTAGCGAAAGGATAGGTATTATGCTGAGTTACACTGGCAAGACATTTAAGTAATTCTGACTCAGCAATCTTGACAGTCAAGTATCTATATCTCTCGTACCGGCATAGTTCGTTTCATATGACTGAGATTGATCATATTTCAAAGCGTCATTACTTCTGTAACGTCCTTTTTAACCCTTTTCAACTACATTTGAGTACAAATTGTACGTGTACAATCTTTTCTACACTGAATTAACACTGATTAAATATGGCATAGCATTTTTAATTGGCTGCAGCAACCAAAAATTGGCTGTTACAATCAATTAAAAATGCTATGACATATTTTACCATCTAACTTGTTGCAGCAGCAACAATCTTTTCTTTCAGTGTAGTAGCGAATTCGATTGGACGCAATAGTGTGCATTATAGTGTATATTTAAAACACGTTGTGCATTGATTTAAAAGTAAAATGTAAATATTTCCAATTATAAAATATATATTTTATTTAATAGCACAATAAAGTATATCTATTGAGTATTTCATGGTTTAATCAGTTTCTTTACGTTCATAATACACTACACATATATATAGATCTTCACGTCAATTTGTGAACGACAGCTTTAATATGCATCAGTGCGCACTGAGTGCATCCAATCGAATTCGCTATAACTTAAGCTATCATATCGCAGGCAATCAGTTTTCTTCGGCTCGAATAAATTGTAGATGTTCTAAGGTCTCGTTTCGCGTTAACTGGTCGTCGTCGTTTCGAACTCGCGTTTTGCGCGACTTCGAATGATAGGGTCGACCATCTTCCACCCCCTTGAAACCGCAGTGTGGGGCGGTTCTGCCACCAATTAGTCTAACCGTAACGTGCAGCGAGTGGATCATCTCCGACAGAGAGTTTCGTGTAGGTTCAAGCGACAGTCCCGCGCTCTGTGATTTATGTTTGCCATACATTACTCGGCCGAATAATCCCACGAAAGGGTGTACCCGGCAACCCCTCGCGATCTCACTCTACCCTCTATCGCCACTCTCACTCCGCCCGCGATGGCCTACAACCCCTCCGCTCTCGTTCTGTCGTGCTAGCACTCGCTGATCACTCTATTTGTTTCAATTAAAAGCGTACGAGTGGCATCGGTGTTCGTCGAATCGCCGGTTCTCGCCTAGTAATTCAGTCCGCAGATACATCTGTAGTTTTTACATCTGTCCATAATTTATATCTGTCGAGTAAAAGTTCTGATCATTCGTTGAGCAGAAATATTATAATTATATTGGAACCTATTTAAGCATAGAATAAGGTGGTTACAATTTTGAACATGATAAAATTCGAATTTAATTTTCGAAGTTCAAGTTTAATTTTTTAACGTTTCATTTAAAAAATTCCTTACTATCTCATTACAGATGTACACCGAGATAAAAGACATCGAAACGTTTGAGAAAAGGTAGCTCTACCATTCTTCTCGCCAATAGCTGCAATTAATTAACGGATTAATACGCGATATACTTCGCAAAACGCGAATGGACAGGCTTCCGTTTAGAACCCCGCAAAGTGGAAAATGCACGTGGATGATCTATCGCGACATGACGGTGGCTCGGTGAAGTAGAAAGGCTAATTCTAATTATGTGGAGTATCCCATTGCAGATTTATGAGGCCGCTTTCTCTCTTGCTCTGTTCTCTTCGCATGTAGCTCCCGCCACCTTGCCTGTCACGATTCGCCATAGCATTTACATATGAATTAAACTATTACACGCAACTCCCGACGGACTGTGTGGTAACCGTGAACCTCGCGAGGTGTCCATTGAATAACGAGGGAATAATCCGCGATAAATTGTCTAACGGGGAAAACGGTTTAAATCATGCGGAACTCCTTCTTCCTCTCTCCTTCTTATACTCCGCTTCCACTTCCTCCTCCTCCGCGCAAGGTTATGGACAGGTCAATTTTTGACGTACCATATTATTGATGTCTTACGTCGAATCGTTTTCAAAGCTAAATCAAGCGGCACGAGGTTCGCTTAACGGCCAGACAGCGAAACCTTCTGTTTGTCCGTTAAAATTATAGAATTTTTCTCGAATGTGCATAATGATTCCGAACGCAAATAACTGCTACGACTTTGCGATTTTATGATATGAAAGGTTAATGCATGTGATTAAATGTAATTACTGTTAATACATGAATATTCTGTAACAATATAAGTGAAGAAAACTTCACCTTTATAGACAATTAAAAAATTATACACATATTTTATTATTCATGTACAAAAAAGAAAAACAAAATACAATAACTCTGAGCTCTATATCTAGAATTACTGTGTTTTCATTAGTTGTAACAATTATTGCATTAAAAAAATAGACAAGAACTTGATAAATGTTTCATTCAGAGGCTGAAGCAGTTTTCCTGGGAAAAGTATAGGCAACACTTTCGTAAACACTTGCCTAATTATTGTCTAATACTAATAAATTATTATTAGTTAAAAGAGGCTGCGTAGCCTCTCCTCTATTTATTGTCCTGCTTTTATTTAGTAAATAGATTTAGATTTTGCGCATCTTTTGTATGCAATACAAAAGACTGCAGACAAAACGTTACATCTCGAGATCCTAAAAGTTTTACTTTTTAACTATTAGATTAGACAGAATTAATATAATTGTTCAGTAACTGCACAAAAAATGTATGAAGTTTCTACTAAGCAGTTACGCATAATAATAATCAATACACGATTACAAGTTGCAAGATAACAAACAATTCTAAATTTTGTTAATTCTAAATATATTTATATTTTAATCGCTATGAAATTTTTAGTAATTTTTAATATTTTTATAATAATATATTAAGAGCAAAATATGAATGAAAATATGTGATCCTATTTCGAAATTTAATGAAATAAATGTGATATGCTCATCATTAAACCAATTATATTTTCAAGTATGCTATTTATTTATGTGTTATCGCTCAATTTAGCATTTGGAATATCGAACAAAAGACTCAGAACATAGTGGCTACCCTTTATTCCCTATTCGAGGCGTGACTTTGTGGAAGACCCCTTTGACTTTATCCCTGATAAGTATAAACCGGTACGCTAATGGAAAGTGCTTAAATATTTAATCCAGCAGCCCGCGGGGACCCAACCAAACGCGTTCTACGCTTCATGCAGAGAAAATTTCATACGTTCTGACCAACGTATAGAGAAAATTTCGACATTCACCTTAACGTTCATGCTCCATCACGTTATATAATTTATTATGATAATACTGTACTTTATTTAAATTTAAATCCACATAAAGAATTTATAAAAAATTAATACGTATATTCAAAAATTGATTAATATTTTCTTATCGAAAATGTTTCTTATAATTCTTACTTTAAAATTATAAGAAAGTCACCGCACAAAAATAAAAGCAATATTAAGTGACAATAGTAAATATTTGAATATTGTGAATTTTCGTATAAAAAAAAATCATTTAAAATAAAGATTTGAAATAAACTCGTGCAAAAATTGCTTTCATTTTTTTATCTTTCTGTTACAAAGTGATACGTAAATAAAATCCAAGAATTATATTCCTTGTACCTTTCACTTGCACACGTCGCCGAGTTTTTAAATCAAAAAGTCGATAATTTGTACATTTTGTTTTATTTGAAAGCGCTACTCTCTACTACTAGAGAAAAGATAATTTCGCGACGAGTGTCCTCTCTTGCTCACGCATGCACATATCGGCGACTGCGTGACGACTTGGCGAGAGCTAATGCGTGGCCGCATAGAAAGTAACGAGCAACCAAAGCAAACGAGACAGCCGGCTTCGTCGTCGTCCGTGCGCCTGTAACTAGGGTGCAATCAATAACCAAGATGGCCGTGTACGCGCCCGCTGTAAAACGCTCGCGCCGTATTTAATGTTGCACGAGACGAACTAATGCACGCTCTCTCCCGACAACGAGGCCGACCGACCACGAAGCCCAACGTTAAAATAACAACATCGCGTCGCTCGTTAATCGACCGGATTAATACTCAGTAACGACAAGGCAAATTTCACGAGTGTTGCGCGAAAATAAGAGAATTTTATACTCTATCCCTCCTTAAAATAAATTGAATAAGACTTTTAAATAATAAAACAAACTGGTTCAAATAATTTTCCAGAAAGTGCATCAGTTTTGAGACAAAATGAGTTTAGAAATTAGTAGCATGATAATTTTATAGAAAAATGCTTCTAGCTGTTTTTAAATAATTTTCTAAACATGATATATCTTAATATATGTTATCGTAAGCAAAAATAATTCATTTATTGTAATTATTTATTTGCTTTAAATATATATACTTTCATTTTTAATACTTACTCTTTATAATTTAGATAATTTTTCTAATTTTATCGGATTAATTTTTGAATTGTTATATTAATATCTGAACATACATTAAAGTACAATATAAACCTAATCATATGTATACCTTTAGTTGCAGCATCATGAAAACTATTTATTTTTCGCAGATTTAAAAAATCTTACATTATCGAAATGCACAAATAAAACAGAGTAAAAAACTTAATAAACATCTGCCCTATTGAAAAAACAATACGTTTTCTTAAATATATCTAACTTTCAATGCAATGTCATACTTTCTTCTTTTTTCCTTCATAATCACTCAACGACTAAAAAAATTTTCCAAGCTATGTTGGTTACGGTAAATGCACCTTTTACGACATCCATCGACACAGTGGACCGAAATTACGCTATTACGTTTGAAATTGCTATTACACAAGCAAATTGCCGACGAGACTCCTCGTGAGGAAACCGCATTATTGCCGCGACATTATCAATAGTCGCCAATATTAGCATAGATTAGCGCAATTTCGATAGTGGCGTACGCGTCGCTCGGGCGCCACTTAAGGATGGTTAACCGTTCGTTAGTCGCGACGATCAAAACGGGGTTTGGCGGGACCCTCCGTAACCACTCCATGCAGTATCGTACTAATTGCGGCCGCGGATGGCGGTTACTGCTCCTCGGGGTTAATTCCCAGTGGCGTAGCTGCGGAAATCGCGCGAAATGATGGGCCGTTCGCGGATCCGTTCCCATTGCTCTCGCGCCCTTGGAGTCAAAGGGTTAGACCAAAATCGCACGAGGAAACGTTCGCCGACCAAACATTAGCACCGTTGCAAGATGCTCGGTACTTACGCGTGATTAATGCCGGCAATTAAAGAAACGCGGTGAGAAACCGCGTGACGATATGAGCATCGTTCTGCTCGCGCGTAATCGTCAAATCGCCATTTCAAAACCTGCTCGTTCTCTTCTTTCCTATAAGTTTAGTTTTAGAAAAGCGCAGGATAGTTTTAATTGAAAATTTTTGTCAAGCTCTCTAAAACTTTTAGAGTAAATTTCATCTCCGAAGAACGAAATCTCACTCTTAAAGATTGAAAATTAAGCCACTCTTTCTTAAGACTGCAGGCTAAATTTTCACTTTTTAAGGTAAGATTATACACTAAAGAATTTAGAGAGCATATATGAGTCTTCTTTCTATTTCAATTCTTCTTCTTATGTTAGATTAGATTTTAATTCTGTGTTTCTATATTTTTTCAATTGTTCTAAAATTATACTATATATGTATATATTATACTATTATATTGAAAAAAGCGCATAAATAACATTATTCTCATTCTTTTTGTCATATTAAATTATCTAATGAATTTATAATTCAGTTTCTATATTTCTTCAACTTGTTTTAAAATTATTATAAGATGGCTGTGCTAAATTCAAATGACAGAATGCATCAGTTGTCTGTGTGGACTTTTAAAATATTTTATTAGCTATTATAAGTAACATCATCTAATTGCAATATTTCTTAGGAATTCCTATATTTTTAATTTTTAGCAATTTACGGAGCATCTCAATATAAATTATTAACTCAATTTAACTTAACTACAAGTTTAAACATTTCTTATTCATATCAGAAATTCTATACAATATTCTTTCATTCGTTTAAGATTGATTATTGCTACTCCAAATTTGTGACAACTTCTTGCGCCGTTTAGATAACATATTAGATACTACTACTATAATCCAACTTTTTTAAAAGACTTCACATCCCTCTCATCGTTCCTTGCGAAATCTAAACCCACGTGTATTCGACGATTTATGTATGCTCAGGGGAGACAAAGAGAAGGAGAGGGATCGGAGGCAGAGCAAAGAGGGCGAAACGCCCCACGCGTGTCTGCGTATCGTTTACCCGTTATTTATTTCCCAAAATTTGAAAATTATACCGCATTTAATACCGCCGCTGGCCGCCGCTCCTCCTCCGTGTTTTATTCATGTCGCAATAAATAAGGAACAAAAGACTGTTTACTGCAAAGTGACGCATCGGATGCGTACAAGAGGGAGACAGTACACTCCTCTATCGTGCCCTTTCACCCACAAATCAAACTGCACCAGCATCAGCTTGACACAAATGTTCGCGTTAGTACAATAATTATTATACGAATATTTCCTTCATATATATTTTTATTTTTTCAATTATGGTAAACATTACGTATTTTTAAAATAAATCTTAATTATTTGGCCATTATTTGTTTATCTAAAAACTTAAGAAAATTAACTATTTCTATTATAAATGAAAAGAAATGCTAATTCTTAATATAATTTTATATAATATACTTAATATACTTAATATAATTTTTAATATATAGAATATTCTTATCAGAGATGCACATAGATACGTTACGAAAAAAAAAACAGAATAAAATTAATACAATTGTTTTCAAATTTTTTTATAAGAAACTTCGTGAATGCTAGATAACGTAGATAATGGTCATTGTCTACTTCTTTGCTAAAACAATGAAAAGTTATTTCAAATTTTCAACGGGCTGTTTGCTCTGATTGCCGTTTTTCATTTTTTTGCTTCGCACATTGGCGCACAAAGTAAATATGAACGCACATGTACAGACGCAAGCGTACTTCGTCCGTAGTCTACCGCTTTTAGATGCAATCTTCTTGGCCCCGGCTCGGTAGCCGTTTAAATAATAGATTTTACGACGTCGTGACCAAAATGGCCACGTAATATAACTTGGAGGGTTGCTGTAAATTGTGCGCGAGTACGCGAGAACGCGTCGCCGAAGTTCACGTAATTTCGGACCGTGCTTCACATTCTCCCACAAGAGCGTATCGTGTGTAAGTCATTACACGGGAGCACGTAATTGGAGTAACGTAAGTGACGTTATCAGCGCCGATCATGGTCTACAAGTGCCGAGATACTATATTATGTACCATTATCACTTCCGTTATTAAAGTGAATTAAGATACTTTTAAAGCAATGGACTTTTTATCTGCTGGTAACAAAGGCACGGTCTACCATCTCTTTAAAATTTAATAAACCATCTTTTGTTTAGTAGATTAAAAACCTGTCGTAGTAAATGATTTTCATCTGCTTAATATAATTCACTTGTATGAAAATCTTAAATTATATATTTATATATTTAATAAATTTCTGTTAAATTAGTATTCAAAAATAAAACTTATTACGCACTATATAATCAAAACTAATATATCCAAAAATTAATTCAATTTAACTATATATTGAGAAAAAATACTAAATTTTAATAAATATTTGTTTGAATAACAACTAACATTTACTTATAAATAAATATTTACTAAATAAAAAAAAGATAATTAAATCAAATTAATACTTTTTGATAAAATAAATATATGTTTTAGTATAAATATTTAGCTAATATTATTTAAACAAATATTTATTAAAATTTAATATACTTTTCTCACTGAATAAATAATAATAATAATAATAATGTCAATTCGCTATAATTTTGATTAATGAATCCGTGATTAAGAATCCGTTGTAATCGCACGATCATCAAGCACTACTTCAGCAAAAGTTAAGCTCGCCTTAATGACGTAGCCATGAGAGATCGTGGCTTATTAATTTTTCGAGAGAGGACCATCGCGCAGCATACAGCCTTTCCCATCGGAGCAGGCGACACTATAGAGATAGAAGGAGCGGCTCTTGGCAGATGGTACCCGAGGGGATATCCTTGCCCGGGATATCAAGGGTTACCCACTGCCACCACGGGGACAGTGGCAACGCGCGCGCAAGTAAAGGGTAACTGATTCTAATCACACGCCCTCGGTGTGCCGTAACCTACTACGGCGCTATGATGAATGGCCGGAATGCACCGTGACTACCGAATGCGCGGCCAATGTGGTCCGCGATATTAATATCTGCATGATTGATCTGCAACTCGTACAATTTCGAAAGTGCCAAATGCGTCTATAGGCGTAATCATGATGCGAAAGACTTGGCGCACCGTATATGAAACATTCTATCTTTCCCCTCTTTGTGGAGAGACATCTCAATTATTTGAAAGTATTCAGTATGATAATTAAAAAATTACAGCAATTACAGAGAAATAACAATTAAATAGCATATGTAGAAAAATTTAATCGAAGAAAAATATAATGAGAGTACAATGTAATTGAAAATTACAATTTACTTCTATTTAATATTTTTAATGTTTTAATAGTATCATGTTGTACGTTATAATTTATTTACAAAATACAATATGGTAAAGAAATTTTTGAAAATATTTTTATTCCAGTACATGCGATCGGTTACCAATTATTTACACTAGCAATTCGATCATTATATCACGAGTTTTCAGTGATTTTCATAGAAAACAGCTTAAAAAATCGCGGGATGTCTGGTTTACGCCCGTGTTTATAGAAGCGGCACGCCAGAACTCCGGTATCCGATTCAATTTAGATAACAATCTCGATCGCCGCACGCGCAATAAAAATACGCGGCTCGACTGTGCCCGTGAATTATGGAGGCGCCGTATTAAAATCGTTTGCAATTTTGTATCTGATTGCGCGCTGCGCGACACGCTGTATAAGCCATTCGCATTTCGTTCTGTACGCATAATAAATTTTTTCCGGGGGAAGATTATCGTTCGATCCAAAACAGTCATTGGTAAAACGCAATAATTAGTTAGAAAAAAAGAATTAAAATTATTGTGTGCGCGCGATGTATGAAATTATCAATATCAATGATACATCGTGTTGTAATTGTTTTATTGCGATTAATTACAAGCATAATAATTACAATTAATAATTTCAATTAGAAACCCATATTCGATTAACATAAACGCAAAGGTTATTATCCATAACTAGACAACACATTGTGAAAAAGTAAACATATGAAATTTTACACCTTCCATCCGCAATTTGAATTTTTGAGCTTCAATGCAAAATTTTATATTGCTCCGAATTGTACAAAAATCTGAAAAAAACTATCGCATGCCTGTAATAGTTATAATTTTTTACTATCATATATATTTATACTATCACACACTTAGAAGTCGGATTGTATGTTACTTATTCTTTACACATTTAAATTTATCTACTTAGAATTCACAATCAAAATAACGATTTCCTTCAAAATCCAATTTGAACGATGAAGAATTAATATAAACTAAATAACAAAACGATATATTTCACTCGTTTACTGCTATCTTTTATTCTTGTATAAAATCCAAAACCTTTAATAAGAACATAAAGCATATTAGTCGATTTAAAAAGGATAAGACTTCACGGTAGATTTTCAAATTATACATCATTAGGAAAGTGTCGATCACGAATCGCTATCGACCCGGAAATCATGGTGAAAGGCCAGAGCGATACCGTTCACAATGTGTCTGCATCCCAGAAAAGGACAATGAGAGAATGTCTATTTCTTTTCAGCGCGTGAGACAATTTTGTCTTAGATAAGATCAGGGCGAAATCTTCCCTCGCGCGTCGTCGACTTGAGGGAGAAGGGAAGATGATTCCGAGATATCGTCGACATAAAACCTTTAAGGTTCAAATTTGCATGTTACAACCTGTACCCCCCACCTTCTTGATCCTCTCTCCCCGATGTAGACTTTCGCGACCGCTCGTCGTACACCCCCGCCATCGCGACTGCCAAATCCGAAAGCTCAGCCTTATCCCAGCTATTTTGAATGTAAGATTCTTTTTTCTCTCTCCCTCATCCTCACATACACGCGTAATCTTACCCCATCCGAGGGCAGCCAGAATTTCAGGCAACCCCGCGCACGAATCTCTCGAGCAGTCACAGCTTCCCTTTGTGAGAACAGCTTTTGGTCATTTCAAGGATTATCCTTAAGCCTTCTTGTTTATGGGCAAGATTTTCCCGCTATTGATATCGGAAGACATTGCTCCGGTGGTTTTTTAAACGGCTGCCAACCCGGAACGATCTTCATCTACGAGCAAGTATCGGAAGTCGAATAGAAAGGAATATTTCGATCTTTATCGTTGTAAGCTAAAGTGTGTATTACATTTTTATAGTAAAATAATGACAATTTTGCATTTATTTCTTTACGTAATTAATTCGTAAAAATTAATGCACGAATAAATACAATTCAAAATAAAAACTGACAGTATCTATCTTAAATATATAAAGTGTTATTAATTTCTATTTGTTTTTAAATATAGAAAGATCATATTTAGAAAAAAAGTATCCATTATAAAATTGTTATTTGCTTCATTTCTCAACTTTATAAAGATTCACTTATACCTACACTTTAAAGTTAAGGACCACTTGTCAGTCTTACTGGAAGAAAGTTAAAGAAAGGCGTCAAGAAATACCATCGAGAGGGCGATCTTTCTAAACTGCGAGAAAACGAGGTGCTCAATTAATTGAATACCGGACATCCGAATCATACTGTCAACGGTTGATCGCGTTAAGTGAGTGCCGTACTAATTGAGATCTCTGCGTCGATACTGGTGTGCATAAGCGCCTGTGCCAAACAATAACTGTTTGCACGAGGCCACCCCTTCTGTTTGCGCAGGCTGCGCGCAAGTACGAAGAGGTGGTTGAAAACGAAGCACGCTCCGACGGTGATGCCGACAGCGGCGGTACTGAAGTCGGGGTAGGTAGCTCATGTCGCCCGATATCGAAGGAGGACTTTAAATTAAAGGACGTCGTGTCGTTGGCTCTACTCCGAGCAAACTCCGGAGAACGTTATTTGCTTACACCGCGACAAATTGAACCCCTACACCCACGCACATTCACAATCAATGTGCGCACGCACACGTCATTCATCGTGATGAACATCTTCTCTATCATCCTGCTTTTTCGCTCGAGTCGTATTATACAAACCGTAATTTGCGCTCTGCCGTATTACAAACGATTGCATTGATTCTAAAAAATGAATACTAAGCACACAGACTAACAAAGGCTAAAAGGCTAAAAAGTCTTCATTATAGAAAAAGCTAAAATGTATGTATCTTCATATATTTCTAATCTTCAAATTTCTTCAAAAATAATAATTTCTTTATAAACTTCTCACAGATTTAACTACATTTTGTTCGTTAGAATTAAGCAAGGAAAGTAAGTTAACATAAAGAAACATGACACCTTATTGACTAACAAGTTCTTAACATTAAAGTATATATATAATTGAATATCATAGGCAGTTGAATTTTTATATATAAAATTGGAATGAAACAACTTTGTATTAGAGAATTTAACTGAAAAAAAATATTACAATAATTGAATAAATTGTAATAGTCCAACTATGCATGTCTACTAATGTCATAACATATTTATCTCTTTATTGTTTAAGAGACAAGTCTTAAAGTTACATCAAATAAACACGTGTAATGAGCTCATCAATTCACGATAATATGTACAGTTATCTCATTTGATAAATATCTATTGATGAAACTGCATACTCTCATGCAGGTCGATGTTACGACATCGAGAGAGTTTACTCGGTCATGACATACGACAGTCAAGAAATCACACTCCAGCAGTTTCATTCGCGCGAGAACATTAATATTCATGTAATTATACTGTTATATATCATTTTTCATAACGATCAGTTCTATTCTAGGAGTTATCTATACTTTTCCTTGGCCAACTAACTGTTCGGCTTCCTTTGCCTATTACATAAAAAGGTCGCGAAAGCGCATACGCTATATATCATCAGAAAAAGTTTCAAAAGACTTTTAAAGACTTTTACAACTGACAGCGAATAGCAAATTTACAACATTTATTTGACCATTCGCTTTCATTGAATATTCTTGTGTGTCGCATAACATTAACCTGATAAGGATGTGTCTAAGCTTGGGCGTTGCATACAGTTAAGTAAAGAAAGCAAATTACATAAAGAAATAACGTATTATTTGCAAAACACTTGTATATAATTATGAATTAAATGGATGAAAGAACGTCTTATCTTTAAAGAATCAAATCAATAATCTCTATTTCTGCTATTAATCTTCTTTCATTTTCATAATAACAAATAGAAACGAAGAATCTATGTCTTATTCTTATGTATGTGTCAATAACACAATAATAAAATTTATTTTCGTATAGACATTGAAATTAATTATAAGCCTATTGCAAACAACTACCGTAAAAATATTAAAACCAAATATATCGCATATATGAAATGTAAAAGGATATAATATAATCAAATTTGCTTAAAATAAATTATTATGATAAAATGATGATCAAAACTCCGCAGGATAGGTATGTTATAAATCCGAATACTTTTGTAGTAAGCTAGAAAGTAAGGGGAGAAAACTTTACAGCATTCTCAGCACGATAAATATTCTTTAGCGGCTTTATCGATTTCACCAGAGCCAGGAATGACGGATGATCTGGCGCGACTCCCGGGGACAAATATTTTATGTTTTCTGCGCGCGATATCTGTCGCGCGTTATTTATCTCGAGTGTGTATTATTGTTGTTTATTATCTACCGCTCGGTACATTTAACCTGCATCATTTCCTCCCGCGACGCACAATGCCAGAGCAGCACCGAGATCTCCGAGACGAATAATGCTGCGGAATTTCCGGCCGCTGAAATTTCAACTTACGATGGACGAAAGTTGCCCCTGTGTGTCTCTCAACCTCCCATGGACTTTCGTACGTCCCCGCGTCGTTTGTCATCGCAATCGTAGGAAGAAGTTCTACCATAGGGAGGAAATAAAAAAATACCTCGACAAATAACGCTCAAAGCTGGCATGAACGAAGAAGTAGAAGTTGTTGCTTTTACCTCGATCGAACACAATCTAATGCAGTTATTTCAAAAGCAATATTTATTTCCCTCGAAATAATTGCAAGGCGATACTTTTATAAATGTTTGTTAATGTACATATATAAGAATTGTCCTTTTTACAATATAACAACGAAAGATGTTAATTTATTTCTGCATATTATATGTATGTCAGTCATAAAACTTTCGAACGTCGTTGTTAATCGGTAAGAATAATTATATCTTAAAATGTAATCGAAAAATTTCATAATTTTAATAATTCTTATTTACATAAAGATGCCAAACTTGCAAATAAGAATTAAATTTTCAATTTATCTGTTATGTGCATTTTGAATTTATTTCCATAAATGAAATTTTACCTCGCCCACAGCATGCTTCGATTCGTGATAACGTACGCGATCAAACGATAATTTTCCCATTCTTTTATTATAGACCTACCGATCGTACATATAATGACGTACCGGTAATTCGACGCATAAATGCGTATAGGGTGACCGCGTGTGCATTGTGAAGTCACAACGTGGGGACAACAGTCTCCCTAATTTCGAGCGTGATGTATTTCGTACGATAACTTCTTCATTAGCGTTCCCACGCGATTGACATCGGAGCGAGTGCATCGGAAAACAAAAGAGCCGACGATCGAGGATAACTCTTTGCTCGGTATTTCCGGAAACATCGACATTCGTTCGCGCGACAATACAACAAACGTATTTGAAATGGGGGACGAGCAGGTGTAAAATCACGATGTAACTCGTCCAGCAGATGGTCAAAAATCACGATGCGTGATTATGCCGGTTACCTGACTTCGCTAGCCTGATTGTCCGAGGGTGGACTGTGGCATTCATTCAACACGAGGGGGGTTGAGATTCGACTAACATATGTAAGATACGTAGGCACATGCGAGAAGTTCACGCATGAAAAACGATACAGTTGCGAAGTTCCTACTAATGAGCAATTTCCAATGAATGAATTCATTTCAATCAGATTTCTTTCGCTATACTAAATGCAGTTTGACTAAATTCTTTTCAATTCAATCTTAGACATTATTTTGGTATCTATATACGTAATCTATTGTAATATAATACATTAATAAAATAAAAATTTAAAAACAATAAATATAATTCTCACTGTTTCATAATTTTTATGTGTTTTTCATTGTATATTATAATATAACAGAGAGAGACTAAACAAGAGAAAAATATCTATTCATATAAAATCTATTTATAAAATTTATTTAAAAATAAAAAGTATAACATTTTAACGAATAAATAGACTTAAAATACAATAATATATTGATCTAACAAGAAGTTTCTCCCTCCCGCAATTTTCGGAAATCGCGCAATTTCGTTGGCGCGATTTATCTCGCCATGTAGAATATTATCGACCGAATAATCAAGCGGCCGCATGCCGAGGTGAACGTCGCGAAAGAAGCATGGCAGGTGTCTACAGTTGCCCATCCAATCGGACGAATCTCGAATGGCATCTGCAGGGACCACAAATTCCCAACGTGACAATCGTCGCGTCCGTCAACGAGCAGGGAATAAAAAGAACCGCACACAGCACACAGGAGGGTCCGGAACGCGCGCGGGGGTGGGCGACCACCAACCACCCAGCGTACCAGCGGGACGAGCGGCAAATCGACACTGGGTGTTTTAAAACGAGTGCTATCGATAATCGAAATCGCTCGGGGGTTGCGGTTGCCCGGGGCTTTAGGGTAAATCTCGCGCCACATTCGCTCCCTCGGTTCCTCTCTCACCCTTTTTCGCTCTTCCTTTCCCTCTTGTCTTCCCTCCCCCCCTCTCTCTCTCTCTCTTCTTTCCATCTCTACTTTTCATCCCTTCCCTATCGTTATTCTTTCTCTCGCTTTCTCTCGCAACGTATACGACCCTCGTCTTGCTCGCTCTCTCGTCACGATTGCGACACATATATACGTACACATGCAGACGCTTTTACCACCCCCGCTTGCTCCAGATCACTCTCCCGGTCTCTGATTCCAGTCTCGAGGGTGACCAACCGCGAACATTCTGATACCTAAGCTACCGCCGCGATTCTTGTGCGGTTTACCCCTAACTCGAATCCGAAACTCTCTCTCTCTCTCTCTCTCGTTCTCTTTCGATACTCCCAGGAAACGAGATTAACGGCCATGGTGACTGGTTCCACGAGCACCATTTAGAACAGGACTATCGATACGTTATGTACGTCCGAATCCCTTTGACTTTCATTTTCTTCTTTTCCTTTTCATCACATGATTGTGAAGGAATCGAATGAGAAACGATGACTGATTTGACCGTGGAATCGAATTGATGACTGATTTCTCAAAGATTTATCATTAACGTATTTACAGCAAAAGATTTTAAGCAACATGTGAAAAACTCATCCGTTAATAAAAAAATTATAGCAAAAATTAATTATATTTAAATAAATAACAGAATTTTTTCCATAAATTTTCATTTCAGATTTCACATCATATTTTTTTATATTTGAAACGAAATTATTTAAAAATCGTATGTATTATATTACGTAGCAATATAAAAGTTTATTAATATTTTTTTGCTAAAATCAGAAACATTAATTATAATTAATTCATATCCAATTTATTATTTTAAAGATAATATTCATGAATTTAATGATAAATATTTCTTTAATTTCTTTATAAAACAATTTTATTTCGTACAAAGTATCCGGGGGAAAAAAACGAAATTGTGTTAACTCTTTGATTAGAAACGATCTTTCATCAAAGTATTGCTTAATCGACTCTCCGAGCGCGTTTTTACAGGCTTACATGTGCAATCGCTCGAATGTATGCAGGCATGACGATAATGACAACGCTGGTGATTATTTCATAATTCCAGCTTATGCGCGGTCGCGCGATTTAATAAAGTTAACGGGTAGCTTCGGGACCAAGCCGGAGAGTCGCATACGCCAGTGATTCTTTTGAGGGTGTATAGAGACCAAGTGGAAGGGTATCCTCGAACACGAAAGACACATCGTGTCGTATACCACAGCATTTCCACCGAAATCCCGACGTTTCGCGTGGTCGATGTAGCCGACGCTATTCCCTTTGGCGCGAGAGGTGAATTCACCAACGACAACGCGATTCTTCGACGGTGGAACCCCTCAAACGAATTCGCGTTATATACACGTACACACGTGCGTGCTGCCATGCGTACATAATCATCGCAGATGACAGAACGAGTTGAAAACCTTCAGGTTGTCAAACTCTCTCCGCGCGAGTAGATAACGTATGTCGGTGTCTACGTATATTGTATGTATAATACATGCACGAGGTACTTAACTTTACGATGACGAGACTTTTTTTTTGATAAAAATAAAATCGACTTTCTTCTCGAGAGAGCAGAAAAAGAGACAATTATTATTTTTGTTTTTTATAATATAAAATTATAAAATATTAAAATAGTGTTTCGTTTATTAACGTTTCGTTAACATTATAATGATACAATTCAATACTAAATTTTTTCAGCGTTTTTAATCAAATTTCTATTTTTAAAACTATTTGTGTATTTTCTATTATTGAATCAAAAGTCGATTTTACAAATAAAAGATAAAATAAAAAATAATTTACTCACCTCGTAGTTCCTCCGCCATCTCTCGATGCCTCCCAGGCCTCCTGCTCTTCTTTCTTCATTGCGTTCACACAACACTCACTCGCGAAATCAATTGATGTGTGCATCTATGACGTGTATCAACACAACGATCGCGCGATACTTTCCAAGGCACTCCCGTACGCGAAATATTAACGAACGAATGACACAGCACAATTTTACTTGAATAATTTGAACTTTGAACCGACGCGATGTGGCGATTCGTGAGTTATTACAAGCTTCTGATCTGAAATAGACAAATAAATTACATGTAAAAAAAAGTTTAAAGCGCAACACAAAATACACAATTCAAAATTAAGAAATTGTAAAAATAATTATATTCATAAATGTTAAGAAATAAGAAATAATATAATATGAACAATATTAAGAGAGAATCAATCGATAAGCAATAATATAATATGATTTCTAGCACCTACAGAAATATGCGTTTCATTAAAGAGCCGTTGCTTATAAATCGTTTCCTACTATGAATTATAAGAATAATTAATAGTGTGAGATTCGATAGGCCTCATTTTTTCACAGAGGATGATCATGTTACTTCTTATTAAATACTTCTATAATAGTTGTAATTACATCTTGAAGGATACATGGAATGGTTCTTGCCGTTGCCTGTCGACTCGACTGTCAGCTTGACTTTATAATAATACCACACTGTATATCGCAAAAATAAACATCAAGGTCAAGTACACTGAAAGAAAAATGTCGAAGTATTGCGAAGCAAATGTTACTTACGAAATTTGATTGTAATGACGAAATATACATTTCTGTGAAATATATTTCATATCTCTGAAATATTTCTCATTCTGAAATATATCTCATTAATTACAAAAAAATAAAATAGATGGTTTATTTGCTAGGAATAAAATTTTATTTCGCCCGTATATTTAAATAAATATTTATTTCAGTGAAATAAATATATTTATGACAAATATATTTTTAAGCATCTTTTTCTTAGTGTACCAACCGATTTTTATTCTCCCGTTTTAAATACCTCTAATACTTTATTAATTCATATCAAATATTCTATTTTTCATAATTCAAATTAATTTATCAATTAAACTATTTATAAGTTATACAAATTAATTCAAATTATTATTAATACAAACAATAGATACAATATGGCCTTAAATAACTCAGCCAATCATTCAGCTATTATATTAGATACACTTTCACCTCGAAAATAACGAAAAGTTAAAAGATATAAAATATATTCAAATCTAATCATTGCACATATAATTATATTACCCGTAAATATTAAGAAATAGTAACTTATTGTTAGACCTATCGCCTATCGTACAAAATATACGCTTCAATAGAAACTGTTGCTTCAAATACATTTACGAATCGCTCCTTATTACGAATTTAATCCTTATGAGTAATTTATTAAAAGTAGAAGTTTTATTTGTTCACGAGAAAGAATTGATAATAACACACGGAACAGCTCTCGCTGATACCTGCCGGCTCGAGTGTAGTCACACGAATGATAACACGGCGACCTTGTGTACGGCGCCGAACACGGTCGAAAGAAAACAATAGTGTACGTTATATTCTCCTTTCTCATTTAAATAATTATTTCGTTTAAAAAGAATTATTCAACTTATTATTTAAAGAATAAAACATTTTTTAATTAAAAAATCATTTGTAAATCGAGTTATTATTGCTGAAAGATTTTCATCTAATCATAAGAGAGAAGTAAAATTGTATGACTATAATTAATAAAAAATTGTAATTTCAATGAATCAAAGAACTCAGATTAAGTCGCAGCAAAAAGTATATTATAACTTAATCTTATTTTCTCTCTCGATTTATTAAAACCAAATTATGTATAAATTTTGCAAAATAAATTTCATCTAAGTTTAATTAAATAATTTCAAATATTTCAAATTACTGAAATTACAAATATTTAATATAAAATAATCAAATTAACTTTCAAAATTTTATTAAATCGTGTCGCATTTTAAAATTTTAATTGATTCTTTCAACGGAAATGTAATAAATATAGGCCTAATTTTCTTTAAATTATAAAACCGTTATTGTCAACGTTATTTAAAAATCTAATGCCACTATGTTTTAATTAAGAAAAGTGAAGTTTAATTAGATTAAATAATCCATAATTAAATTAAGTTAAAGTCATGGGTTTCTGCAACCACAACCTGTCTAACATGTATATAGCAACGCAATCATGTAATCGACACCACGCCAAAGTCGTGTAATCGCAAGGTATGGACTACGACGCCGACGCGGTCACTCTTCAGGCACGTCATCCTATAACGGCTTAACGTAAGGACTCGACGTTCCGTTATATCGGGCGACAGGCCCGTCGAGAGATAAGGCAAGTGACGAGTCTCCGGTATATGGGGTGGTGCGACGACGAGATCAGACTTCGTGTCTCCGGGGGTCGATCACTCATCTCGGAATAGCGGTTGTTCGCCGCGGCAGCGGCCCAACCTCCCTTATAATCTTCGCTATTCTCCACCGACTATCTTACATCGATCATCCGGCGGGTTCTATTAAATTTTTCATTGGCCTCGCAATATACCACGCGACCTCGAGGAGGTGGGCTTCCGCAGCTACGATCATCCCATCCCTATGCGTCACCCTGAACGATCGGACACGACGCAAATAGATCCGAATGGAAGAACATGTAGAGAAATATGCACGAGATATTCTGTGAAGAGATCTAATATCGGTGATAGAGACGAATAGAATTTTCAAAAAAATTTAGTGTCAAATATTCTATAATAAAAATGTAATCTAATCTTTTTATATTCGTAATCATTTTTATTTGCTATAAAAAGGACAATTAAAATGTAATAACATAAAAAATAAAATAAAAAAATAACAGAAAAGTAATTGTTCGTTTATATGGTTTCGACTGAAGCTGGAGATGTTTTTCTTTATTTTATCAAATAAGAGACAAGTAGCTTTCCTTCATTAGATCGATTATTCTGACTTAAATTCAATTAGCACAAGTTAATTTTCAAACTTTGTACTTTCATAACGTTCGATCTCGCACGACCCGTACCACGCACGAATATATTATACAGAGTAGTTTCACAGAGTTACTATGCAAACCTACTAACTTTTGAGTATGTGATGGTCTTGTAATTATCAGAAATTGAAACTTGATGGGTTATAGTTTCATATTACTAACTAACGGTTAATTTACGCCAAAAGTGCTCATAATTTTAACAATTCGATTTCTCGAGTCTCAATTGCACTCATTTATATATGATAATACTCAATCATCAATTCATGAAGTTATAAAGATTTAGATATGTTAGATTTAGATATGTTAAATAATTTATATGCTAAATAGGAGATTAATTATATAGAATAATTTATGCTAATAAGAAGATCATTATATAAAAAAAAAGATTAGTAAAAGATTAATACTATTATAATTTAATAATTATAACTGATGTCATTATAGATAGGATCAAGAAACTCAGAGTCGCTTTGTACATTTAATCCATATGATTGTTTTTTAATATCAATCACTTCAAATCTTTTATTATCCTAATTCTTCCAAAATTAAAATATTTCATTCAAATTCAAATTTGATGTTATATGTATACTTTTTCTTCTGCAAGGAACGAAAATAAAAATCTCTAGTCTCTACTAACTCTTAAGATGACCATATATAAGAATTCAAATATTCGCAACATAAAAGTAACAAGAGTAAAAAGTAGGAAGAGAAAATCTCGGAGGCTCGGCAAAAGTGACAGAGTTATCAAGCGGAATCAGATTTCACGGAGAGTCTCGCTTAAAGGAGAGGAAGTTCGAGAGGGCGGCGGAAGAGGATCTCGAGCGAGTAAGAAGCATTTTATGAAAATTATCTTCAAATAAAAAAGTAAAACAGATAAAAACTAATGTATGCGGGTGGTAGTGGCAGGGGTGGTTTTCTCCGGCGCGATTTACATAGCGGGGCGCCCGGCGACGTATAGCAGAGAAAGCCGCTCCTTAGAATATATCGACACGCCTTTATGTAGAGTACATAAAATTGCTTTTACCTTCTATTAACAATTCATATTTCTTGCGCAAGAGTCGCTTGCGATAAAAAGTTATTGGCGCGGAGATTTCCGCGGTTCTCCTTGTGTACGTTGCCACACCGACGACGCTACGACGTACGCGGGAGGCATCGCGCCGACACGACCACGGCCGTTAAACCGCAACCGAGAATACCTCGAGGCGCACGTAGCTGCCATGGTCGCGATAATGCCGGGGATCTCCTTAATTGAAGAGTTCTTCGCGGAAACCGTTAAGCCTGTTTCTCTTGCAGCCGCGTATTCTCACCGGCATTCGTTGTCGTGCGCATTATATCTCGAAATTATATTCTTTGCTACAAGATTAAAATTCATGGACACATCCCTAATTCGCAAATAAATTAACTCCAGTAATGACATAAATTCTGTTTCAGTATGTTGCCATCCACGTTCCTCAAATTATGAGAAAAGCTTAAATTCGAAACCTTCGCTAATACAATCTGGAATATAAAATTCTACAAAATTCCATTTTCTTCTTATTATTAAGGTAAAAACTCCTTCCTTTTTTGCTCAGAAGAGCTCATCAATAATTTAAAAAAAATAATTTGCCTACGTTAATAATTGATTTATAAAAATCTATTATGCGAAAAGATGAAAGAAGTAATTTCAAGTTTTAATTCTCTCGTATGAAATATATAAGAAAATATTATCTCTGTTGAAAAAATATATTATAATAAGCAGGCAACCGTTACGATTAATACGATACGTGCGTGACTTTTCACGCGCAATGATTTAACCGAATCACAATACGAAATCAGGAAGCATCTCGCGTTTCCCTCCCCCTTGTTTCGTCGTTTCCGGGGTGAGTTTTAAAAGCAGTAATTACTTCCGTCCGTTTTGTTCACTGCCCTTAATATCCGGAACATTACGAGACCTAAATCCAGGTGGTCGCCACGAAAGTCGTCGCGAACTATTGTTTCCGGTCTCTGGATTATCGTGTCGTTTCAATTCTGCGCATCGCCAGGTGCAATGCTGGTAGGTATACATGCACACATGCACGATCGCGTAGTTAGAACTTCGGCGAACTTCGCGGAAGATTACAATCGACCTCATCGCATGTTATGGTTGCAAAGGGCAGCAAGAAGCAATCGGCTTAAATAATTCGACCGAAAATGTATTTTGTATCGGAATAAACATAATATTCTCTCTTATTGTTAGTTATGACATGTGAAATTTCAATTCACATATATATGATTGCAAATTTAATTGACACATTTGCAATTCTCGAAATTTTAATTCAAAATATCGAAAGCGAATAAAAGCTAGCAGACCGTCGCACACAATCGATACTAACGCGAGGGTATTGGTCGAAAGGCACGCTGGATATCGATTGCAACCCCCATCTTGAAAGTGGAGGCCGGGATTCTGACCGAAGTCACCTTCGCAGACTTCGAGAGCGTGCTTGATATCATGTGCATGAAACCGTAGGTCGCGCGAACCATGCTCCTTTAACCGCATAAACCAGAAGATTGATTTCGTTCTGGCAATCATTTATTTAAGATTTTTCAACCAATAAAGCAAATATCACCGGATGCATTCGAAAAATATTAGTATCAATCGGTACAGAATTACTACGAAGCCTCTCTAAAATAATTTATAAATTAATCAATTTAATTAACGTTATGAATAAAGATTATAAATCATTATAACATAATAAATAATATCAAAATGATGATCAATAAAGCATTTAGATAAACCGAGTCGTAGTAAAGATTGCATTTTTAATTAAAAAAAAAAATACGTAATAATTAATAATCATCATGAATATACTATAAAATTCATTGGAAGATGGCTTGCCAAGTATTTCCGAGATTCCTACAGTCACGAAACGAGACGTGCGGTCAGATATTTATGTTACGAGCTAAGAATTAACTTGCTCGCAGAATCTAGTAGCCGGCGTCGGGCTGCGCTCGTAATCCGTCGGGCGTCGATAAATATTGCTCTTGGAAAAAATAGTGGCGGTTGTGTACGCCGGTAGATAGATACACGGTGAATGCCCGCGATGAATATTCGCGCGGTAACTGCAAACGCTCGCGCGCGATGGTAACGGTAGCTGTAACTTATCCACTGAATAGAAGATGCAGTAAACGTTACGTACGTCCGTAAACTACGTGACGTTATTGCGCGAATAAATCGCCAGCGCGAGCGAGCGAAACCTTACAGGCATATTCCCAGATCGTAGTTGCGATTCGCGTCACTGCAAAGCCTAATTATATTTTACATTTACACGAAAGGTTAACATTAACAGGCACTTCTGCCTGCTGGCCTATTCCGGTAGCGGATAAAAATGTTTCGCGTGAAGTTAAAGTTCTATATTGCGTTTATGTGATAAAAAGAGAAAATAATCCTTTTGCGCTTTTACACATTTCACACAAGTTATATAAAATATGAAAGGTCCGCAAGATATAAGTACTTTTAAGGGGATCCTAAACTGAAGACCAAATACTTGATCGAGGTCGATAGTGCGGACTCTTTTCATTCTAAATTCGATAATAGACATCTTTGATTCATTTTTCTTACATTATATTATACCTGTGAAAAGACATTAAAAATGTAAAAAAAAATGCGTCGAATATATTTTTTCGAAAAAACCAAATATAATGCCATAAAAAAGAAGTAAAATAAAAATAATATTTCAAGTATCTTTAAAAAGTCCCATAGAATACAGTTCTATGAGTGGTATCTTATGTGTCGGCATTGATGTGACGATGAGTGTAAATTGTGGTAAACAAGTTGGGATTTTTTAATCTTTTTTTTACATCGTCGTTGCAAACTCAGTGAAATGAGATCGTTGTTGAGTATATACTATTATATAAAAGAGAGGGATGGATGAGCAAAGGGTAGAACCGGTGGTTAGGGACGCTTTGAGCTTACCGCAGCTTTGTGGATGCCCCTTGTGGGTTCCGCGTCTGCATTTAATATTGCCAAAGTGCTCGGGCAAAAACGACTGAATTATGAATTACCCGAGAAACGAATCTCGAAACATTGTGCATACGATTGTCCAGTTGCGAATCACAAATCAGTCATAAATAATAATTTTTTCATTACAAACGATAGGAAGATATTAAAAATCGAAATATTTATCAAAATTATAAGTTGTACAGTAAAATTGCATAATACTTTTCAATAGGAAAAACAAAATCGAATAATTTAGGAAAAAATATCATTAAAAAAAATCAATTTTCAATTTTGTATTTTCTTCATGTACATAAATACCTTTCATAAAAAAAAAAATACTGTGAATGCTACGCTATTCATCAAATCAAAATTTTACAAAAAATACAATTACCTTAACAAAAACTGCCGCAATTCTTAATTTCTGTGTTTCAATTATATAAATATAATTCATAAAACATGTTCAATAAATTACAGTAATGTAATATACAAAATTATAAAAAATTATTTAAAAATATTATATCACAATTTTCATTAAATTATTATTAAACAATACAAAATACATTTTGCCTACATATACACTCAAATCTTTACTAAAAAAATTGCTATTTGAATTATGACATTTTTCGTTCCCAGGTACGATATGCAATCTAAAACGCTTTGATCTAAATGTCTGCCCCAACATACGCGCGCGTTGCATCCTTTAAAGGAAAAAAATATCGTTCTTCATTTCCTAAATGGATGATGTTATAGACACCACTCTCTCAAAAACACCAATAGTATCACTTGCACGTACTATCTTTACTTCGAAAATGCCGCGCTAATTATTATCAAGAATAAAAACGGAAATCGATGCGCTGCGCGTTCCTTGTTTATTACTCTATAAATGTCAAAAAAGGTTAAAAGAGTCTACCTAATGTCAGAAAGGGTTCGGTTTAGTTCTGTCGAGACTCGGAGGAAATGTCAAGACCTTTTCCTTCCTACCTCTCTTCGATCGCTCATATAACTCGCGCAGGTCGTCTCGGCCCACGTATGTAGTTTTCAACGCGCCCAGTCATCGATCGACGTACGCGTTCTCTTAGCTTCAAGTTGACAGAGCAGCATTTAATATCCGGTGATGATAAATAAGCGTAGCGAACCGAGCCTTAAGCGAAATGTCCAAGAGGCGAGACGCATCATATCCAAGAGTGAAACAATAATATGAATAATTTTGAGATATCTTTTCCACATATACATTTAAAAATAAATTAAATAAAATAATTAGATACATATACACATATATATATATATATATATATATATAATATATATGTTTATATATATACATATATACATATATAAACGAGTAATTAAACACTAATTAAAAATTTATTAATGCTTTGTTAATACAATGAAATTTCAAATTATGGCAGTTTTTTGTTGAGATATTGTAATTGTTAACTAGATTTGAATTTTTTATTAAATAATTTCTTATTAATTAATGAATATGAATTTCTTAGAAAACAATGGAAATACAGTTTTAGCAATAATTGATTTTTATTATTTATATTGATATAAAAAATATGAATTTCTTTAATAACACACTACTTTAATCGTATATTACTTTTAATAAGATTTTATGACTTCTTTATTTAAACAAATTAAATTTCAATCCCAAATAGATACGTTTTAACGATGAATGTTACTTCATGCTTCGTAACGTAGCACAAAGTCAGTTGTGTCAGTAATCTATCTCGGTTCGTTTAATAGCAGCATTATCCATTCTTCATTTTGAATTTATATACGGTCGCGAAATAACAGTATAGCTTTGCAAAACAACAGGTTGGTAGTGCAATCCGGTCGAACGCTATCTCTTTCATTCGCGCTTTCATATCTACGCGTACGCATCTATCTGTCCACACAATCGCATGAGTGCTTGCACGCTTTGATCATCGAATAAAGAGAGAACGAAGGAACGAATGAGAGCGAAAGGAAGCGAACGTCCATTTTTCACAAGCATATAAATGCGAGTTATTAATACGCTGGTATTGTACGGCACAGAGAAGGTAATTAGTGGCCAGTTCATCAGTCACTCGGCCAGATCCCCCGACGGTCGAAGGAAAGAAGATCTTGCTCGGACCTAAGCGAGAGAAGCCTAAGTTCCCATCCTTCTCCCAAGGTTGTAAGAAAGATTAGACGACTAATGAAACCACGGTTGGCACGAGAAGAATAGAGCGAACCGAGCACGATTAACGGAAAAGAGAGAAGACGAAAATGAAGCAAAGCAAAAGAGAGAAATAAGAAGAGAGAGATCGCTCTCTTGGCCCTGATTAACGTGAATTGTAGTTCGTGCCTTGATCACCTGTGCTCCAAATTTTTAATTAGGCATATCAGCGATCGATCTCTCGGATCAGAGAGAAGAGATGGTAAGATGAAGTGTGAACAAACTAAAAGAATATGATATACCTGAGGGATAAAGGGATAAAGACACTTTGAAAAGAATATTTATTCAAATTAAACTAAAGAAGCTAACGGTTGGCAATACTTCAAAAAATTTAATCAAAATCTTTAAAACGAAAGATACAATAAACTTTACCTACATTTATTTCTTAATTCTCAATTATTATAATTAAACTAGAAAAGAGAGAGATAAGATTTATAATCTTCAAATTATTCAAGATTAAAAATTAAAAAAAAATCACAATCTTACGAATTTTCGAAAAGAAAATCATCTTCGAATCTATTAGAAATTCTAACTTTGACAAACGTCGTAACAGATCCGGATAAGCAACGTGTCATGATAAGCAACATCTCCTCATCTTGATAAGCAATACGTATTTATGTACGCGAGGGAGATATTAATGGTAGCCGCGTTGGGACTAACGCTCATCAGTAACTACCACGGGAAGTTCAGGTCCAGGTCGACGTATTAGCTAATGTGTCGTCGCGATTACCGCACCTGGAGTTAGTTGGCCAGTCGTGCAATTGGCGGCGTGTCGCATCTACACGCGTGTCCGGACACGGCCGCGCACGCGTTCATACCCACATGCACGTATCGCCCCGAAGACAGGAAACGTAGAGCGTTGATTGGCTGTCCGAAGGCGGTTGGAGCCGACTGCGTGACCTCTGACCCCACCCCCGTGGGGCGCGCGCACGTCTCCAACCCCAAGGAAGTAATTACCTTGCTACCCGCGCTCGATAACCGACGCTATCGGATGCTCCGTTCTGACGGCCGGATGACGTGGCCGGGTCGCCTGGGTGTTCACGAGCACGCGCCCTCGACGATACACACACACGTGTGTGTGTGTGTGTGTGTGTGTGTGTGTGCATGTGGAAATTGAAGTCTTAGGGCACAAGCACACGATAGACAAAGTGTTGACCAACTGTTATGGATAACAATTAAAATTGTGTCGTACCCATGTACGCGATTACATACAGGTCAAGGATTCTTTAGATTAAGTATGCAGCAAACTGTATTATACTGCAGTAAATCACAAAACCGTAAAATCATCGGAAAGCAAATTAATAAAATAATTAAAAAGAATCATCTACAAGAAAATCAAAATTGATTGCTGTAAGCTTAGAATACACTAAAGTAACTAATTAAAATTTTGAAAAACTATATTGCATAAGAAAATTTAATCAGCTTGGTAGAAATTATTTCCTTGGATATTAAATTAAGCTATAACCTTTCATACAGTACGACGCAAAGTTACCTCCGCTGGTACAATCTAACTTTCTTCTTCTTTAACAGAGAAAATTAACGATGCTTCTATCTTGACAGAGAGATGAGATAATGGGATAGTGGCGAATATACACCTTCTTTGATGTGAATAAATAAATACACGCTCGTTAATACGTAAATGATCGTAAGTCTTGTATAATCAATCCTTTCATCTTCACGTTAACATTATTATAACCTGCTAATGTTCATTTAGGCTAAACTGTTTGTTAGTGAATGTTAATTCAGTTGAAACGTACATTTCAGAAACAAAAATTTTAATTCAAAATAGACATATATATTATTCATATTCACATTACTTTATATTTGATCAACACTAATTAATTCGTTATTAATATATCTGTTTGCAATATTTTACTAAAAACTGTAAAAATTAAAAAATTGTGATTATTAATTATTTTAATCAACTACGTACATAATATTATCACAAATAGTATTATCAATTAAAATACGATTAGTAGTTCTTAATAAATGTTAATTGAACATATGATATAAATATTTTATATAATAATATATATAATATTTTATTGCAATTTACTCGAAATTATTCTGTATGTAATTTTGATTGTTCAATTAAAACGATGAACAATGAATCAATGTACAAGTGATGGGGGTGGCTTCGGCTGACGCAAGTGATTTCGCCCACGAGAGTGACGGGGGTGGATTTCGCGGCGCAAAGTGCAAGAAGAGAATCGCGCATAAGGTCACGCCGCGGGGTTACACCAAGCAGACTCCTATTGGCAGGCCAATGCCAAGCAAGGTTCGCGATTGGTTGAAGGTCGTGGGTCGCCTCACCTACCCCCAATCCAACGTGACCTCCCACGCGAACTCGCGAGGTAGTAACTGCCACCCTTCTCCAGATTTGGCGTTGGGGGTTGCGCTGGTTCGCGCATTCCAGCGTATCGAGCCAACTGTGCAAAAATCCGGCCGAACACGATATTTTGTTCGATGCGTCTGATAGCAAAGAGATTAACTACGTTCAAAAGGGAATAAGCACTGTACTTTCCCTATGCAGAATTTAATTCTTCAAAAAAGAACTCTTTCTACGTTTAAACACTATTTAACAATATTAAAAAAAAAATAATTTCGAGTGTAAACTTATATTCTATAATACATAAACTCTGAACAGACTCGACAGAGATAAACTTGAATTCTCTAACTTCCAACTTCCAATTATCACTTCCTAACTCCTAAACTACTATTATGTCTTAACTCTCAATTAAAATTTATACTACTTGGAGAATCAGTAAAATTAAAAGATAACGAGGACAATTGTTTGCTATATTCTCTTGTTTCTGACTTATCCCTTTAATAATCCACTCGAGGATCGAATGATATATGCTTGCCTCGCGATACAGTTGCTATCCGAGACAGAAAAAGTAGGAAAGAAGGATGAACTAAAACGAGCGTAAAGTCATAATGCCATTCATCAGACGGAGGACAACCGGCAAACCGCGGCAATTAACTTCCACCGAGGGCTTTTTTATCATGCCGCAGTATTATTAGACAAGCGGTCAACCCTCAGCGAACACGAGGGTGAAAATGTCATGCCGCGCAGATGCGTTAATCCAAATTTAGTGCGATATAAATACAGCAGATTAGAGCGATTGCTCTATTTTTTTTATTGTCTCCGTGATCCATGACAGGATATTATGAGGCGAAAAAATTACGACTGAAACGAGGCGTGGAGATAATCGCATTATATTCATATCATAAAAAACGATCATAATCAAAAGATATGTTTGGATTTTATTGAATCAAATTTCTCAATTTAGAATTTACTATTTGCATACCGAAAGATTAATTTGATTACGAAAGTTTGCGTCTACAGAGTCAAAGTATTCCTCATCGAGATGATGAAACAATTTATATATTATATAAAAATCTATATTATAAAATATATATTATAAAAAAATTTATATATTATATGATACTGTCGTATCATAAAAGTTGATATAACAAATAATTTAAAAAGAATAAACAAAAATATCAACATATAAAATATATACATGATGAATTTCGATGAAAAACTCCTAAAAAATAATGTAAAAACTCTTGAAAAATAACTTTTATCGCATGTTGTATATTAAATTAATTAATATTGTATAAATTACCACGATAGATCACGCAATGTCAAATTTTTCATTAGCATATATAACAATTGGCATTCTCCGCGGCTATACGATATTCGAACCGTATAATTAAATCTGAAGCGTGGAGGCTAATTACAATGGCCCTTCGCAAATACGTCGCTCATTACGATTTAGTAATTGTTCCGGCGCGTAATAACGCTGGTATCTGTACAGTATTATTGTTCGGTGGGGTGTTATTGCCTGAAACGCGTATAACATAATTACTCTAACGCAATTAGGAGTGCCGCACATTGGTCTGCTTCTTGTCTCTGAAAACGGACCGCTCTCTCGACACAGAGATTGGATTAACGAATATTATGGGCTAGGCTCAAACTTTGAAAATCGATACCACTATCAACCGCGATTGTTAAATTCTGTGCAATCATAATTATGGATTTTTAAAAAGTAGATTGAAACACAGATTTGTTAAAAATAAAATTTTGCATTTATAAAACTTATAATACCTATGATATATAAATAAATAAATAAAGATATATTTGTGAAATACATATTTATTTTCATAAATGCATTTGTTATTTATTTGTGTAAATATTACAAATGTATATTATTTTACATGTATCTCCCCCTGAAAAATTAAAATAGATTAAATATAATTATTATTATATATAATCGTCTAAAGATTGATCTAAACGGGCTCAATTTCTTGAAATCTGCAAATGAAAATTACAAGATCATTGATATAATTGATATTTTTTTTACTTATTAAAACTAATTAATTGTTCACACAGCATTCACTACATTGCAGAGAAATAAGGAATGAGATCAAAAATAATTTATTCCAGATTCAGCGTCTGTCAAAATAAGAAAGAAAATATAGAAAATATATATTATATAATAATTCAAATTCCGAGATCAACATCATGATAAAACATATATTCTTTCCGCAGATAATAAGTTCTGTATAATAAAGAATTCTTTTTAAAAAATTTGATTTGATCTAATTCTCTGCGATACTCTTCCTTCTTATTCGAATCAATTTTTAATATGATTTTTCTTTTTTATGATTTTATGATTAAGATATTTGACCTCGCAATTTGAAACACTCAAATTATAAATTATAAATAACCACAATTAAAAAGCGTGAAATAAAAAGACTTGTTATTGCAGCAAATATACTTCATAGAATGTTGCATGCATCCTACAAAGGTATATGGCGTGCGTTAAGTCCTACAAGGATACATTTACGGGTAAAGTATTAGGTGACGATTATGCAAGTATTCCTTTCAGTTTTAAGGTTTCTGGCTAGGATCTCTTCATACTCGGGCGACTTACAACTGTCAGACCGCAAGATTGATATGAGAACACCAGTTTCCGCTATTGCTAAAATGCAGCCCTAAAATATCATAAGGCGTACGTGCACGTGTACGAAAACCGCAAAGTCAAAATAAACTGCATGTATTAACTTCTTTCATGTGGAGCATCGGCTTTACATATGATATTCTGCAAGACGGGACTACTGTCCAAGCGATAGAGACCAAATAAGGGAAATGACAATTGTTGGAATATCAAAACGCTAATTACTTTAATAAATAATTACAATTTAGACTTTATAAAAATATTTCATCTAGAAAGTTAAAAATTCTAAATAAGATGATGTATTTATATAATTAATCTTCGTCAGAGAACATCTCTTCTGAGATATCATATAATTCTGAAAAAAAATTTTAAGATTATATAACAATAAGTGAATTTAAATACACAGCTGGCATAGATAAATTTGCAAAGCCAAGTTACTACACAGAAAATCATATAATGTAAATTTATAACATTTTTATCAAATTTTTGTAATGCTGCTAAATCTTCAACTGAAAAAAAAAATAGATACATGATAGTTCAATAAAATATATGAATGTGGATATTGTTAGTGACTGTTTTAGAAATTCCTTACTTAACGGATAACGAAGAACGGAATCATTCGCAAGTCAATCCAATTGGACAGACTCAAAAGCGAACAGCGACAGGCAAATACAAGCGATCGGTTATCGAAGCGATTAAATGTATATATCGTATCTGTCTCTCTATCGGCCATGCAAATATGCGCAGGTAAACTCGGAAGCCACGCTTTCCAACAAGGAAACACCAACCACGTCAACGTGGCCCGCGTGGCGAGCGTTCGTATGCACAACCGGCACCGTCCTACTCTCGTGGGAAATGCTGTCGATTATATTTGCGCCATAGCGAGCGCTATGGACGCACAAGATACACCGGAGTTCCCGGACGAACGGGAATGGTAGGTCCATCGTCCTCCTGCCGAACCTGCTGTTTGCGCCGGCACTCTAATTAATTATCCGCTGTCTCCGATAATGTAACACGAAGCGCGAAGTGCGCTCCGGCACTACGAATATCCGAGATTACGTTTCGACTAGCGCGAGCAGAAAATTTTACACTCACATAACGAATAAGTAACCTCTGTAACAAGGGAAATTTTCCGCGATCCTGTATTTCCAAATAAAAATTTCCATTTTAAAAATGATTTCGGAGTTAATACATTAGTAATTTGCAGTTAAAGTACAAGAAATTTATCCGAAAAGTACTGATTAATAAACAATATTAATATATAAATTGTTCATCACTCGTAAAATTGTCAATTGAAACATTGAGTTTCAAGTAAAAAAATTTAAAGTATCATTATAAAAATACTTAATATTAAAAAATAGGATTTTATAAATAATGTAAAAAATCAATTAAAGTACAATACATATATAGATGCGTGAAAACATACTTTTCTATTAACATAGTAAATTTATTAGATTCGCCAATATATTTAATCATAGAAATAAAAAATTTGTGAGATATGTAATAATTTTTATCTCGAAAAAATAATCTTTCGGTATAATTTCATTAATTATGAATTAATTAAATAACTTATTATTAAAGCCATTCACATTTGAATTCATTTATCTGTACAATAACAAAGTGAATATGTAATTTAAACAAAGCAAGTGTCCGTTTTAAAGCAAGATTTATTATTATAAAAAATCGATAGGGATCAAAATCAAAAGGGAATAAAATCTTCGGTAACTTCTCAGTCTTGTTTTTACTTACCAATGGCAAACGGAACGTACGAATGGAACATATGAAAGTTATATATTTGCGCTCACCCACCGAATGGACAAATATTCGTCGAGTACTATACCACTCGATAACACGGGGAGCTAATAAAAGAAGTCGCGCTGTTCCATTATCAAAGCTAAGAGCTCGTAGCTAACCGCTTGTGTGGACTTTGCAAAGTCCTTCTTATGATAGCGACAAATCAACAAATTAAAAGTTGTTTATTAATGTTAATGATTATTTACTAACAATTTCGTTATTTCTATATATATATAAAATATTCCTAATTTTAAATAATATATTTTTCATGTAAAATCAAAATTTTTACTTTTTATTTAACAAAAAAATTTGTAAGGATAGCTAATTATATTCTTTGACTAATTATTTACAGTTACATCTATCATAATATGTAATCCTCAAATCAATTTATAATTAAGCAAAGTGACTTTAAGCTAATGACTAAAAACTAATGATACATACTCGGTAGTTTACTCGAGTATAACTGAAGAACTTCGGAATGAATGAGGTGGAATAAATGGTAGGTCTGAAGTATGCACTTGATAATGTAGAAGGCTAATAGAAGAAGTCACGCAGTGCTATTGTTAATGGACAATACTGCAGATGGTTAAAACGATTTTCATCGTCCTATGCTCGCTATTCAGTGCCAGTGCGCAAAACCACTTAACGTTTCTTTGTACTGATCAATATGAATTAGTTGTTGGCAAATCAAAGTATTTTATCGCAAGAATATCGACCAGTAGTATTTCGTTATATGTTAATAATATTTAATTATATATCGAAAATGTACTCCATATCAGAGAATAAGTGTATGAATCCTTTATTTTAAATGATAAAATATTCCATAGATCCATTGTCAGCAAAATAGAGAATTTAAATAATGCAATAAGACTTCCAAATATTTTATAAAATGTATGATAGCTTTTAGTAAAAGCAAAAAAAGTTTTACTTATTCTAAAATGCCAGAAATATTTTTTTAAACATAAAGCTTTTCGAACATAAAGATTTTAATAGCAATGTTTTTAAATATATAAGCTGTCTTTCTTAATTTTTATACTATTTCTTATTTTATATTGCAAAAACAGTTTAAAGAAATGATATAGTACTAAGCAACATGCATAAAAGTTATAAATCATGCAAAAGTATTTAACCTTAATATCAAAAGAAATTTTCTATATCTTTAATAATTTTATATATTTTAAAAATCTTAATATCAATGAAAAATAAATGCTTTTAATAAAAAATATTTAAAATCAATTTTTTAATCAAAATTAAATTCATTTTTTATTTTATTTTTCAAATAAGTTATTGATATTAATGGATAAGCACAAGATATATTTACTTTTGATAAAAATAAGGTTAAAATTAAGAACTTTTAGTGTTTACCTTCATTTCAAGTTTGAGATCCTTTCCAAAATGATATAAAAGGAATTCGCAGTGAAGATTCTATTTGAATTGCTTCATGTGCTCCGATATCTATAACAATACAAATCATAAGAAATTATAATATAAACGAAGTATAAGGAAATATATATTGTTACGCCAGTGCCGAATCAACACCGTAGATCGCCACTCGTGAAGTCCTGAAAGTCGCATTGCCCAGCGACACGTGGCTCTGTTATTTAATAAGATTTGGACGCGAGCTGTCGCTACGCTCGGACGTGTCTCTCGATCCGCTTATTCTCTCATCGATCTGTCCTGTGTTCATTTCGTAATAAACTTTTTTTATTTTTTTTTATAATATTCGTGTTGTTTCTAGGAAGTATGTGAACGCGTTCTCGAAAACGTTTCCGCGAGCCGGACGCCCGGGCGTAACAATATCTAAAGTAAAATGTAAAAACTTACACAAATTGTATATTTCCTATTATTACATTGTACATTATGATATTTCATTATATAACTTTCAACATCATTGTCCCAGATTACTTTTAAATATCAATAAGAGATTCTCTTTTCATTATTCTGCAACAGAAATAAACAGAAATTTGTTAAAAATAAATCCTTTATATATAAAGTAATATAAAATAATAGAATATTAATTTACATGAATTATATATATAATACATAATTTTCATCCATCTTTTCCTTTTGATTGTTATTGATAATTAGCACTAAAAAATTGTATAACTAAGTTTTTTTTTAGGCTCTTAAAATTTTTAACGTACAGAATTTGTTATATTAAAAAATTTCCATCTTTATTAAATATCAGGTTCAATTTTTTTGAATTCCTTGAATTCATAATTTATACTAAAATCAAAGATATCATCATGTTTCTGAAGATTTCAATCTGCAACAATTTTCGAAATTCATATTCACCAATCAAAAAACTTTTGTTTATAACAATCAAAGGATTCTAATATAATTTAATAAGGCATAATTTTCTTATTTTTTATATAATTATATAACTAAACATTCCATTTATCTACACATATAAAGTACTTTGCACAGTTATTACATGCCAAGTTTTTTATTATTTAACAATCTAAATAATAAAAATACATAACGATATATATTGTATTATCTTAACTAAATTTTTGTTTCCGATATTTCTCACATATAAAGTACGTTATTTAAAAACCTTCGTCAAATTCGCAGTCAAAGATGTTTAACACAAATTTCATTTGCAAATTGTATGCAAGCAAAGTACTCATCATTTAATAGTTCCACGATTCAACTAACATGAATAATCGACACTATAGACACATACAACTTGCGAATTCGGCAGTTAAAGCTTGTCTTGTGTAACAATTACGCTGAATTACGCGAAATTTGTACATTCAATTATATGTCGAACGTACCAAACGATGTTAAAAACGCCGCACGAACTCAGACGTCACGCCATTTGCAAATAACGGTCGAGTCATGTGACCACGATCTGCCTATACGGAAGCACCAAGACGATTCCATAGATTTTGAACGCAGCGGTCGATGAAATGCTGTTGGAGACCTTCTGTGCCGAATATAACGATTAATCATGCTTATATATATGACACGTACGATTATACCAAGCAATGATCGCGTCTTCGTGGTATCTCAAGTAAAATGGCGGGTGCTTGTTCGCAAGCGCGCAAACAATCATCCAAACGGTTCGGTATATTTGCGATATTCGCGTCTATCAGCCGATTGCGGGCAACGCTTGCATCGCGATAAACGTCTGATACGGCGCGGAAGACGTTTATAATCATTTCTGATGCGCGAGATTCGCTCTTGAACGGTAACGAACGTGAAAAACACGGAGCAACGCAAACACAACTCATCCATTTGTCGCGACGCGGCCATGACTGACTGCGAGTGGCGCGAAACCACCGAGCTACGACGTCTGTGATTGGTGGACGTCCGAACGATGAACCAATTACGTCGCGACAATTAAATCTAGTCACTTTCGTTTCGCGCCTTTTTGAGTTACATGGAAGATGAAGTTTTATTCAATTTTTGAAAGCAGAAAGGAGGCAAGGGAAATAAAAGTAGAAAATGCAACGAATATTGCAGCAAAAGTTATTTAATATAGAAATTAAATTCGAGATGTTTCTTAACAATTGCTGAAATATCGGATATTCGAATTGTTCACGAACTATGATTGACACGCAATGGTTGTATCTTTCAACGTGAAAGAAAATATTCTTATAAAGCAACAGATATCTAATTTTTAAGTGTATTATATAATAAAATATTGGAATATTCTATTAGAATAATTTTAATAATAATTGTAAAGAATAATTATCTAATATAATCATACAGAATAGGTATTTTAATATCCTATTATTATTTATATTAGAATGAATACTAGAATATTAGAATATAATTTTTATTAAAAATGAGAATATGAGAGAAAGAAACAATTATATCGAGGCATCCTTTTGAAGCAAAAAGATTTGGAATAAAACTTCATCGCTTACATAAAATATATTGTTATTATTCTGAAAAAATATATCAGCTAACATCATTATTAAATTCAGCAGTCGTTTCGAATATATCGCCACTCCTTTTGAGCCAAGAAGACCCTATACGATCAATAATACTGATTAGAGTAATGTTGAATAATAATACTGAATACATACGACAGTATGTCAATATTTTCAATATTCTTACAACCTTATACGATCTGTATTATTGACAATATATTTCACGTTAGTTTTACATACTATATCTATTGCATTGTGACACACTGTGATATGGATCCTAATAAAACGATACTGATGCTCGAGAATCAAAATCCAAATGGACTGGATCACTGGTCAGTATTCTACGTCAATCCATCAATATTAACCGCACACAATCAGTCATTGTCAGAATTTGTTAATACTAACAGTATTATTGACCGTGTAGGATCACTTTTATACGCGTTAATAACATACATATTTTATGCGATCTCTATATAAGCATTTAGGAATATTTCTTACCATTAATTGCCAAGATACATTATGTATTAAAAGATACATTATGTATGGAATTTACACGAGACTACATTATGAAAGATTCAACATTAAAACATTGCCAATCTGCGATATATATATGCATATATATTTTATATATTTTATATATATAGCTATGTATCTGTTATATATATAACTCAATATTTAAATATTTATTTTCCATTTCTCCATTTTTTTACCTTAATTAAATCAAACATCAAAGAGATTAAGAAGATTACTTACATAACTAAATTCAGTTTAAAATGACGCATAATATAAAACCTTTCGCGTAATATTTCTCGCAGAGATTTATAATTGTATTTACTGTAATTCGTTTATTTACAGTGAATCATAACTTTGATAGCTCCACCTGCTCCAGTTCTACAGGTCTCAAATGCTTGCTTGGTTTCCTCTAGCTTGTAATTATGAGTGACCAACGACTTCACGTCTATCTTGCCAGACGAAATAAGGTCCAATGCATCGCCATAGCTGTAATGTGAAAAGAAAAGAAGATTATACAGAATAATCTTCTATGAAGCGCAAGATAATTAAGATAATTTATCTATGTGAAGACTATAAATAAATTAAAAATTAGAAGAACTCCTTGAGAAGCTATTCTGTACATGTCTACCAATTTTTTTGCCATACAAAATATTTGTGCAACGATATATAACAATATTGACAACTATCAGTGTGTCACTAAACGTGTATAAAATAGGAATCCTGATTTTTTTTAGAATCATGATCTATTTCTCTTAATAATTAAATTGGTAAATTATCCTCACATTTAATTTAACACGAAGTATTAATATGTACTTTTCCTGTTTAACATATAATTTGACTAATCGAAACTTACTCATTTACGTATCGGAAAACACCTCTGATGTCAACTTCTCTTATTAAAGCGTTTATTAGTGGAATTTGTACTTCTGGAGCACCCATTCCCACTAACACAATGACTCCACCAGATTTGGTTGCCTAATGTACAATACAAATACGATTTATAATCTAATTATTAGGTGTTGGAATTAATTCGTAGCGTTTTTAATGAAAGAATGTTATTTATTTCACATGAGCATTAAAAAATACATTAATGAAAGTACTTCCCATCACTTGTAAAACGCTACGAATTAATTCCAACACCTAATACTTTAGATTGTCAACTAATCTTTAAATAATCTAATTAATATAAATAGTTTAATTTAAAATAAGGATATATTTTGTAGCTTACAAGAATCGCTAAACGAATCGAGGATTGTGCGCCGGATGCATCTATCGTTCTGTTAGGTTCACCCTCAAAAATTGCATGAATATCAGTCACTGTATCCTCCTCCGATCTATCCTTTTGCACCAGATACGTGACGTCGGCGCCAAGTTTCTTCGCTATGTTCAGTCTACTTTGCAAGATATCTATAAACACAAATCGCGCCTACTTACATCTCATTTATAAGTTGTATAGGCTTGCATTTAGAATTCTTCAAAAGAGGACTTGTGCTACTTGTAAAACGTGCTTTGTGTTATCTACAAAAGAATGGAAATATATATTACGAAGAAAGATGTAGTATCCTTGAAAAAACAGCGCTTTACGTATCAATGCGTAGTTCAAATTTGCAATAGAAAAATAACTACTTGATGACACACGATACTTTGTAACTGCGTGACCTCGACGATATACTTTCTTGTTCCATAGGTAGTATCTATCATGCTAAATGCTTCAGCGAAGCCTTATCTCGCGATCGACATTGCAACATCATTATTACACCATATCTCCAATGTAGATGTTTTTCTCTCATTCGCAATTACGTAAATGCATTATATAACTTGATCAACTATTTATGTCGCTTCACAAACAAATTTACGATAAATTATACATCAAAAATTTTGTTATCATGACGTTACAAATGCAATCGCTACAGAATTTTCCATTAAGTGACAACGTGTATCATTTTATATAAGAAGTTTCCTTTACTTCTCAATAAAAAAATACTAAAATGTTATTTTGATACATAATATAAATCAGCAAAAAATTTTTTAAAAAATGACTGAATTTTGATATCGCAATTAACTTCATAAAACGCTAAAAAGCTAATAACGAAGTTTTCTTTTACTGAGTCAAAATAAAACTTTGTCGTGCTATTTCATTTATATCATGATAATAAACAAATTCGGCAATTATACTAAATTATATCAAATACAGTTTTGTGATTGATATATGACATTTTAAGATTACTTAAATGATAAATATAAGAACCGATTATGAATATCAGTCTACAAATCTATTTTTTGAATTGCGATGACTTTAACGAAATTACGAGCAATCAAAGACAAAATGCTTCTTTTATATAATTCGCAATAACTTAGTAATAAAAAATCTTAGAAACATTTTTAAAAAACGATTATGTAGAGAAAACTTTTACGTTAGAAAGTCGAAAATTTTCACAAAATTTTTTTTATACGTAATAAACTCACAAAGTGAGAAGAAAATTTCCCATTTTGTTTAGTTCGTAATTTTCTATACGTAAATATTATCAAACTCATAAAAACTAAAAAGACATGAGTTTTCAAAAGAGATTTTTTTAAGCTTTAAAATCCTTTTTTAAATTTAAATTTCGTTGTTTAACGATATTATAAATTGTTTGAATTCGTAGTGCTACGAACTTTATTCCAACCTTACTATACTTCCTTATGAAATAATATTATCTCACACTTTTTATATATACTTCTTTATAATGATCATTTGAATAAAGATAAAGAACTGTTGACTGAAGATAAAGAAAATCATTAAAACGTAGATTAAAGTATTTGTTTCTTTTGTTTCAAGTTTTATCTTTTAACACATACCTGTGATAACTATTTTCTTCGCACCCATGGCTTTGGCTACCAGCAAGGTCACCAAACCAATCGGACCAGCTCCCAGAATTAATACTTTAGAACTGATTCCGACCTCGCCCCGTTTACAAGCGTGTACTCCTACCGATAATGGCTCTAAAAGCGCTCCTTCTTCTAAGCTTATATGATCGGGCAATCTATTATAAAAAAATCATAAATACAGAAATTAATTTTCTTTCCATCTGCGACGACATATTTTATCAATTTGTTTCATTTTGAATTCAAAAAGAGTTTCCTATCCAATAAACACCCAATAAACTAATAGTAATATAACATCAATGTTATAATTTCCTATTCAACAATGTAATTGTTAACAATGTTACGTATAATATATACTATTACTTTGTTGGTCAGGAAATTATAATATTAATGTGATATTGCTATTAGTAATTATTACTGGATAGCTATCTTGCATTTACATCATTGTTTGCACTGTCAGTTTTAATGTAATTATATGTAAGTATAATCAACTATTATATGCAATCAATTATGTTTACTTGAAACAGAAATCAGCTGCATGTTTGTAGAAACGTCTTAAGTTGCCGTGCACAGGCGGAGTTGCACAAAAGACAACATCTTTGCACAGATTATAACGTCCCTCTTTACAATGTGAACATATCCTGCAAGGCACGCCAGGTTCAATAGCAACGCGATCACCGATCTATAAAAAATAAAAAACAAGAAAATGCTAAGAATATATTTTATAAAAGAATAACCATTCTTCAATATTAATATTAGTTCAAAAATAACGATAAAATCATGGGTACATTAAAATTTTTTAGAGAGAAGGAAAGTTTTATCAATTCTATTATTACATAAACAGCAATTTTTTGTGTTAATGAATTGTTCTTTTGAATACTGTAGAGATTAAAATTGCGTTTTTTGATATTTTAAGACTTCACCTGGTTCCTGATTTTGAATAGGAAAAATATTAAATTTTGTAAATCATAATTTTTTTCTCCTAAAGAAAGTGTAAGTAAAATATACTTATTACAAACAAATTGTGAATGTCATTAATCTCGATACTATTCTGTTTTTCGGTTTAAAAACTTTGTCAGAAATTTTTTCTTCTGTATCGAACATCCTACTAAAGCTCCATTTAAAGTCCCAGAAATTATTTACATGGCCATAACGAAAGCAAAAAATATTTTGTTACAATAAAATATTTACTCAGAATCGAGAGAAAAACTATATTTTTTGTAATTAATAAAAATGAAAAAATTAATAAAAAATTTCAGAGCGAAATTGAATCCTCAAATCCCTCCTGCATATATATTTATGGATAAAGTAAACACATACATATATATATATATTATATATATATATATATATATGTGTATGATATACCTTTAAATTCATAACATTTTTTCCAAGTTTGGCAACAGTTCCAGAGGACTCATGACCAAGGATCATAGGTTTCTTCACTATGAAATCGCCAATTCTGCCATTGACAAGATAATGAATGTCCGACCCACAGATTCCTACGCATCCCATTTCAAGAAGCACCTCTATAGAAAATTACAATATTTTTTTATTATGATATATTTCCAACTTACTAAAATATAAAAAAAAACATCTAGCTTTTAAATTCTTTTTCCAAATTGTCAGTATTATGATAAATTTAATTGATCTCAAAACATACTTTTAAGTTTCTTTATCTCACTTCATAATTTTAGTTTGTTTTTGTTCATCAAAAGATTAATATCGAAAATTTAAGATTATTATAAATTTTTCCAACTTATTAAGATGAAAATATACGTACAAAACGCTCAACAGTTTTAAATTGAAATTAATCTTCTTAATTTATCAGTATGTATCTGGAACAGCATTGCGTATAATACTTCGACAAGCGTCATCGCATGTATTAATAGATGTCGATGTAAATTGATTCACAACAAAGTGTTACGCAATCGGATAAAAAATCCTTCTTTTACATTTTCAATATAAACTGAGTTTTTACGGAACTTTCCTCTCTAATAAAAAATAATATTATCTAATAATGTTGATTAATTCACTAATACTTTTTTTTATTAAGAACAGTATCATTTATTAATTATATTTCTCAATAATACATTTCTTAATAATACACATTATTGGAATTTTTTGGTGATGTTTTTTATCAAGGCTAATTAAAAAATAGTAAATATTGATTGATAAAAAAAGCATATCTTACCATTGTCTTCTGGTTCCTCGATACTCGTGTTTTCCTAAAACAGGAAAAATTATCCATATCTAAATCACAAATATATTTGAACGACATTGCAAAAAATCACTGCGCACACAATAATAATAAAATAATTTATAAAATTTGACATTCTAGAAGTTGACATAGAATAGTCTGTTATTTCAATTTTGCATTTATCTTTTATGAAATAAAAATACTGAATAGCAAGAAAAAGTTAACAAAATTCCATAATGTGGCAAAAAGAAGTTGTTTAATGCAGATACTTAAATGATTTAAAAGGTCAATCCGTTAATACGGAGAGACATCTACAATCGATTTATAAAGCAACTACAGTCTTACGTGAAGTTATATTTAAGAATCAGGATCAACAAGTGATTATAAAAATAATAATCTGAATATATATATATATATATATATATATATATATTCAGATTATTATTTTATATATATATATTTTAACAAATTTGAATTATGCTAGTAAAAAAATTTATAATCTTATATTTACTATATCGTATTAAATAAGAAAAAAAATTGTTTGCAGTTTTTGTTTTCTCAAGAAAAAGTTTTTTTTTTTACTCTTTGTGTTATACTTTTACATAAAAAATTGGTGAATTGAAAAAATTGATAAAGATTTATTTTTATAAAATTACTAGTTTTTTATTTTCAAAATACAAAATTTTCTTATAGAAAAATGTAATTTTTTATATTACTTTTTTATTTGCATAAAACAAAATTAAAGAGAAATGACAAGAATAGCACATTAATCTGTTCTTAATTTTTAAAATTCAGTGTTATTAATAAAAAAAAGATATTCTTTGTTATTTGTTTCAAAAAAAAAAACGTAAATTAAAAACTGATTTATGTAGTGTTTCAAAGGATAAATACATCTATAAGAACGAATATAATGTATACTTTTATTTTTTAATTTTCCCTTAAAAACATAATAATTTCATAATCCTAAAATCTGTAAAATATGTGATAAACTAAGCCATCTATGCAGAATACGATTTAAGAACAGCTTTTAGTATCATTATTTCAGAAATTATTTTACACTTTACTTGATATATCAGACATACATTTCAGTTTGCCGCATATTTTACAGATTTCAAGACTACGAAATTATTCTGTTTGTACGGATTTAAAAAATAAATATGTATCAATGTATGTAAAAATTTATTGCATATCATTTCATTTGACGTCGTACAATACGGCGCCTCGAGATAGTCGAGCCTTAATTTGATAACTAAAGAAAAATCAGATATAACATATTATTATAATTTACTATATTAAAAAAAATTGTAGTACGTAAATGCGCTAACTCGGCTAACCGATTATATTAAACTGATTATATTAAACAAATTATAAATTTTTCATTTTCTTTACAACAGTTGGTAAAATATAATTTATTTTTTAATTATATTTTTATTTTTTAATTATATTTTGAGTCTTACTTGATCCTTTTATTTTTGTCTATTAAGTATAAATTAGGCTAATAAAAGTTTGTAGATTAATCGAAATAATAAGAGTGTATTCGATTCGAATATGAGCAAGCGCAGTTGTGCAAGTTCAATATGCTTCCGCAACGTGGTACTAACCAGGCGTAAATCGTTGATGCCATACAGTATAGCAGAGAGATTGTCCTTAGCCATGATTTTTCAACGGAAATTCGAAACAAGTTTAGTCTTCAGCCGTGATCCGCTTGTGCCAAGTCGCTTCTGAATATCTTGATAAGCACAACGCACGAAGGACTCGTTCGACGTTCAAGAGAGAACTTGCTGCTATATATACACGCGTCGCATTTATACGTATGTACTTGGAGTTATCAATGTGGCCTTATTATCGCCTGCTAGACTTTATTTCGCCACCACCACTCTCAACATTCTTCACGGCGCGAACTTATTGAACAGTCCAATTTGTTCATATATTTCACAACTGCACCATCAACCGTTGACAATGCCGTCACAGAAACACATTGTTCGGAACAAATCGATTTATACCGTATATGCAGTCCTACTTTTCCTTCTTATTATCAATCGGCCGTATGTCCAGCTCGCGTGTTGTATTTTGTATTAAGACAGCGAAATGTGTAATAGAGGAGACAAAACAAAATACATAAAACAAAATACCCTCTCTTGATGATGTACCTCTACAGAGAAATGCTCCTTTCGTACTCAAGACTGAACTGTCGCTTTTTTAAGAACAACGAATTTTTTCCTAAGATCGGAAATTTTTATCCTATACCTATATTTAGGAAAAGTATTTCTCAAAATTCTTCGATTGGTTCGATGTTTTAAGAGAAGGGATTTCATTATACTTTTTAATTAGAAAGAACTACAAGAGAAATTTTAGAAAGTTAGAAAATAAAATTCTGAAGAAATCTGAAGAAACCTGTTATTTGTGAATATTTACTTAAGGCTGTATTCATAATCAGATTTTATATTTAGGATCGTTTTAAGTACAGTTAAGAAGATGCCATGAACCAATCAGATGGCTGTATTAGCATCTTCAGACATTACTTAAAATGGTTTTAAGATAAATCGACTATGAATACCGACACTAGAATTTAAAAATTTTAAATTTGGGTCAAATTATAATAATGAATCTGTCTATCAAAAATTGGAAAAAATCTAAACCTTTGGAATTTCTATGTTTAAATTATAAACTATCAGGATATATTTCAAATTACAAAAAGTCCTGCATTAATATTCAATTATATTGATAATACTGCTCAAGGTAAAATTGTTCATTAATAATACATAGATTTTATGTACACTCACCGACTAAAAGGTTGCAACATTTTTTTTTTTAAGGGTTTCGGAATGCAGTCTGCTCACCGAGCGATTGGTTCTTACTTATGGATCCGTAAGTAAAAACCAATCGGTGAGTAGGCTGTATTCCGAAAACCATAGTAAAAAATCTGTTGCAACCTTTTAGTCGGTGAGTGTACGTTTGATCTTAAATATTGATTCATCTAAAAAGTGTAGATGTGTGTTGATGAAAGAATGCAGTTTGCCGAGCTATTGGTTCTTACTCATGGATCCACAAATAAGAATCAATCGCTTGGCAAATCAATTTATATTGACTTATAGGGAAGAATGTTCTAAATCGAACCGTGTTCCAAATAGAACCTTTTTAATTTAAACGAATATGGTTAAGTAGATTTACATGCTATTTATAATGTAAAGTTATAAGACACCGAACATATGACAGCAGTTTGACAGTTCTCTGTCATAACGTTCATAGAATAGACGCAAATATGTATTTTTAGCTATCGTGCAAAAATTAAAAAAAAAATCTTTGTAAATCATTATTTAAGACATTAAAAATTTGAAAGGTAATTGATTTAAGATAATTATTGTCCTGACGTTTTCCAAGAAATTGACTTCCTGCTCAGTTCAAGAACTTATCGGCCAATCGAATATAGCGAGATAAAAATAAATTTGAACGAAATACTGCAATCCATTTGTCGACTTCTAAAAGCGCCTCCACGTAAAAATACCGATTGAGGACGAAAACCAGGAAAAGCAACTATTTTAATTGATGATGCTGCGATTGAAACTATTGTTATAGAGGAAGCAACGAAACAAATGCATCAACTAAAAAAAAAAAAAAAAAAAAAACCGCAAATGAGATCAAGAACTAAAAAGAACTTAAAAAGCCAAGTCAATTAATTCATCAAAGAAGGAAGACTCGCAACCTGATTGTAGTACTGGTGATCGACCGACCAGATCTGATCTAAGGAACACTAAATCAATAAAATATCATGAGTCATCAGACTCATATTAATTGAATTTTTTATTAATTTCAATTCTAATAATATAAACTGTAATTTTGTTCTGAATAAAATTTAACTATTTCTTTAACTATCAAATTGCTCGTTTTTGCTCAATACTAACAAAAATAAATTAAAATCTTATGAATTTCTATCTAACAATCCATAAAAATAGGAGGATCCGATTTGGACCAGAGGATGATCGGATTTGGAACCAATAGTTCGAAATCGGATCCGAAAACAGGTGAGAGATACGTCAAAATGATTTAAAGTAAAAATGAAAGGAATTAAATGATCTTTCCAACGGCATCTTTGGTTTTATGATCGGTTTTATGACTTTATTTACGCCTTGTAGAGAGCAAAAACTGCAAATAGATCCGATTTAAACCACTCTCCCCTATTTATTTGCAATTACATCATAATTATTATAAATACTACAAAATTACTTAATTAAAGCAATGAAGTATATGATTAGTTCTTGAAATAAAACTGCTTTCTATATTTTTGTCTTTTGTTGGATATTCGTCTTTAGAGGATTACATTTTTCTCTAATCTATTTTTAATGTATTATACTTTTTTCCTAAGATGACAAATATTCAATTTTAAAAACGCTTTTATTTCTCATAAATATATATCTACTTATCTTTATATATTAAAGTTTGAAAGGATCAGAATAATAAACAAGATTATTAAATAAATTGTTTGCATTGTGTTACATATAAAATAAAATAAAATAAAAATAATGCACAAATAATGTAGAAAAATAACTACATTCATGCATATATGTATGTATTGTGATGAAAATATTTACAAAAATATTTTGTTAATGATATATGTAATAAATGACTTACAATAATTTGTACTTTATTCCCAACCCCAAATTCCCGTCGAGTCTTTAATTGTAGCCCTATTATCTCTTCGTATCCTCGTTACTGCGCTTGCTTCTCCTTTAGCAAGTGCTCTCTTTGCTTGACTTCTCTCGCGTTTGTCAAGTGCTAACTTCGTTCTCTTTTTTATCACATCTGGTGCAATTGTAGCAGCTGTTGAAACACTTCGTATACTTTGTGTATCATCATAAAAACGTACTGCTTTGTTTTCTACATTTGATAAATCATACAATGTAAAATCATATTTTTCATTGACTATTACATTTTCTACTGTTACATTTTCGTTATTTTGTTTACATTCATTTTCCATATTATTTTCCTTATTGGGACATGGCACCATAGATATTTTCTTCAAATGTTCGTCATCATTATTCAATACTGGATCTCTTATTGAAGCATTAAATTCTTCTTTTACAACAATTTCGTTTTGAAGCTGTAAATCTTTTAATTGACATTTCAAATCTTCAATATTATCAACACAATTCTCATATGTTTCTTCTTCGCTATCCTCACTGTCTTCATTGTCTTTTTCTTCTTTATAATCAATACCATTTTCTGTTAAAAAAGTATCAATTTCTTTTTCTATTTGCCTTGCAAAGCCACTGGCTTTGACTTCAGCATCTATACTGTCTTCACGTCTAAAATGAATAAAACATTAATTTGCTAATTCAATACAAAATAATAATTAAGATATAATGTATTTTTCAATTACGATATATCTTGAAAAGTTGGATATAATTCGCTCTCATATCCAAATCGTCTCTTAAAGAAATCACGGATACAATTCACATCTCTTTCAAAATACGCTTCTGCATTCTCGTGTTCTGTAGAAACCATCTGAGGAAAATCAATGATAACAGGTTTGCCATCATCTTTGATCATTATGTTAAATTCATTGAAATCTCCATGTATAACACCATGATTCGCCAGTCTAACAATCAAATCCATGAGCTCGTCGTACAATGCTTCAACATTGTCTACTTCATTTATATTACACCTAAATAGGATAATATAAATAAGGTATTATATAAGTTTTTTAGGCTTCTATGGATACTTTCTTTACAGAAGCTATGCATTATTAAAGTTAATGCCAATATTTTGACACTACAGTATTAGATTGCTCCTTGCCTTGATGAAGCAAATTGCAATATTCATGAATGATATTTTAATAATGGATCTTGACACAGGATAATCGATGAAATGTACAGCTTCTATATAGAAAACATTATATATAATCAAATAAGATTTAATCAATAATCAAATATTAGTAAACATACAGAGGTCCACCTTCAACCAGCTCCATGACAACGCAATGCCTATTAAAATCAATTGGTTTTGGCACAGGAAAACCTCTATCCAGAAGTGCTTTCATATATGCAAACTCTCTAGTTGCAGAGATTCTTGACAAATATAACCAAGATGCAGAATGTCTATGCTGATGATAATCTCTTTTTCCTTTAATGTTTCGAAAGCATGTTCTACCCAATCTGTGTAACTTTAGACAAAACGAAGTCTCTTCTTCATTGGCAACAACATAAATGTTAGATTCCTTGCCAACACCAATCTGATTACCAAAAGAACGGATTGTTTCTCTTTGCGTTAAAACTTTTAAGGCTAAATAATCATAGCCAGCATTTGTCAAACGATAACCATCATCTAAAAATTTATTATGTTTCAGATATATTCTTAATAAATAGAATTTATGATCACATGTAAATTTCAATGCCTTACATCGTTTGCCTCGTTCGTAACTGAGCAATTTATGCTTGCACATTTCTTTTAGTAATTTATGAACTCCACCGTAACGTAGATTTGCTATTTGTGTGGCAAGTAGTGCGGGTACGAGTTCATGATTTTTCATACCCATTTCAATCTAAAATATGAAAAATTAATAATTATTACAATTAAAAAAAAGAAGACATATATAGATATACAGATGTACAGATTCTATAAAAATTTATTTTTTAATAATCATACATATATTTTTGTACGAATATACAAGAAAATACAAATTAAAAAATTCATACCGCTGTTAGAACACGAAAATCTTCCGGGGTTAAATATCGTAATATTTTAACGTCCAACTTTCCCATATTAGATCGCAGATAATTAGAGGATTTATATAACGCAAATTCGGTTTTTTCTTAAAATATCTTATAACTTTTTAACTTATTTCTATCTTCATGGATCGTCATACACGTGTAACCTTTAACCTAAAATTATCAGTGCTACCACATGCTCAGTTGTTCAATAACATTTTCCACTGAGAAAACTGATGCAACATCAGCGCCGTACTAGGTTTTATCTGATTGACATATTCTGTTAGATCCTAAAATATACACCAATGGCTGCGTTCAGCAGAACGTTTATTTTGCAACTGTTGGAAGTTTTCTTCGCACTGATTGGATTATGCTTTTAGATTAAGAGGAATGGTTCTATCTCAACAGAGAATCATAAAATGGTTGCAAAACTGTTGTTCTGCTGAACGCAATCAATCAGATGAAAAAAGAGCGCTCAATGAACGGTTACGTATGGTGGAATGATTCCACCAGAGAAAAACCTGAGAGAGTCCATGCTGATTTTTTTCCTCTTATCGTCAAAATCATCCATACACTACTGCCCTCCTATGGATAGTCGGCACGCTTCTGTCCTGAGGATTTAGTATAACGACGAACCACTTCTACTTCCGACGATACAATTTTATCGATAGTGTCAGAAAATGTATGCAGTCACGTAGTTCCCAAACTGAAAATGAATGTACTGGCAGTAGTGTACGGTGATTTCGACTGTAACAGGAAAAAGACCGGCATAGCCTCTCTCAGATTTCTTTCTGGTTTCACCATGGATGCATCTAATTGATCAGCTTTCTTTGCTGAACGCAAAATTCATGTCTATTCATAATGACGTATAATGACGTAGTGTCAGCAATGTAAGCAACGATATAAAGCCGGCCATTGAAAAAACAGACCATTTGAAGTGATGAAGTTTATTTCTCAGTAGTTTGTTTCGTCAATAACTATGAATTTTCAAAAAATTTTACATTTTTTTTATGTTATTTATCTCAATATAATTTATTGCTATTACAAATTTACAATGGTGGACTATAATAAGAAGGAAGATGATAAAACAACGACGCTGATAGGATCGGCCTGTAAACAGACTACAAAGTGTTCAAGCTTATGCTTTTGTCATAACTTTGTTCAAGAATTACTCCAGAATGACTATGAAAAATTCTTTGGAGCATACAGAATGTGGCCTGAGCAGTTTGATTTGCTAGTAAATTTGCTTCATCCTCATTTTAAGAAGAACATCTTAAAACCTTCTCTTCCTACAGAGCTACGTCTAGCTGTCACTTTGTTGTAAATAAATTAACTGTACTTTAATTTTATTTTACCATTTTCTTTGAAGTAATCTTATTATGATTATTGCAGATACTTATCCCAGGGTGATAACGCTAAGTTAAAACACGCAGAATTTGGGATAGGCAAGTCAACTGTTCATAAAATAGTGAATGAAACTTGTTGGGCGATTTGGACAACTTTACAACCAATTGTTTTAAAACCTCCTAGTAAAGAAGATTGGATAGCCATCAGTGAAGATTTCATGAAAAAGTGGCAATTTCCAAACTGTCTAGGAGCATTAGATGGACGTTATATGACAATTCAAGCTCCACCCAATTCTGGATCAGCATTCTACAATTATAAACAATGGCTGCGTTCAGCAGAAAAACCGTGAGTACTCAATGATTTTTTAATGATTGGTTCTTGCCTTTAATTCTTCAATGAATCTAAGTGCAGGAATTAATAGTATTAAAAAATCACTGTGCAGTTATTGATTAACTTTTTTTGTTGCAGTCAATTTTTCAATATGATATTACTTGCCGTTTGCGATGCAACATATAAGTTTACATGGGTCAATATTGAGCAACGTGGTGGGTATATTTATTTATCCTTTAATTTTATTATCTGTAATTGTCACGATTCATTTCCAGGTTCTATAAGTGATGATGGAGTATGGGCAAATACTAAACTTGCAAGTTCTCTGGCTGCAGGTGATTTACTCTTACCAGATCCTACTCTATTTCCAGAGACAAATACTCCTTTTCCCTTTGTTTTTATTGGTGATGAAGCTTTCCCTCTATCGACGCATATGATGCGGCCCTATCCTCGCGAAAAGCTGACTGATGATATGAGGATCTTTAATTATCGCTTATTACGTGTACGACGCACAATAGAGAATGCTTTTGGAATTTTGACTGCGCGATGGCGTATCTTACACAAACCTCTTTACATGTCAATAACCAACTGCGAAAATGTATTGAAAGCCCTCGTCTGCCTACACAATTTTATTATGCTTGGGGAAGAACATGAGTCTATAAACAATCGTCAGTATTGTACAACAGATTTAATTGATATCGAGAAACAAGATGGTGGGATTAGGGAAGGACAATGGAGACAGCACTTTTCCCCACATTTTATTGAACTAGGCCGAATGGATGCTAATCATTCTATAGCGGATGCAGATTCTATAGCGAAGGAAATGAGAAATACTCTTAAAGAATATTTTATCTCTTCAACTAATAAAACTCAAGCTCTATGGCAATACTAATATACATTCACGGGAGCTATTATCAATTCTAAGTATATAGTTTCTAAGTTTACAAAATTGTAACTCTGATAAATTATTACTCTGCGTTTTTATATTGTCTAGTCAGTTAGTATTTTTCTTGTATTTTATTATACATATACATCTTCATTTTTACTTTTTTACTATGATAACTTAAAACTTATTTTAATCCTAATCTGTAAATTTTATTTTTTTATATTGACTCATTATTAATGTTATTTTTATAATCTTTTGATTATATTCTTTATACATTTAATTAATTTTTTCTGCGATTCTGTTTACAATACCGATAATGAGTTACTTTCATTTTTAAATTTTAAGATATAGTTTACGCTTATAGACATTTATTTATTATTTATTTATTATTTATTTATTATTATGTATAATTAATTATTAGTATCAGACTTGATCTTCCAATTGTTTGTGAATGATGTATTTATAATCTTCTGGAAGTGACTCTCAATGGCCAAAGAATGACAAATTTATATGTATAACTCGGTATATCTCTTCTATGCTCCCAAGAAGGCATAAATATGAGCAACATGTATAAAGTAAACTTGTATAGTTTAATTAAATGTATTAAATATACTATTTAATTAAATGTATTAAATTATTAATGTACTATTTAAAATTAATTAATTAATTAAATTATTAATTATCTCTATGTATATCAATTCCCATGCTTGATTCCTATTTTATGTCCTTTATTTTACTATTTTAATTATAAGAAAACCTTATTTTTTCTGATTTCTAAGTTTATTATACAGGAAGTGTTAAGACCATTAGTAACAGACTTTAAACGATCGATTTTATCAAAATAACTTTTATTAAGGAACTTGTGTTCTTTGATTTTAAGCTTGTGTCATATTCTACGCATTGAAAATTGAGGATTATAAACTAAAGATTATAATTCATATACTTAGAACGGATTAAAATTAAAATTATCTGACTAGTTAAATTTTAATCTCTAGTTTGCAATCTTCAATTACGTCACACGTAACTACCTATTAAAATCCGATGTCCACAATGTTAGAAATCGATCCAAGATCTCTGACAGAGAAAAAATTAACAAATTTGAATAATTTGATCATTGCGATTAATTAATTCTTTCTTCATTTGAGGTCTTGGACTGATTTCTAGTGGACAAAGCTTAATAAGTCCGGATTTAGCGGATTTTAACTGTTTTAAGTTTTAAACCGTAAGAAATTGACCAACTACAGTCGAATGCGAGGAGAATAATTGATTGTGATTCGTTCATTCCTTATGGCTTAAGGTTTAAAAATTTATTGTAGAAACCGATTAAGGCCCGCATTGCACCAACGTTACTTTGACTTTAAGTGAAACTTAAAACTCTCTGTCTCATTTTAAAGCGAAAAAGAGACAGACAAATGCTTGTAAAGAAAGATTTCTTTCGTACTTCTAGGACATATTATATATGTCCCACTTATAAACAAATTATAACTTTTGAACAAATAATCCTATCGACTTTTACTTTGACTTGTTTCAAAGAAGAAGGTTTCAAATCTGGCTAACAAGATCTGCAAATAATTTATCGCGAAAAATATTTATTCATAAAATAAACCAATCAAAGTCCTTCCTTTCCATAAAATAAAAGACTCTGATTGATTTTCTTATGTTTCATGCATTTATATGTTGTACCAAAATTTGTGCTCCAGCTTTAACGCTGTATGTAAATGCTTCATTGACCAATCAGAAAAAAGAATTTTACGGATTGACCAATCAAAGCATACTTCAAAGCGTCTGCGGCGTGAAGTAGATAGCACACCGAGTTGTCGATTCGACAGAAGTTGCTGACGCTCGAAAGAGTCGATTAATCGGCCGATCGTCATCCTCGAGGCTCGACATTACTCGACGGCAGTGAAGGGAAAAAAAAACCCAAACACAAATCGGTGCGTTGAACCCTCGCGCGTAATGTTGAGCTGTTACGAGTTCCTACGAGCAGTGTGATAATTGTGTGTAATGCGTATGCGTGCGTGTGTCAGACAGTGCGTGTCAAAATTATGAAAACGCGTTCGCGCGTCGCCGATGTAATGAAGTGCTGAGTCCATCCAATTTGGTTTATTCGACCGTTTTCGCAGGCAATGGGCAGAACCGGCGCGTTCGCGATTATCACGCACGTCTGAAAATTCAACCTCAGGTCCCGGCACGCAGGTACGTCCGGAGTGCCAACGGTCAAAGAGCAGTTTCGTATATAATTCCGCCTGATTCCGCTTCATTCCATTTGATTCTCGAGACCGTGCTCCCCCGCAAAATACGCTACAAATTATTTACGAAACAGAGTGCGATATCAGCAAGGTTATACAAGATACGAGTGTGTACCGCGTTATCGCCGATAACCGTCAAACGAGACGTACTTATTTCCTCCTTCCCACGACTTCCACCCGTGGAATTCTATGAGAATTTACAGAATGTGACGTTCATTTGATTATGCTAATACAGCGGTGATGTTTGGACTTTGCGATCGGTATTTTAAGTCATGATTAAGCGGAATTTCCAAGCACGTCTACATTTACTTGCAAAAATTCGAGGTCATTCGACACACCTTGGTTTTCCTTATCGCAAGCGTCGGCTATCTGTTCAAGGGTCGCATTGTGAGTCATGTTGTGTGAACTAATTTTAATTTTGCAATTCTTCGAGTCACATATCTCTAGTGGCAATTCAGCCGATCATACGATCCGATGTATGTACGTGCGGCAATGTTGCGTATGTATGCGTGTATGCATTGACGCGTGTTGTGTGACGATTGAAGGCCGGATTAATTTTGCTGCGAAGTTTGAAAATAATATTCTCGTTATTTACTGAACATGACTGGGTAATTTAGGTTAATGAGAACTGTCACCATTACGAAACGCGATCTCTGAAATTCCACGGCAGTTGCATAGCAAGTGATATATTTACATTTTATATAAAACGAGAAAATTATCGTTCTTTCAGTTGTGCATGATCATACATTATTTATGCTTTCCAGGGAGGAACTTTCCTTAGGCTAAGACATGTGAAAACTAAACTTTTTGTATGTGTGTGTGTTCATGTACATGCATATACCTATACATAATTTTCACTTTTCACTTTTACACTCAAGAGAAAAAGTTACATGATTGCAACCTAGCAAGAGATACAATATAACACAGTAAATTATATTATATCCTTGTTGTTTATGAATATTAAACTGTTTTTAGTGAAAAAAAAGGAGTTGCTTTGGGATCAAGCCCATCCTGTCAGTATATTATAATACATATTTAAACTTACATTGAAGTTGAATTTATAATTAGTGGTAAATGTAGGATAGATTTATAATAGTAAACAACATGGTACCACTTAAAATTAAAATGCAATGGAATATTCTAAACTGAGATAAAAAATATTAAGCTGAATCTATCTTAATTTATCAATATTCTATATATTGATATATTAAGATAGATTCTGCAGCTTAATATTTCTCTATATAGCTAGATAAATTTTTATTGGAGATAACTTATAATTCATACTGTTATTCATACTGTAACTTGAAACTACTCCAAGAAATTTCATCATTATGTGAAGCATTAAACAATGTTAAACAAAGATGAAGTGATTTATTGTGCCATCTGTGTATCTTGTTGGAAAGCACCTAATGTTCTAAATTTCCTAGAATTAGCGATGTTACTTAATTATTAATTATTAAATATTTTTTTATAATTTGCAGGAATAATGTTGAACAGTATAACAAAACACATTTTGCACTGCTGTCTGCTACTTGTGGTCATATTAGTATTTGAATTTGTATCTGGAGGCCTTCGATGGAATACGGATAAGAAGGAAGAAATTGATCCATGGACAAGATATGGCATTATCGGTGCAATTACTTTGTACCTGTTACGCACAGTGACGTTTCTTTCCTTGCCACAAGTGTTATTCAATTTTATAGGATTAACAATATACAATGCATTCCCTGATAAAGTAATCTTGAAAGGCTCACCTCTGCTTGCACCATTTATCTGTATAAGAATAGTAACTCGTGGGGATTATCCGCAATTAGTAAAGACGAATGTGAAGAGAAATTTAGATAAATGTGTAGAGGCTGGTCTCGAAAACTTCCAAATAGAAGTAGTGAGCGATAAGTCAATAGGATTAACGCCGCATCGCAGAGTGCGAGAAGTTGTCGTTCCACCGAAATATCGCACAAGTAGTGGTGCCTTATTTAAGGCTCGTGCTTTACAATACTGCCTCGAAAGCTCGGTAAATGAATTGGCTGATCACGACTGGATTGTTCATCTCGATGAAGAGACTCTGATGACTGAAAATTCTGTTCGCGGCATATTGAACTTTGTATTAGATGGCAAACATCAATTTGGTCAAGGGTTGATTACGTATGCTAATGAGGATGTTGTTAATTGGATTACGACCTTGGCCGATAGCTTTAGAGTAGCAGACGATATGGGAAAGCTAAGATTACAGTTCACTATGTTTCACAAGCCATTTTTTAGCATGAAAGGGTCTTATGTTATCACACAGGTAATTACTGATAATTTCTAATCATGACAAATTTATAAATTGTAGAAGATGGTACATCATCTTTCCTTACACACACGTTGCTTTTATCTTAATTATATATAATAAAAATGCAAATATATATATATATATATATATATATATATATCATCACTTAACATATTAAAGTAGTGACATATTTACAGATACGTCTATTTTGTTTTTTGTTATTTTTATGTTAGGTTTTTCTATGAATATGTATTTCAGATGGGAGCAGAAAAACATGTTTCATTTAATAATGGATTAGACGGATCCGTTGCAGAAGATTGTTTCTTCGCAATGAAGGCATTTTCCCAGGGATATTCGTTCAATTTTGTGGATGGCGAAATGTGGGAAAAATCGCCGTTTTCTCTGTGGGACTTTGTACAGCAGAGAAAAAGATGGCTGCAAGGTATATTACTTGTTGTGCATTCCAAAGCGATTCCATTGAGAAAGAAATTGTTGCTGGCTATTTCGTGTTACTCGTGGGTAACGATGCCTCTTTCTACTTCTAACATTGTTTTGGCCGGATTGTGTCCGATCACTTGCCCGCCGTTGATCGATTTTCTTTGCGCGTTTATCGGTGCAGTAAATATCTACATGTATGTGTTTGGAGTAGTTAAATCGTTCTCCTTATATCGTTTTGGTGTTGCTCGATTTATGCTATGTATATGCGGTGCATTATCCACTATTCCATTCAATATAATTATTGAGAATGTTGCCGTGATATGGGGTTTGTTTGGTAAGAAACACAAATTCTATGTCGTTAACAAGGAGCACAGGCCACCATTGACCGTATGATGCGTCATCAGTTTAGAACTATTATCTAACTGGTATATACTTAGCAACAGAGTAATGTTTCCATTGTGCATGTGCATAATTAGTACCTGTAAATTTACATTTAGGAAAACTATCACTGTCATAAATAAAATATTTATAACTAGTATTACATGAGAATTACAAGATTCCTAAGACAAATTGATTAATCAATTTCAAAACAGACATAAATAAAATGTGTAATGTATACAACAAGAGGTAGATGCAGTATTAGAAACGTATTTTACATTGGCATTAAAACATTGCCAATTTTGTTAAAAGTATTAATATGTCAAAAATATATTTATGTCAATATCATATTCTCATAGTGCAAATTATACAGGTCATATATACTTTGATCTCATAAATGTCGTATGAATGAGTAGCATTCGTTAAGTTACATACATATCATTTTACATGTTCCTTTGCATGCATCAATTTTCTTATCGTATTCAGATTGTTTTATTTTTGCCATATCATATTAGTTTCTTCTTAATATTCACTTAATATTTCACGAAGTCTTACATACTTGTATACAATAATTTTATATTAATAACGATGTCCAAAATGTTTACTTCAAACATTTTCTATTTTTTTTTAAATAGTAGTGTCATTTAAATGCATAATTCGGGAAACTGTGATAAATTTTGCTTTTCTATAAAAAATTAAAATTTTTGATTATAAATTTGATACAAAAATACATTTAAAAATTATGTCTAAAGCGCCGCAAAATATTCATTATCTTGATATCGAGGTATACATATACAATAGTTTTGTTATTTTGAATCTTACATGTTTTTAATTAATGACAAAGCATAACAGTATATTTATATTATCAATATAATTGATATAAATATATATTGTACTTAATAAGATTAATTGTTTTACAAAATATGAAAATCCTTAAAAAATATAACATGTATTACATGTTACGATTCTTGATAAAATGGAAATATTGTGGGAAAGGTATAAATTTTAATAGAAAGACAAATATAAAAATCCAAATTAATTTTGTGATATCTATTAAATTAAATGTTAATTATTAGATTGCCATATTTTTAAAATTTTTAATAAGGCGATATTCATAATTGCTTTCATATTTAAAATCTTATATTTAAAATTAAGAAGTCACCAACCCATTACAGGATCATACTAACATCTTAGGATATTAACATAAAACGATTAAAATACTAACGGACTATGAATACTGATCGTATTCTTTAAAAGAAAATGTGAATCCAATGTTAAATTTTTTAAGTAATGTGATTTTGTTATGCACTGCATAAAGTTTTACTTCTTATGCACATAAAAGGAATTGCGTGTGAAAAAATACACACACACATACACACACACCAAAATATTATAGTAAATAAGTTCTAAAAAAAAATAAATTATATTTACTATTTTTTAAAATAATTGTCTGTCCGTGAGTCGCACATCGACAATGTTAGTGATCGCGCGTGGTGACTCACGGATAGCTGTTTAATCGTAATCTGTAATTAGTCAGTTTTAAACTTTCTATTTTTAGAATTACGACTCGGAATGAAAAATGGCAAATATTTTTTAACTTATTTTTTTCTATAACTTTCTTGCTATACTATTTTGATTCGTGAATTTCAAAACACTCTATGTATATAATATAATCATTTTGTTACAATTATATGTACATGTTTATGAAACATTTTGTATCATATTTATATTAATTCATCTTTTAAATAATTTTTTAAATGGCTTTTTAACTTACTTAATTTATTAAACAAATTAAGGCTTCCTAAAATTTTGTACGTTAATATAAATCATATAATGTTCATTTTTCAGAACTCTTTAAATACATTTAGTAAGACTTACAATATCTAGTCAAGAAAATGTAAAGCACGTGAAATTTCCTTCAGAATGCATGTATAAATAATTAAAATAAATTTTTATTAGCACTATTTAGTGCGGTGAGATATTATTTTTAAATATTGTGTTCAAATGAAAAAAGAATGATGCTTCTGCAGATATTTTAAAGAGTTTTTTCACTTTTTACTAATTAAATTTTAATGAAATTTTACACACATGTATAGATTAATATTAGTTGATTAATGCGATTTAAAATTGCTGTGTTCGACACTTAGAGATGTGTTTAATTTAATTGTGCTAATGAGTAATTAACATTATAATATTAATATTATGAACAGGGCCGTCGCTAACATATAAGGCGCCTTTGTGCAAAGGGAATTTTACGGTTCCTCTTAATATTTTTATTTATCAATCTTTTAAATAAACTTTTTTTTAAATAACTTTATAATATTTTTAGAAAAAACGCAATTTTTTTATATTTTTATTCTAGGATATTGTAACTTTTTTTAGAGCGGAATTATAAAAATGAAAGTTAACTATGAAAGTTAACTATGAAAGTTATTGTTTAAAGAGCAATTTTCCATTTTTCACATTTTCGCTCTAGGGAAAATGTTTACATGATCAATATCCTAGTGCTAAAATAACTCTGTATGTACTGAAAAATTTTAATAGCGTTGCGATTTTTTAAAAGAAATTAAATCTGACAGAAGCGAGCACATGCAATTGCAGTTACAGGAATAGAAAATTGATTTTTTAAATTTAATTAGCATCCTCCTCTCTTATGAATGCGCATTTGTTTGCGGCGCCCTAATTGCAAAGGTCATTACAACTTATATAATAATATTATGTATGGTACATTCTCCATGTAATTATCTTTTGTTATAATAGAATATATTATTTGATAATGTAGTAACTATTATTACATATAATATTATATAATCATAGATTCATGTATTGCATTGCGCTATGTAGGTTGTGTGTATTCACACATATACAAAGTATGTTTTTTAAGTATTTTATTTTGTTGTGTCAGTGAATAATGAAGTCGCACACTAGTCTCGTATCTCAGCCATTTATTTCATTATCCTAACAGCGATATCAGTTTATAAATTGAAAATAATAATAAATATTGCACACTAAAGCGTAAAATCTATATCAATTCGAGAAATAAATATCAAGATTTCTCAAACTCGATGAATCTATTCTTTTTTTATCAATATCTTTTTTTATTCTTAAATATTATTCCGAAAGACTGTGACAAATGTAAAAAAGAAATTTGCAAATTTGTAAAATAGTTTTGAAGTTGGTTAAAAATATTTAACTTATATTTCATCTTGGTGTAAAAAATTCATGTCTATCATCATCTATCTTGCTGCAATTGAGTTTGAGAATCTCTGAATCACGTCTGAATCAAATGTGGATTAAATTGAATGAAACAACGATATGTCTTTTTTGTTATGCAAAGAATAATAAGAACAATTTGTATCACGTAAACAACAATATAACTGTATTTAGTATTATTCTATGTAATCTTATGTATTATTATCTTTTATGTAAACTGTCAACTTGTCTTTTATTAGATACGATTTTATTTTTGTCACACACATATACATATATGTAATAATTAATCAATGCATCTTAAGAGACCAGTGATTAAACCAGTGATTGAATTATGTTACATAACATTTTTCATATCATGTAACGTATTATATTAGATAAAGAAATTTGTAGTTATCAAAATCATAATGAAATTCTGAATTGTTATGATAATTGCAATTGACTATAATAAGAATAATATTAAGAATCTTAGATAATACATGATTAAAAAAATAAAAAAGAAAATTTGAAGTAAAAATTACTTCACAGTAAATATCTATCTTTTTCATTCTCAAGTTTATAAAACTCCATTTATAATCTTCCTCGTTATCCCGTCCACATTTAGTATCTTAAATTCTCGATCTAAATCTTTTTTTCTTTCTTATTTTTTATTTCTTATAACTACAATTTGTATCCATTGAAGCAACGTATTTCAGAATAGCACATTAAACAAATATAGCGTATTTATACAATGATGAATTTGATATATTTATTACTTAATTGTAATAACAACAAAGTACAGAATATTTTTATATAAAAAAATTTTGAAAAATGAAATATTTTTCAGTAATATTATTATAATATATTATTAACGATACAACAAAATGTTATCGCTTCTTATATACACATGATTTCAATGTAATTGCAGGAAGATTTTTTCTTTTCATGCTTATATCTTCGTTTTTCTTAAAATCCATAAAATAAAACAAGTTATGAGACAAGTCTTTCCATGTATTTTTAAAACCATAATGATGTAGTAGTCTTATAAAATCTTTTACATCATCGAATCTGCTTTCGACTTCGGCTATTTTCAAGATCCCACTAAATTGATTGAAATAAAAATAATTAATTTCTTACTGCCATATCAATCAAGAATACCATTACTACTTACTTATTTTTAAGAACCCTGTTAGCTTCTATTATATAATCATTAAGATTAGATCCCATTAACGAAAGACAAAACACGACAACGTGAACGCTGTTCATTAATAATGGAGTATGAGCCATATCACAAGCTTTCACTTTGTCATTTAGAGCAATGAAATCAAATGAATGTACTGTATGAGGAACAGAAGCTGCGAGTCGGGCTTCACCACATCCAAAATCAGCGATTACATTGTCCGTTGGTCTGCAATTATTAAGACATTATTAGACATTCATACTTGCATAAATTTCATTTAAGATTAAGAGATAATATACAATTTTTTAATTGATGATATTATAACATCCAGTGGATTTATCGGCCATTGTTCAGTTTGCTGTTTATATCCTGCATGATAAGCTATAAAACTATCATGATCTTTTTGAAAATAATGTTTAGATTGTAAACTGTCATTGTTGTATAATGTCTCATTTATAAACCTGAATCTGGATGCTCTTAACTGCATTTGCATTCTATCTCTTAAAGTAGGTTTTTTATCTCTTAGAGTAGATTGTGCAACTTTCGTTACTTGCGACTTATTTTCGAGCATATTTTTTAAATATTTGATATTTATTTTATGTTTGTCCAACTTTAATATATCAGATTGTATCTGCTGTGTTTCTACTTTAGTTGACATTTGTTTCATATTCTCTTCATTGTTCCCTTCAATTAATTTTCTCATCATAAACTTAAGATTTTTTACCTCCATTTGTAACTTTTTAAGCTTTTCTTCTTTTTTTTTAATACTTTTGCTTCCATTATCTTCTGAAGAATCGTCTTCATCGTCTTCAATGTCTTCATCATTATCTCTTACAGTATCCTTATTTGTATGATTAAGATTCATGTCCTGTTTTCGTTTTTTATTTTCCTCATATTTTATTTTAATATTTGAATTATTTTGTACTTTTTGAGACACTTTTGATATTTTTTTCTTATCATCCTTTGGATATTTCGTTGGAGCATCTGAGTTTTCCGTATATTTTTCATCAAGTTTATTTTTAGAATCACGTTTTTTTCTTTTACTATTTTGCATATTTGCAAACATATCTTTTGCTATTCCATTAGATACACTTAATTTCTTTAAATTATTTTTATTATGCTTTGGATATTTTGTCACAGCATCTGAGTTTTTTGTATATTTTGTTGCATTAAGTTCATTTTTAGAATCCTGTAGTTTTTTCTTTTTACTTTTTTGCATATTTGTAAATACATCCTTCGCTATTTCATTAGATGTACTTAGTTTCTTTATATTTTTATTATCCTTTGGATATTTGGTTAGACTTGAATTTTCTGTATAGTTTGCGTTAAGTTTATTTTTAGAATCGTGTGATTTTTTCCTTTTATTACTTTGCATATTTGTAAATGTATTTTTGGCTATTGCGTTAGCTGTATTTAGTTTCTTTAAGTTATTTTCATTATCTTTTGGATATTTTGTTGGGGCATCTAAATTTTTTGTGTATTTTGCATGAAGTTTATTCTTAAAACTACGCGATTTTTTCCTTTTACTATTTTGCGTATTTGTAAATATATTCTTTGCTATTTCATTGGATGCACTTAGTTTCTTTAAATTATTTTTATTTATATTATTCAATAATTGTATATTAGCTTTCTTTTTTCTTCGACTTCTTCGTTTCTAAAATAAAATTTAAAAAGGATCTTGTTTACATTATAAATTCAAAATGTAAGTAAAGGAACTAAACATTTATTAAACATCACATTATATTTAAGAACTCGATTACCTTCACGATGGACGTTTTTGTACTTGGTACAGCAGGCATTTGTACGTCCTGCAGAGTTTTTTTTAATTTTGCCATTATTTTGTCAAGTTAAAAAAATCAGAATTGTTTATCGTAAACTATTTGCTAAATATTCCAGAGAAAAGAATTACAACACGTGTTACTACTTTCTGACGATTAGACGCCGTCTGAGAGGCGAGAATATCAATCATTCCGATCAGAGTCAATTTGCCAACCGATGCTAGTGTCAATTATTGGACACTAGCATCCCTGAATTACCTAAATATAGAAAGCATTATTATTATACATTCTCTTCTCTACTGTCGATAAAAGCTTTAATAGAAATCCATATAATATAGCTACAGTTTCTAACAATTAATAAATATTAATTAGAAAAGTAGTGAAATCTCTTCGCATTATTTGTGAAGACTATAGCAAATCGACAATTTGAAAACTGCAAAAATAATAAAAAAAACTAATGAAAGTTATCTTATGATAGACGATAACTTACCAGTTATTTAATACATATAAATAGTTTTGGCCTTTAAGTTCAGAGGTGCTAGTGTCTAATTTTCAATATGGCGACGCCCGTATAATGGATCACGTTTTGTCTGTGCTCTTAATACAGTATCTATTCAAGAAAGCAGTGGTCCAAGTATTTTTCTCCTTTTAAATACTGTCCTGGCCGAATCAGCTCTGATCCAAAGGGGTTATTTTATACTGAAGAAGATCACACTTGAAATGTAACAATTTTTCGAGCAATGCAAACAGACAAGTATTATATATCAGAACAAGTATCCTGTCTAACCACAGTTTCTTCGTGAAACTATTAGAATTAAGAATTCTCACAGTGTTCGTAACAATTGCCTAAATCTTAACAATTTATTGATCAATACGCCAGTGAATTATTGAATACAAAACTATGAATACGAAAATGTGTAAGAAGGACGTTCTACAAGCCGTTATTCTTGCGGATGATTTCACAACAAGATTAAATCCAGCGCAAAATATATTTCCAAGCATTCTAATGCCCGTGATAAATATACCACTTTTTGATTACATGATAGAAACACTAATAAAGTCGAAGATACAAGAGGTATTCCTTTATTGCAGCAGTCACATAGATCAACTGAAAAAATATACCGATGAAAGGGTTTATAAAGACATTACAATCTCTTTGATTATTTCCGATGGCTGCAGATCACTTGGAGATGCTTTGCGAGATATTGATACAAAAGGATGGATCAGAGGATACTTCATACTGATTCGTGGGAACACCTTTACCAATACAAATCTTAAAACTTTATTCAATATTCATCGTATGAAAGCCGAGAAGGATAAGGGAGCAACTATGACTATGGTATTACGGAACTGTGGTTCAATGAAGGATTCTTATCTCAATGAGGAAGCGTCTCTAGTTGTGTCAGATAAAAGCACTAATAAAATTTTGTATTACACTAAATTGAAGAATAGTGAGAAAAAAGTAAAGCTGGAATTAAACTGGTTTCTTGATCATAATGAAGTAGAAATTAATTCTTGTTACTTGGATACTCATATCTACTTGTGTTCACCATCTGTTTTACCACTCTTTGCTGATAACTTTGACTTTCAAGTAAGTAAAACAAATTGAATTGCTTTTTGTTTAAAATATCAGTAGAATTATCTTATAATATTAACATAATTATATTCAATTACATAATTATATTTAATTACATAATAAAGAAACAAATATAATTTATACTATTCTTATGTTTTTAGACTATGAATGATTTTATTCGCGGAGTATTGATGAATGAGGAGATTTTGGACTCGAGGATTTATTGGCAGCAGTTAAATACAGAGGATTATGCTCTGCCAATTACCTCGTGGAAGGCTCATCATATACTTACTCAGGATGTTTTGCGTAGACATAGTTTTCCTCTTGCACCAGATGCTGTGCCATTATTGAAAAACTTTATATGTATGCCGCGGAGTACGTATAAACACGAAACTGCTACTTTTGCTAAAGGTTGTGTATTAGAAAAAGACTGTATTCTTGGATCTAATAGTTCGTTAGGAAATAAAACTAAAGTCGCGAGATCTGTGATCGCAGACAACTGCATCATAGGTAGTAACGTTAATATAGATAATTCTTACGTTTTTTCAAACGTTAGAATCAAAGACAATTGTACTATTAAAAGTAGTATCTTATTTCCGAATTGTATTGTTAGATATCGTAGCCAAATAGATGGATGTATATTGTGTTCTGGAGTTGACATTGCTGCTCGTAGTCAATATGTGGATACCATTATCGAATCTACATCTTCTGGTATATCTGAGATCAAAATGTCGGATCTCGAGGTTGAGGATGGATTTTTGTATTTTAAAAATGCTGAAGTAATTGATTGTGACTGCTCCTCAGAATCGTCTAGTAATGAAGAAGTTCTGGAATGTGATTCTCAAATTCCAGACGACACGAATATGTTCTTGTCCGAAGTTATCGATAGTCTATTACGTGGTTATCAGGATAAGCTCAATTGCGAGAATTTAATTCTAGAAATAAACTCGTCCAGGTATGCGTACAACGTTACCATCCGCGAGGTGACATATAACGTCATCAAAGCGATTCTCAGTCTGCCATTACACTATCTTTCCGAAACGAAAACTGTCGTTACTAATCAGAATTATCAAAAGAATCTAAAAATTATGATAACTTATTTTAACACTATTATTCAGAATTACATTAAGAATGAAAACGCGCAGGACGACTGTTTGCGAGCTATAGAAGACGTTGTTAATACAACCGACGAATTACTACCGTACGCGCAACACCTGTTGCATCAATTTTACGATCGCGATATACTATCTGAAGAAAAGATTTTAGAATGGTATGAATCTACTGACGAAAATGCGGACACACATCATACAAAATTAAAGAATGCTGTTCAGCCATTCATTAAATGGCTGCGAGAAGCAGAAGAAGATTCTTCTGGGAGTGATAATTAATTTTTTTCTATTAAAAAATTTTTACTTAAGATAAAATATGTTTCTATAAATGTAAGAGGAAATA
>NW_011627305.1:737293-768396 GCF_000204515.1 Acromyrmex echinatior
ATTTATATAGAGAAATATATATATATATATATATATATATATATATATATATGTATATGTGTGTGTATGTATTTATGTATTTACATATATATGTATATATATGTATGCATATGTATATATGTATATGCATTTTGTGTGTGTGTGTGTGTGTGTGTGTGTGTGTGTGTGTGTGTCATATGTAATAAAATATGTGAATACATTGTTAACAAATTATGACACTGTTCTCAACTTCTTTATTTTCGTATTAACCTCTTAATGCTTTATAATACTTAATCTTTGAGCAACGATAAATTACACGCATAAAATAGTGACACGCGCGCCAAGTATACTATACACGTATGCCCGTGTAAGTATATATGATACGTGGATAAAGCCCGCATGATTTGTGTATTTAATCTTGATCTGCTTTCCGATTATCGAGACAGAATTATTCCATAGGTACGTCCATCTCCGCGAGATTGTGCCATGCCAAATGTCGATGATCTGGGAATTTGATCGCGTCTATCCAATGTCGAAGGCGTGCCCCTTTGCTACCGCAACCTAACATAAGGCCGCCTGTAAATTGTATAAATGTATAAATATAAGTATTATCTGTATATACAGGTCGGATAATAGATGTTAAACTTTAATTATAGGAACTGACAATTTTGGAATTCTAATTATTCTGGTTCATAATTGTAATAATGAAAGAAAAAACTGCTATTCTTTATTTATTTGAAATAGAGAAGATAATGTAAAACTTTTTTGAAAAATAGATGATAAGCAAATATCATATGATGATGATAAGCTTATATCTTTAAATAAATAAATCATCACATAAATAAATGACAGAAAAAACAATTTTTCTTTTAATTTTTCTAGTTACGATTATAAAAATGGATATGATTATACAAAAACTATTTATTTATATATTAATTAAATTAAATTTTACTGTCATATCACAGTCAATTTATTTGGTTCAAATAAAATACGAGAGATTTCGGATTATACCTTTTAACAAGGGCATATCTAGCGAACAATGCAACAGTGCAACATACGTTACATGTATGCAGGGGCAATAAAATTATTTTTGCACGCGGATTGCCAACTCTTTTTGTACGCCTCTACCTTTTAAGACCGTAAATTCTTAACGTCCGCTCAGAAATAAAAAAAAAAGATATGGAATGAAATGATTAATATTCGCAGTACCCAGATAGTCGTTACTCTTGCCGAAGTCCTTATCCCACACGGTCAGGCATAGTGTCAACTTCATTAATTCCGTCAACCGAGTCGCGAAAACGAACTCTTCGTTCCACTCTGGATTCAATGTCTTCCTCTTGATGCTCGTGCTCTGCGAGCCGCGGCCGGCCGTCTTCCTCCCGGTCAGCTTTTTGGCAGTAGCGCGAGCGGCCGAGTAATCTAGGAACCGTTGCTGCCGATGATTGTCGGTCGCATCCTCGACGAGTGCCAGTTTGACAAATGGGTCAGAAAACCCGTTGCTGTCCATGGGCAAGAGATTCGTAGCACGGTGCACGGTAACCAGCAGCGCACGTCGACGCGTGCAATAGCTCAGGCTTATCTGGATCTGTCCACGACCGCTTGAACACATACCCCAGGTTTCCTCTTCGTTGTCCACCTACAACAGAATAATTATTGCTGCAGTATGTCGATAAAAATATTTATTTCATATGTTTTATCATTATACATTTTATCGCATACAAATTAATTGTATAAACTTATTTTATGAATAATTAATATTTATTTTAAACGAGAAAGAATGTTCTTCGTTTGCTTTTTTGTACTAAATATAAAATACTGAATATAAAAAGTTAAATTTATTATATAAGTATATAGTGAATTAAATTTGACTGGTTTAATTGTATAAAGCATACTTCTGTATTCAACATACTGGATAATGAGCTTGCAGAGATGTTTTGTAATGTTTCGTTTGATATGGTAGCAGTTCGTGTAGGGGAAATCTCGCTTCTCCCAGGAAGTCTTGGCCCGAGGGGTCGTCCTGGATAATTAGGATGTGCAACGCCTTGCCGGTCGAGATCTAATATGAGAAATTTCTAGCATATAGTTATTTGCGGTCGGATCGATGTCCATGTGATATAATATTGATTTTTACATCGGTTTCCATTGTTCCGTAGAAATTCACTGTCTCGTTGAACTCGGGATCGCGTGTCTTGTGTACCGTCTTTGTTCGTAATCGTCTGCTCGTCGATGCTTTTCCGACGGGCAGTATATTCAGCTTGCAAAAGGGATCGGCGAGACCTTGGATATCCATGGGTCTTAGTCGACGTGCACGTTCCACTTTGCATTGGAGGCACTGATCTGCCGGGTCGTATCGCAAGGAGACTTCGAGAATCCCATAATCTTGTCCCGTTTCTGTTCCATATTTTGATAATTTAGTATGTTTGATTTTCTTCAAATTAGATTAAACTGTAAAATTATTGGTTCTTTGTTGCCGTACTTCTTTGACGGTCTTTTCTTTACTTTTTCTTATTAAATTTTGGATATCATTTTTGTTAATGTTTCAAATTTCAATAATGCTTTGCTATGTGAGCTTCATATGAAATTAATTTAATTTTTTGTTACTTGTATTTCTTAGTTTATTAAAACTCTTTTTTAACTATCATAATTAATTATATATGTCTATAGATTCTTGTTAATACAAATTTTAAATATTTAATGAGGAATATCAGATATTTTAAAAATGTATTTCTTCTTTTTTTGTAAGATCATATAACATTTTATTTAAATCAAGAAAAAAATTAACGATTAATAACAAGAATTTTATGTGGAAACAAGAATTATATTAATCAGAAAATGTATTTTTAAATTATGAATGACGACCAATTTTATTCTCGTAAGAGAAAGATTTTATTTTCAATCGAAGGTATTTAATAATATACCCACGCTTTTTGACTAAAAATAGGATTCTTATAATTTGATTTATTTTTCTCGATCTATTTTCCACTTGTAATTTTATTCTGTCCAATAATTCTGCAATTTCTTTTATCGCTTCTAATTGTGAGACGTTTTTATTGACCTCGTGGATATTCCGGAGTTCTTTGCATCTTGCCTTGACTGTTGCTGCGAGTGCTGGAGGAGCTGTCCTGGCCCGAACAGGACCTGCTCGCGTCTCGTTCCGCATTCTTCTCTTGAAGAATCTTTCCCATAGTCTGGAACTGTTCGATTGGTGTAGTCGGTGTCGTCGCTATCGTGGGCGCTTTCAGTCTGTGGGATGGTGATTTCTTGCATAAGTTCAAACCTCCACCCCGTTCGTTATCATCCTTACCTTACCTGAGAGATTGTACCTGAGAGCCTTTCGACCGGTCTAATGATGTGGAAGCATCTTTGCGAGTCTCCTCGGTGTCTTCTTCCTCATCATCGTCCGCCTCATTAGCCTTTTCGTCGTCTACGAAAACATCTTCGAAGGACACGCGTTGCTCGACCTGCAATTCGTTCGGGCTTTTGCCGCTTGCCCTTGAGCGAGGAGTGCTGATTGAGCCCGTAGGCGAAAGTCGGCTGCATTGAGACGCGATCGAAAGGCAGGACTTGTCCAGCTTATCGGAACTTGCATCTTCGCGATAGCTCGAAGGTGACAGACCGTTTGGCTTTCCTCGAGGACTTTTCGGTGATGAAGTACTAGTTCCAGGACTCGAAATTGTCAGCTTGGTAGGGGTGCTTTCACGATTGCTTGATAGATTTGTAGGAGAATGACCGCGGGCTACTGCGAGTCGTCGTGTTACATCGTCGTCGGATGAGGAATCCTGAGCATCGGTTGAGTCCACGGATCTACATGGACCACCTATCGTCCATGTCGACGTTCTATGACCAGGTCGACACCATCCTCGTTCCTATATAAAAATTTATATCTTATATAATTATAAGGAAAAACTATCTTTTATTTTCTATCTCTACTAATGACGATAATAATCATAATAAACTTGGTTCTACTGCTGTCAGTTTTCAAAAAATATATATCTCAATACACACACGCATACGCACACACACATATATATATATACATTATAAGAAATATATTATAATGACACTTGCACTTTAAAGCACGTAATAGGATTAATAGAATTAAATATATAACCATCGAATTTCAATATAATCTCCTTTGTTGATATATATATATATATATATATACATATATATATATATATGTACATCAACAGAGGAAATATTGAAATTCGATTGTTCAATTCTATTCGACCACATGCTTTAAAATATAAGTGTCATTGCAATGTGTTTCACTATTTTGGTTGTATCTGGCAGTATTCAATTATTTGATTTTATTTAATAGATAGGAGTTAAATCTAAAGATTAATTTTCTAATTGTTTTTATTATTTTTAAATTAGATTTGATTATTTTAAATCAGTTCTAACTTGAACATGCAACTTTTAAAGATATCGTAAAAAAATTTAAGAAGACGCTTTAATCTTGCTAGTTAGTAATTTTAAACTTTTTTAGACAAAAAAGGATAAAAATATTTTTAACGTGGAATTTCTAAAAAAAACATTTTCAAAATATAGATAATGAGATAAATGTAGATAACGAGAGAAGAACTACGTAATTTAATCACGCTGTAGATTTAATTATATAATTTTCCAGCTTTCATAAAGTGAGTTTTTCGTGGAATTTCGTTTTACGAATTTAATTAAAAAATGCGGGATTTTTCTCTCATTAAAAATAAATTACATCCTTTTTTAACGAAAAGCAATTTTTAGTTTGCACGAAGAAACAAAAAGTAATTAAAATATTTTTTCGGATATTGCATTTGATTTAAATGCATTATCGGACTTAAAATTAATAAAAATATTTTGATCTTCTTTTGAACTTTTATCCTCGCATTCCTCCACGTACCTTCTTCTCCGGTAGAATATATTTCGGCATGCCTTTGAAGAACCAAGCACCACTTTTCTTCCACATTTCTCTAGTCTCGGCGCAAATTCGGCAGAGAAATTGCTTTTGTGCATTACCATGGGATCTTTGAACGATTCTTTGAACGCCTGTTCTTTCCTGAGCAAATCTCATGACGCGTAACGAACCGCGCGGTGAAGTAGTTTCATCATTTCCGTCGTCGTTTCCTTTCGATGGATTAAGTCTAGTGGCCTCGATGCCGCATTTCTGGCAGATATACTTGCGGCAATCCTTGCAGAGATTTGCGCTCGCCCCTAATACCGTGCCGAACTTTTCGCCGCAAAGTGCGCACGAACAGACACATCGAGCTCCACCGGAACATCGACGTCCACAGCTACGTCTCTCGTTTGATCTGGTCGATGTTACGATGCACACGTTTCGTTTCATGTTCTCCAGCCTCTCAACGAGTCTACCGACTCGCTCCTGTTCCGACAGATCCAGAGCCTCGGCTCTTTGTATCACCTGTGAAAAATTGCTTGGAAATTGAAATCGATTTAATTTTAATAAGATTATGATTAAAAAACACATTAACTTTCTTGAGAACATAAAAATTAACTTTACTTTATTAATTTCATAATTTATTAATTTATTTAAATTTTTAAAAAATTGTATTGTGTCATTATCGAATTAAAGTTTCTAAATTTTCTCTTTGCTGTAAATACTGTAAAATATTGTATTGTTACGAATAAACCGATTTAAATGCATTTTTCTGTGTCGATATAATACAAAAATACATCGAAATGATATTTTTTAATGAATAAATTTTAATCTTGTTTGGAATTCCATTTAATCTTCCACGTGGTTTCTCAGAGAAGATGGAAGGATAAAAGTTGCATAATTAAGTGAGTCAAATAAAGTGTGGTTATATTGCAAGGGATACTTCTGTCTATAGGGAAAAGAGCTTCGAAATTATTCAATACTTATGTAAATAACTTAGAAACTATATATAGATATTCATGACCGTGTGTGTTAAATACATTGCGTATTCTGTACGTAATCTCTGTTTCAAGTTAAATATAAATGTGAGTTATATGTGATTTCATTATTAATTACTCCAAATATTGTACAAGAACAATTTGAATGTTTTAATTTCGTAAGAATAAACGTAACTATTTTTTTAAATAACATATGATATTTTTTCATTGTGAAAAAATACACGTGTATATCTCACTAGAGAGAATCTTAATATTATTTTTTTATATTGAAATTTAATAATAAAAATTTGGGAGGAAAACTGAAATGAATTGTTGTAGTGTGGGATTTACCTGGATAATAGCTTTCCGTTCATCATCAGTGAGCAAATAAGATTGTCCGCAACGATTGGAACTGCTCGTATAAGAATTTGGATACTGTCCCCAATGAGATTCGAAAGATCCTGTTTTTACAGACCATCCTGTTCGCAATCTGTGTGCCAGATTTAAAGCACAATTTACTATGACGTATTTTATTAAAAAATTTTCTAATTTACTTGTAAAAAGATAATAATGAAGATAATATTTCGTTAATTTTTATGAGCATATTCTTTAAAATAAAATTTATTCGTAAGACAAGCATCCATGTAAAGAATTAAAAAAAATTATAAATTATAAGAATTATAAAAAAATATTAGATATAAAAAAATAAGTTTTGGATACATTCATAGATAAACATAAAAGATTTATTATTTTTTATAAATGTTTTTCTTAGATATTGAAACTATTCATTGAAACAAACTATCTTTTATCTAACTATAAGTATTTGATTTTTGAGTGTCGGCAAAACTCTAAAGTATACTAAAAAATGTTTCAGATGAAAGTTATATATTTTAATTTAATATTTTTTTTAAATCTGCATATATAAGATTTTTCAAAATTACGTATTTTTTAACATATTACTATTCTTATTTTTGCGAATATTAAAATTATAAAAATAAAGATTGAAAAGTGTTTTACACCAAATTTGTGTATAAAAAATATTATCTTGTAAAATCATATTTTTAAGGAAATAAACTATAATATGTAATATGATAATTTGTAATTAATTTTTATTTATTTTTATTTTCTAATTTGTGATATTATTTTTAAAAATTTGAAAAAAATTTTATTGACAGAATTATTTTTTTCAATTTTGCAAAGTTAGTTATACTAAATATAAATAAAAAAACCTTATTTAAAGGGACCTTATTAATATTTATAAAAGTATTAATAGCTGATAAAGAAAATGTAGTTGTAACAAAAAATATAAAAAATCTATTAATATTAAATAATTAAATTCAAGACTGAGAGTTTCATAAAATGAAAATATTAGCATACCGAATTAATTAAAAAACTACGATCGTTTATTAAAGAAATTTAAATCTTTAAATTATTTCTCCAAAAAATCATCTTCAAACAGGGCTAATAAATGACTTTACGAACATAATTTATATAAGATAAAATCATTGTCTGCTTGTTATGAAGAGAGTTTCATCATTTCACTCTTTTGAAGAAACATAGAAAACTCTGAGTGATGTTTAAATAATATTGAGCTTGAAAAAATAAACTTGAAAATGTTCGAAATTTAATCTAAATGTTTCATATGAATATTTATAAAGACAAAAAGAAAAAATGTTTTTTAAAGCACTTCTTTAGCGTGAATTGGAAAAGCAAGATACACACTCAATCGTATTATATGAATATGATATAATTGGAGCAATACTAATATACAGGGTGATTTTAACATATTTCGTCAGATAAAGTGAATCGAACTGAGTCGAAAAGTCCTCTACTATTTTGCAATTTTCGCAATAGTTAACAAGATATTAATTACTAAAAATTTGCTAAATATTGGTCTTGAATAATTTTTTACTCAAATACTACTAACTTTATAGAAAAATTGCAAGAAACAAAAATCATTAATTTTCTTCTTATAAAGTTCTGAGAATTTTTTCAGAATTTTTTAATACCGTATTTTCTCATGTTGATAAAAATAAGAAAATGCAGTACTAAAAAGTTGATAAAAAATTCTGAACAAATTTTTAGAGTTTTATGAGAAGAAAATAAATGATTTTTGTCTCTTGCAGTTTTTCTATAAAGTTGATAGTATATGAGTTGAAAAAAAATTATTCAGGACCAATATTTGGCAAGTTTTAGTAATTAATATCTCTTAACTATTGCGTAAACTGCAAAATGGTAGATGACTTTTCGACTTAGTTCGATTCATTCTACTCATGATGAGTGCTGAAATATGTTAAAATCACCCTGTATAATATCAAAGACTATATATCAAAGACAAAATATGTGCAAAAGCAGAACATCAATTTATGCTTATTTATTTTATATTTCTATTAAATTTTAACTAATTTTATACTCTTGTTCAATTATTTTTAATATTATGTCGAAGAGAGATTCGGCATTTCTTTTTTAATGTATATCGAATATTGTTGGATGTATATTTTTGAATGAAAATTGTATCATATATAAACAATTCTTTATAACATTTTGCAGTAAATTGTATATTATGCATATTACAAATATTTATCTTGATTGTTATTTTGTGTCATATATATATGCAGTTATATTATGATGCTGAAAATGTTGCTGTATTATGCAGTATATATATATATATAGGCAGCGATGCATATTGCACGATATTTACAGTATATTGCTAAAAAGTGTAATATTTTTATACATATATAAATTTAGTGATGTTTACAAAATGCTTTTAATTTCTGTCTGCAAAAATTTTAAAATTTGCAAAGATAATAATGAGAATAGAGAGTTACAAAATCATAACACTCCAAAAACATTAATTTGTATTAAATATCATAAAACATTTATCTAATTGTGAAATGTTTCTTCATATTGCTTTATAGTTTCAACAACATTCGTTAAAAATCAAATATGTCGAGATAAACTTTAAAATTGTTTTGAATTAATATCAAAGCATTTATAAGAGAGTATATCTTTTATTTTCAACTGTTCTATAATCTATTTGAAATCCACTTAACTCTCTTATAAGAAGATATTTCTATACATTTTTTTATTATCTAAATATAGGACAGTTTGTGTTATTATTTGAACATTGATATTTACTTTAGCTGTAAATTACTGTTAAAACTCACTTTGCTCGCAATGCCAATTGTCGATCATTCGGGCAAACCCATCTACCACTTCGTGTTATTGGTTCATCCATTTTGCTACAAGTTATTTTGTCTGCGACGCACTTCTTGCTTCTCTTTCTTTTTCTTTTCTTTTTTCTTTCTCTCTTCTTTTCTTTTCTTCGCGTAGGATCAGTTTATCTGTAATAATAAACATATATATGCAATCTATTAATATATAAATGTCATTTACGTATTTCTCGTGACAACTTATGTATATTCGCTGTTTACATTTTATATTTATATATTTATATAAAAGTTTGCATTTGATATTTGCTTTATGCCATACTGTAGAAAGATATAAGAATTACAATTTTAATTTGAATAGAATTGGAAAATTAAAATCACTAACCTTTAATTTGATTAATATATCGTTTGTAGAAAAGTACCACAGCATCCAGAAGCCACATGAAAATCGTTTTCCCCGAAGCAAATTAAACTAGCACTTAGCGGGTTCCACTATAAGATTGTTTCTTCTATAAACTTAATTTAGATCTCGAATACAAAACAAAAAAAGAGTAATTTGCACGTGTACATTTCATAATATTTTTTTAAATTTTATATTAAAAAAATAGCATTAATATTAAGTTATATGCTTGATAACATATATAAATTTAAAATGTAAATAAAAATACTATTATAAAATATATATATCTTATATGTTATACATGTAAAATATACATATATATTTCATTTTATAATTGTACAAAATATTTGATAATTTCAATACATGATTTAATTTAATTTAAATACTTTTTACTGTAACACGCAATTTGTATTTGTTAATAGAATTTAATAAAAGTGTTTAAAAAAAATAGATGTTAAATAGAGAAATTTGCGAACAGATATCAGTTTTCAGATGAGATCTTTTTCTTCTTTGAAATTTATGTTTTTCTTCTTTGTCAGTTATAACAAAATTGTTACTTGTATATATATTAATAAGCAAATTATAGCATAATATAGAAATGTAACATAATACAGCATAATATAGTACATATATGGTAGCATAAATAATAGAAATTGGCATTGAAATAAATTTAATAATGGTGTTTATATACATCATTTCCCTATGGATATTTTTGCAATTAAAGAGAAATTTCAGCACTATCGTACTGTAATCATTTCCGAATATTAATGTGTCGAGTTTGTGCGCGCGTATCGACATATATGACGTGAATTATTATCTTTCTCCCCTCCCGGCTGACATCCAGTTGTAAAGGATTTTTCTCTGGGCGTAGGATGCCGCACCGCCCACGTTCTCTCATTTATTTTCCTGTTCGGTGTACGGTAATCCCTGTGTTCTCTATACTGGAACTCGGGAAATTAGAAATATTCGAGGAACGATAACGGGAATGCACGACTAGGTGCGTGCTTTGAGTCGTACAGGAAATCTGGTATCGCCTATCACAAACGTGGTTTCGAAATATGTTTCCGCACAATGATATTATCGTACTTCAATGATAGCTTTTATAAGCGAGATGCTTGAATTGTCGCATATTCGCCATCTAAAATGAAGGAAACGATGCAGCGATGTATGGTATTCATACGAGCCGTTTGATGGAACAGTAGCACGATACGATTCTATGATGAAATTCTCATTTTGTGAAAAGAGGAATTACTGAGAGTGAATCATAAAGTGAATCGTACAATTGCAAAAAGATTAGTTGTTTTATATTTTACTCTTCATTTCTGCTTTCACATAAAATTATCTTACATAAAAGATTTAAGTTCTTTTATGCAAGGTATATTTTACGAAAATTGGTATAAGATTGAAATTTTGTTTTTCTTAGTTTACATGCACGATTTATACATCCAATGGCTTGTTGCAACATTATTGACGTATCTCAACATTATATTGGCTTTTAAACGAGAACTCATTTGAGTTATGGCATGTGAGAAATATGTGAAAACGAAGGTAATAACGCGTAGCATTATATTTTTCAAGGTAACGCGACTATAACAAGAAAAATGAGAGGCCACGAACTTTGTTTCTTCAACTTTCAAAGTTGTATAAATCAATGGTTGCTTTTCAACCCGGCTTACTTGTGATATATTTCGACATATAACATAGCATTTTAATACGAGCTTTCAAATAGCTTTTATCACAGCATTAGTCTCGTTTTGTGATATATAACAACCTTGATAAATATTATATCACGATTTTATGTCGTTCAAATGAAATTCTTTTCATATTTATATTACGCTTTATGAGCGCGATGTGGACGGTCTATTGCTAATAAATTTCAAAAATATACGATTAGTCCTTGACTTGAGTACAGCTTAAACGTGTATCCATCTGTTGTATGTCAAATTATTTTCATAACGTTGTTGGATTGTTTTATGTGAAATAATATATAGTACGTTACATTAAAATTAAAACCGTTGTCATTTCAAAGCATTACATTTCAAACAATGTAGCCAGTAGAAATAGAAATCTAAAGCTTTATGTGTTAAATGGAGGATTTGTTCTTTGAAAGTGTGTAAATTAAAAGTAAAACAGAAAAGAAAACGATGATAATGGAAAAAGAATCGAGAATCAAGACTCCTTATGCTATATATAGATTTAAATGTCTCGTCTTTTCTCACCTATATATAAAGCTTGTCTATATATATAAATTAGAACGTACGCACACATTAACAAATACAAGCTGCGAGATGCAAGTTTCCCGCAGAAAATTCAATAAACTCGCCGCGCCGTCTTGCTATCTGCTGCCATTGTTCATCGCGCGTTACTCGCTATCATATGGTTCACTGCGGTAAAGAGAACAAAGGAACTTTCAACGAAAGTAGCTATATTTGCCCTGCAGAATCGATACTCCCATGGTGCATACCTCGCAGTTCTCTCTCTCTCTCTCTCTCTCTCTCTCTCTCTCTCGCAAGTATTTTACACTTTTCTTATTACGACGATGTGTATGCGCCATGAGAGTGTGTCGCGTTAAAAAAAGAAACAAAGCTGTTGGAAAATACAGTTCAAAGAGCGCATCGACACGTGGTGCAAGAAGAAAGGAGACAGAGAGAGAGAGAGAGAGAGAGAGAGAGAGACATATATGTATACTGATAAAGTTCGGTGATGCAGCTTTCCCTTGAATGCTTGACTTTCTGACTTTTGGCTGTCTGCCGCGTGGCAGGTCTCTTTTCATTCCGTGCAAAAAAAGAGTCAAATTGTGTGCGATTGCGTTGATGTCGGCAATCAATCGATGAAAATACGCTCGTATCGGTGTTGTGTATATATGTATTGTTCGCATTGAACGTAATTACGGGCAAGCTTGTTAATAACGAAAACAACCGCAGTTTTCCCTGTAACTTTCCACCCGTCATGCATAAGCTTTGTAATTAAGTAATTTAATCCGTTCGATTAGCTGCTGCGCACATAAATTATGTTTGCATAGCACGATATTTTGCCATGAATTTTTTTTCGAGGGGTATATCGCGTCGAATCGATCGAGGGATAATTCGGTATTTATATAAATGTGTTTTTGGCGTTTATCAATCAAGAGCATAGGTAAATATGTTTTGGCGGTTATCGATAACATATCAATGTTTGTTGGGTTACAAGAATAACGGAAGCCAATATTCCATATGTTCAAACATAGCATATGCATCTAACGCTCATGTTTCTTATATGTTACATAAAATTAAAGCCGTTTAAATATCAAAAATTAGAATGCTGTTAAGACCAATAGAGGGAGAGAGAGAGAGAGAGAGAGAGAGAGAAAGAGAGAAACATGTATTCTAACATTCTTCAAGATTATCAGAAATGAATGAATCATTAGATTCTCCAGACTATATTCATTAGGATAGAATATTTAGCATAATCACACATTTAACGCGAAATGTACAATTAGTATAAATCAATGCAATATTAACATAATCGAACGTTATGCGGAAGGATTTGGTTGCTCGATCGACGAGATACGCAAATACAGTAGAGAGGGGAAAAAAAGGAGTAAGGACCGTGGACTCACGTCATAATTCGCCGCTTGCAACAGGCTGCAGCTGATCACGTCGACGCGCACGCGTGCGGTCAGTTGCTTTGGTAGTTCGTGCTCTTCGGCAATTAATTGTCGCGCTAATTAATACACGCTGCCGGCGCCGCGTTTCTAATTCCCCTTAGATAGCACTCAACAATCGCACAAGTAGTCGCTAGGGAACCGGTGCTGAACTGCCGTGGTGTCGAGCAGTCGACAAGTGGGTGCTGCTGCTGCTGCTACTGCTACTACTATTGCTACTGAGTGCTGCTGGCCTGTGGTATATGGTTGCCACTACCTCAGTAACTGACTCGCGCGCACGACTCCACTCGGCATCGGTGGCGATGGGTTGCGGGGGACGAGCATCGGAGGGTGGAAGGTTGGCTTGGGTGGAAGGGTGCGAGAGCTCTCCCCTCAAACCCGCACAATCTACAGGGATGTATCAAACCGTACGTCAAGCATATAGAGAAAGGAGGGATGCGGAAGAGAAGGTGAAAGGCGTACGAGGGGCGGAGGGGAGGAGGGCAGTGAAGGGTGAAAAAAAAAGAGAGGGCTAATATAAAGAGAGGGATCAGTCGCAACAGGCGCGGCATAGATAAAACGCGAACGGAGGCATATGTTGCCTTGTCGTCATCGTCGTTGTCGTCACTTTACTATAAATTGAAACTATCCCGCGCGTGTACTGACTTTTCAGCGTATCAGCCGTGACTAGATAATCGTGCAAATTGAACGGCGCGTGGCGGTCAAGAAGTAGGACATTCCGCAATGAATACGACGGCGGTCTTTATACAGAGCGCTACCGCGAAGCTGGGTAGTAATTTTGTTAAAACGCTGTTGATGATACACACATCTCGCGTAAAAGAGTACGCTTGCAAGAAAAATACTATTAAAGTCACTATGAATAAGATATATACTTATTTATCGGGAGGATATGTAATTAATTATATAACAATAGATTATTTTTAATTATCATTAGATAATTATCTACAGCCTGTTGATTAAGCTTCTATTTCTGAATTTGGGGATCTCTCTCTTTCTCTCTCTCTCTCTCTCTCTCTCTCTTTCTTATTTTCGTTCTCTTTCTCGCTCGCTCTGGGAACTGATGTAACTATGTCGAATGACGGAATGAAATATAAAGCGGATATCTCATACGTCACGCCATACTAGGTAAACTTCACAATTGCATCACTGTGCGTGTGTGTTGCTCATACGCGTTTACAAATGACACATTTTCCGGCGTGCACGATCGAGGCAAACAGGTGTCCTTGTGCTATGTTGTACTTATTGACGTGTCGCACCTCATAGTCGCCGCGATAGTCTGGAGGAGGGTCGGTGATCAGGGAAAGTCCGACTCTCTCTCTCTCATGGGCTCGTAAGATTCTAGGTCACGCAGTGAAAATTTTACGTGCTGCGTAAGCATGCGCCGATTTTGCCACGTGTCGTCCCTTTTATCATCCTGCTCGTCGGAGGAAGTGTGTATTCGTTCCAGGAGATAATGGCCCGTATAATAAATTAGGTTTGGGAAATTGTTTGTAAATGTTTCTTTTTATTTTATATTAATGATATAAGAGACTAACAGTCAATATTGTTCTTGATAATTATATGTTATTTATAACTGAAAATAAATAAATAGTTATATTAGCGAACCGTTCATTTGATGGATATGTAATGGGTAAGATTATATATTTTTCTTTAGCAATTATGCAATAGATTTAATTATTAGGTAGTATTACTTAATAATATTAATCGATAACTAATGTTTCTCTTTATAATAATAATAATAATAATAATAATAATAACAATAATAATAATAATATCACAATAGAAATAGAATACTACTATTTAAACAAAATTTAACACTATTTTTAGAGATTTAGAAAAATACATTAAAATTAAATTGAATCTATACATTAAATTATATCAACTTAGTAAGAAGTGCCACTTATGAAAAGTTTTATATTATGTTAATAATGTATGAATAAAAAAAGATTAATGTCTAAGTTCTAAACAAAATTGTAAGATTCGTAACATATTCTCGTAAGATTTATTTTCTCGTAAGAATTTTGAAGTGTTTATGTCCTTATACGATATTTTTACAAATAGTTTTTTATTAACCATAAGATTTACAAGAAATAAATATTTACGAATAATCTTACGTTTTATGTTACATAAAATTAGAATACTGCTTATAAGTTTTTACGAGAACAAGTTACGAGTCTTATGATTCTGCTTAGAATTAACCTATACGTATTCTAAAAGATTTTAAGGGATGATTCCTCACATAAATTCAAGATAAAAAGTTCATTCTTTAAAATCTTTACTTAGTAATAGTACTTAGTATCCATCTTATTATATAAGATAAAAAGAAATGTATAGAAATATAAATATACGTTAATCTTATTTATTGTAAAATTTATAAAAGAGCTAATATGTTAAATATATTAAACTTACTTATTTATTAGAGCTTATAAAGTCAATGGGAAATTAACTTGTAAATTCTCTTTGAATATTTAAAGACACAAAAATTGGACGATTGAATAATCTATTTAAAAATACAAATTAATGTTAACTGTAATTAATGCAATCAATTATTTTTAATTACAAAGTTAGAAAATGATATAAAATCGTTTAAACATTATTTAAGTAAAATTATGAGTGCGTCCCTAAGACACTTCAGAATTTTAGGGTGGATAAATAAAATCAATGAATTAATTCAATTTTTATCTTACTGAAATGAAGTTTAATTTAATCTGTGGTTGATATAGTTCAGTCTAAAATGAACGCGTATATTTTTGAGCTAGTATATATAATCTTTTGCTGAAAATCCAGGATTCAATATAATATCATCGTTCCATGGCATAAGAGCTCTCTTCCATATCATCATACTCTCAGTTAGTTTTACCGATAGTCATTGCTCTTATCATTCGCGCGCTGCGGCTGAGATTTAGTTTTAATTTTCAAATAAGAGTGCGCTTTAAAATATTAATTCGCAATTGTCATTTTCATTTCTTTTTTTTATAAATTACGAAAAATATCACAGAGAAAGCACTGCTGGTGATACATTAGGAGTCAATTCTTTAATCTGTTCTTTCGCGCAAAATGGGTTTGCAATTTGGTAATTTACCAATACGAATTCGTAGAATTGTATATTACAGTCTGTCGCCATTGGAGCAACGAGCCTGGGCAAAATCGATAACGCACGGAGTGCCCCATATGATGAAAAGAATAATGCGTTTACTTCCACCGATGATTCCAGGTGCATATTTAAATATTTTATTTATCATTAACGCAACGTATACATATTAAAATTAAACAAATATTGTAATATAATTAATTTTTTAAACTATTTATTGCAAAATTTATAAATTCTTAGATATGTGTAAACTATAAATTGTAAGATTTTAGTTGAAGTATCTAAATGTAAAATCTCCAAAAACAGGCCAAATATTACTATCTTTTTCATTATTTCTATATTTAAGTAATTTTTGATAATTAATCTATATTATCCTTAATAATTTATCATTTAACATTTACCATTTTATTTTTACCATTTAATGTTTATCATTTATTTTGTAATAATTTATTTTTTAATAATTTAGTTAAAAGTATTTCCTTCTTGTACATTAAAAATTGTTTTTTCATAGTTATAAGTATAAACAGATTTTTATTTTCAAAATATCGGTTTCCGATATTGCAATCCTTAGTTTTAATTGGCAACATTTTATAAGACTGATGAATACTAACGATCCAGTTCAGTTAAAGATACAGAACATTTTAACTTTATAAAGCAGTTTGTTTTATATAACTACAAAGTTTTTACACCCTGAGGCAATCATTTTACATCCAAATGCAATCACTGATTGTATCGATCCGTGATATTCATTTTATGCCTACTGCACTTTCTGTAATTCTGTTTTTCTATCTTCTCTCGAAATAATTTCAATATATATTTGATCAAAAATATTCAAATATCTGTCCTACATACAGAGTGTATGATTTAATCTGTTTGCTCCGATATTTCGGAAACTATGAAAGATAAAACAAAAATTAAAAAAGCCTTGCCAATGGCATTACTTTGATATAGTTTTTAACGTGATAAAACGATATTTTGAGAGGAGAAAGGGAATAAAATTTTTTTAAATAGAATTCTATACAAAAACAAAATCAATTGAAAAAATGAATCTATGATATTAAATCTATCTTTGATATTAGGATATTCTTTAGACAACGAATTTTCGAAATCGTCTCATCAGAGCACGTATTATGGAATTATTCGGAATGGATTTCGATCGGAATTGTTCAATTATTCCCTAGATTTCTATTTTGTTTTCTAGGAAAAATGATCGGAATCCCTTCCGAACAATTCCATATATAATACGTACCTTCAGACGATTTCAGAAATTTGCTGACGTAATATCAAAGATAGATTTTCTAATATCATAGGTCAATAGAATTGTCTCTATCGATTAATCTTTTTTTAAGGGAATTCCATTAAAAAAATTTGGTTCCTTTTTTCTCTTAAAATGCAGTTTTGTCGCGCTGAAACTCATCTCAAAGTAATTCTATTAAAGGAACTTTTTTAAATTTTTCGACTATATTTAATAGTTTCCGAAATATCGGTATGTACAGATTGAATCGAACATCCTGTATGTAGAAGAAAATATTAGGTAAGTAGTCTTTACTTTACCGAAATCGTGTATAACTAAGCCTTGCGTGAGTTTGTGCATTTAAAATAAATCGTAATTTACAATAATCATAATTTACTACTAATAATAATACAAGTGTGTATATAAGCTTATATTTATTTACACATATAAATAATGCGTTAAAAATTTATGCTGAAAATTTTTGATCTGATTTGATCTAACTTAAAAAAATATTGCATATAAAAAATAATACGTAAAAATTATTTTGCACGTATGCACTTTATACGAATAAATTTCATCTATTTAACGTAACAATGTTCTAATTTTAATAAAAAGGATATTTATTGAGATATTATTTTGAGTAAAAATTCTATATTGATATTCATATTCTTATTTTTATAAATTTTTAATATTATTAATCCATAATTACTCTGGTATCAAAATATCATTTTTATGCTGATACTTTTTATGTTTTAACTAAAATAAAAACTGATCTTTTGATCTTTGCAAATAGTAATACGATGTCGTTAAATGTATGTATATTTATTTAATGACAAAAAATATTGTTAAATAATGTTACAACCTACATTTATGGCACAATCAATCAATTTCTGTCTTGTATGTATATTTTATTGTATTATAAAAAAAATTTTGCAGTATATAAATGATTGAGTGATTTTAGAAATTTACGAACGTATTCAATCTCTATAGATAAACGAGAACTAATTTCACGTAGAATTTCTTAACATTTGTAATAATAGCGTAAGCTAATGAAAGTTTTATTGTTTTGATAATTCAGTATGGTCTTTAAAACTTTTCATTTTTTAAAAATTATGTATTATTATAATTTAATAAGAAGTTAAAGATACATGTATGTAGAAGTTATAAAAGAATATATTCATTGTACTAATTCTTAAAAAATAAGTTATAGAGAACTATTTAAGTTATATTTAAGTTAGAATTATTTTTACGAACGATTTTTTAATAAGAAGGAATTATATAATAATAAAAATAAATAGTTTGTTAAATTTTTTTGGAAGTTGAAACCTTTTGTATTTAGTATTTTATATATGAAACGTATAAATGTTCCCAAATTATTTGTCCCAAGAATTATTAAATTCTTGTAATATAATGTATATTTTAAATGTGAAAGGTATGTTTTATTTTAAAAAATCAATTCATTTGTAATATCTAATTATTTTATTTAAATAATTTCGTATTAATTAAAAGAAAAGAAAGATTTAAAATTTCATCATATGCGAGAATTATTTATTGAAGATTTATATATCTCTAAAATTTTATTTTTATGAATAACTTTTATTGTTATTTGGATTGACAGTTTATATATAATGCAACTTTTCTTAAAGTTCTGTTTTATTTAATATTTCCTTCCTCTTCATAATTGTGTTATCAATATTTTTCATTTTAGGATTTACAATGACAGTTGTGGTGATTACGTGGGCGAATGCAGCACATGATCGATATACTCGCAAAGATCCCAAATTATACGAGGGCGACAAGTGAATGCAAACATTGATTAAACTAATTTTAACAAGCTATTTTTGCTTTATAAATAAAATTTCCATTCGATATTGTTATCTGTTTGAAATTGTTTCCAGAGTTTAATGAAAGAGCTCTTGTTAATGTTTTTTATTTTTAATAAAAGATGTCATATAATGAAAGTATATTCTTATTTATCTAATTAAGTATGTGTGTTTTTTGTATATTTTATGTATAATTTATTTTATAAGAGGAATAATAAAGCAAATAACTAATTCATACATTTAATTAACATACACCTTTACAATACTGTAATTATTAATGATTAATTGTTACTAATATATATGGTAAATTTATAATTATTTCATGATGAATGTAATGTATATATTTTGGATATACATCTAAATAAAATAATAATAATATTAGTGAAAAATGCTGTTTTACAATAAAAAATTTATTTGGTAGAATCGTTATTATTATAATTATAACATTAATAATGCATGTATATAAATAATATTTATTTTTTATTACGAATACTTCAACAATTGTCAATCATAAATCATAAACGCTATAGTATATAGCAACAGAGAAATGTTAATAGTCCAAAGTACATATTAATGCCACCCCTCTTTTTATCCAATGTGATTGCGGTTTGTCAATTGGAATTTCTATCGCTAGAATGAAGTTCGAGGAATGTCCTGTTGTGCTTAAAGTTCCAGATCGCTGGATAGTTTTGTATATAGGGCATACGTAAATTTTGTGAGGCGGAATTACGTGATGAACTTCTGGTAATACAAGAATTGGCGGCATGTCTGGACAGAGCAAATGAACAATTATCATACCATTATGTATATCGTTATGTAAACGGAATTCAGAGCAATTAAATAATTTATGATTTATTCAACAAAGCACAGCTATTTATACACATACATTTACTTCAGTAATTTGATAATTTAGCTTTTAATAATTCAAATAAATGAAATTAATGAAATTAATTTTAGTGGAAAACATTATTAATACTTAACCGGTGAATAATTTCTTTGGAAGAGACTCGACGAGATAGTTTCCGTCCCACCGGCAACCTTCTAAAAAAAGTCCGTAAATGACACAGCCATTCAATGGTCTCTGTGTTGGTTTGGAAGTTAAAATCTGTGACACACATATAATATTGCTCATGACTTTGTTTTAAATACCTTTTTATCCATTTTGTCCAAGATTATTAGATATAATTTTAAATTTTTGCAAAATCATACAATACTTAAACAAAGATTAATACTGATTTTTATATCTATTAGTTGATCAATAACATTTATTTAGACATAGGATATTTATTTGTAATTATTTTAGATTATATAGAATCGACGTATCAAGTTTTATTTGACTATAGTTGTTACTTATATTAACAAATCTCTCCAATAACAAAGTGTCTATTAAATATTTTTATTTATTTTTCTATAATTAGTACATTAATCATATGAACCTATTAACAATTTAATTAAGGGCTGAAAGCATACCTTGTAGCTAAAATCGATTGTGTCAATGGATAATACGTATTTACGCGCAAAATTTTGTAAAGTGCCAGTTAAAAAGGCTTGAGGAAAATAAAATCCTGGCAGCCAAAATGCAGGCGGTATACCTTGATCTCGCCAATCGCTTATAAACTTAATTCTTTCTCTTAAATTGACGAACCATCCGGCTAATCAAAATGATAAAAAATATTTGTTATAACAAATTTTTGACGTTAAAATGACAACAAATAATGTCAGTTTGTTTATTGGAAACTGACTTCGAGACTGAAATAAAGATTGTATTACATATTGATAAACTTGTAATTAGGATATTCTTACCTAAAGATTTTAGAGAAGGATAACTTTTGCTTTGCCAATTTGCAGGTATTTTATTATTAAAAAGACTAGTAGCTATCATTTCTAGCTGTTCTGACATGACGACCAATCCTTTTAAAGCTTTTAAAAGATCTTGCAACGTTGATTGCACGATTTCGAGTAAATCGTTATATCGCTTAGCTTCTTGTAGTAACACGGTATTAAAGGATTCCTCGTACGACATAGGGTACCTGAAATTCAATTTATTTTATTTACTGATTCAACAGACGTTTTATCTAACTTTTTTGCAAGATATTGCTTCTTACACACATTTAGATTATTTTATTTGAGTTTGTATCAAGAATTTTTCAATTATTTTTTACAAGAGTTATAAAGAGTTATACTTGTTTCGAAAATATAAAATATGAAAAGTGAATATATTTTTAGATATTGTACATAAAATGTATTAGGTGTTGGAATTAATTCGTAGCGTTTTACAAGTGATGGGAAGTACTTTCATTAATGTATTTTTTAATGCTCATGTGAAATAAATAACATTCTTTCATTAAAAAACGCTACGAATTAATTCCAACATCTAATAATTTTAAGAAATTAAACTAATGTGTCATAAAAATTATGTAATTAATGTAATTCTGTATTAATGTTATGTAATTAATGTAATTCTGTATATTTTAAAAAGTATACACAAGGATATTTTTTGTAAAATCTGTAGTTCATAATAAAATCATAAGATGCTTTTTATTTTAAATTACAAGGTAGCAATAATAAGAATATATTTAAAAAATAAACTCTTAGAAACAAAAATATATGTTTGCATTTATATACAAAAAGAAATTTACTAGTACCTTGCTTGCATTGCGATTAAATCAAAGGATTCGGGCATTGTGACCAACATATTCTTGGTTATTTGAGTTGTTACCTCCTCGACATTTGTGGTTGCAATGCCAAGTTCTCTGGGCTGTATGTTTAATAAAGTTGTGAGGCAAGCATGTACTTCTGCTTGTGCATAGCTTATATCGGCGTTTAAATGCATGCCAAACAATGACGGATTGTCGTTTAAAGGGAAATCTTTTATGTACTCTAGATAGTCCTTGAATGTCGCTGCAGCCGGTAACTTTGAATGTGTAAATATAGAATGGTAAAAGCGTAATTAATAACTTATTAATTACAATAACGACATTTGTTTATGATAGAAATATTTATATAACTGTATTTATATTAATGAAATAATTTACAATAATGTACAAATTTTGAAAATATCTCGTATGTATATTTTTTTTAATTAACATTTATTTAAGATTAAAAGTTTTATAAGCAGTTAATTATTTATTTACAGAAAATTAAGGTAAAACTACATAATAATGATGATCTCACCAATTTCAATAATCTTGAAATATGCAGTCAAGATGATCGCTCTAAATAACAATCAAAATGTTGTTTTAATCGTTGTTCGTTGTTTAAAAAAGTTATTAACAATCATAATAAACATTTCGGACAATGATATAGTGTTTGTATACATTTTCATATGGAATTTTGACTTCATATTAAAAAAATATTTACCATATTACGATTTAAAATTTATTGTGGCAGGAATATGTGTCATCTTTAAATCACTAACAATATAAATTATAATATGCAAAAATCCGTAATTTTTCTTTTATTTAAATATATATATATATATATATATATATATATATATACACATATTTACATGTATTTAAATAAACAATTTTTGTATATAAATAATTATGTGGAAACGTAAGAACAATATTACAGTTTCTATTTCGCCATTTAAGCAATAGGGGATGTGAGATAAACTTCTTTTCGGGTTGTAAAGTGTAAAGTGTAACTTTAAGGGATAAGGTTTCGCTCCTTCCTACGAGAGGCTGCATTGGGTTGCACCGGTAAGATATAACTTAACCCAAACTCAATTTTAGTCTCAATTACCCACGTTGATATTATTGACCACACTTAAATTGACTGTCACGATTTCTGATTTGGAACTAAAATTGAGTTTGGGTTAGATCATGTCTTTCGGGTGCAGCCCCTTCATGGGGAAAGGGAAAGGAGCAAAATCTTCTGCTTACACGTATACAAATATGCGAATAATGTAATATTTAAATTAAGTAAAATTTAAATTATGAAATTAAATACAACTTCATATTACCAACTTTTTGTAATTTTTTAATAAACTATGAGCGATGGATAAAATCTTTTGATTGTTATTCAGGGAGGTAGATTATCTTGATAATATATGTATTATTGAAATCTGTGAGATCCTCATTATATTATGAAATAAATATTTTATTAAAATCTGAATTCTCTAAATTATGTAGAATTATAAATTTAAAAAAAAATTGTTTTATTACTATTTTTTTTCTTTTTGTTTTTAATATTATTAATATTAAAACATGATTTAATATATCTTGTTGTATATTTTTTTATATTTTAGGCCAAATAGAATATTTAATATATGTACTTTTAAATAATATTTTTGGAACTGCTATGGATTAAAATTTAATATTTTAAATTTATATCATAAATAATTTTTAGAAAAGAACTGTCGTTTTATTTAAATATGTACCTGATGATAAAATCCTTTTTCATCAAACTGATAATCTTGAGAAATGACATTAGCATTGTAATAGTCTTCGAGAAGTGTTAAGACACATCGACGATCCCAATCATCTGTTATTCGCCCACCATAATTGATATGCCCGGCAGTATATATAAGAACCTTTGTTATCGAAAGTATAATAATTTTTTGAGAATTAATATATCCATGCCTTTATTTAACATATAAATTTAAAATACTAAACTTAACAATTAAATAAATAAAACTCTATAGATTTTATATTATTATGATATAAAGATAATTTATAATATTAGGTGTTGGAATTAATTCGTAGCGTTTTACAAGTGATGGGAAGTACTTTCATTAATGTATTTTTTAATGCTCATGTGAAATAAATAACATTCTTTCATTAAAAAACGCTACGAATTAATTCCAACACCTAATAACTTAGCAATTATTATATAAGAAATGCGACTCAATTCAAAATAAATCTTTTTAAATATAGAATATAAAAAAAATTTTGCGTATTTAATTTGTAACTTTACATTTGACAAAGAGAATATTAAAATATTATAACTTCTTATTCTTGTGCTGTCTATTTTGCAATGTTTTTGTAAAATTAAAATAGGAATGACAAAAAAATGTTTGTTGAAACTAAGATCCGCTTTGTTTATGATCGATATTTTACCTTAAACGGCAAAGTATTGTATTCCATGAGGAACATATGCAATTGCGACAAACATATAGCTAAATCGCCGTTTGTGAAATCGTAGCATATATTGAAACCGAGGGGACCAAATTTCCGTCTCTCGATCAGGATTGAGTGAAACATGCAAAGTGAGAATATAAGCCGCTTGAATGACAGAGCTTTCAGGTGATCGGATTGCAGAAACTCTTGTATTTCCGTGACTTGTGTCAGATATGCACGTAACATGTTGGCCTACGTTACAAACGAAAAACAAGAACGAGATAATTTTATGAAGAATTATAATACGTAAACAAACTTTTATTTATTTTTGCCATAGACGCATTTATACTGCGATTTATTTCATAACAAGAATTTATATTTTGTAACTTTGTTTTTTTAATATTATAAAATGAACATTCATAAAAATATTTTATTAAAATTTATTAAAGCGTAAAAATGATAAAATGATTGTATTGAAATAATAATTATTTCAATTCAGCTAATATCTAATACCTTTACACCTCGCGGTGATTCAATTGTCATTTTGCTGCTATTTTCAAGAATACTGATTGGAAAATCAGACGACGGTGCAGATGTCAACCACAATCGGAAGTTATGATGAGTTTTTTCTGATGATAATGTTTCGATCATACATTTAAGTTTTGGCATCCAGCTTGGTGCCAAATGGCAATTCTGAAATATTAACAAAATATTTATTATAAATTGTATAATTAATTCTATACATTTCATGCAGTAAATGTACAGCATATTCTAATGTTTTTTTTAAATCAAAAATTGTTTACATATATTATTTAAATAATTTGAATAATTTGATAATATTGCGACGTAGAATTTTATTTGTACTGATATCTTTATTAGAGTACTTTTATTAATATGGTATTATGTATATAAGTATTTATGCACTTTTTAAAAATTTTGTTCATTTTATTAGAAAAATGCATTTTTGAGATTTTTTCAGAAAATAACATAAAATAAAATACTGGTACATGTCTTAACATCGTTCAAATATTGCGTAAAAGATTATATCTCAAAGAATTATATGATCGTAAATATATACATATACATATATATATATATAAATTTCGACTGCTTTATATATTCAAGTAACGTTGTCTCAAATTATGATATTTATTTCATCTGTATTGTAATACATAACAATGAGGTCAGCTATATCTCGGCAAATATATAGATCTCGCTCCCTCCCTTCTTCTTTATTGCTACGATATTAAGGCCACCTCTATGCAGCGTAATAAATCATTTTTATGACTTTTTTGCTTTGTACATTATTCGAAATGAGATGATTGCTTTTCTGGTCAATATAGGTACCCTTAATAAAGACAAAAGGGATATTTTTCTCTTGTACAAAAATTATAATCTTATGTTTAATTCTGGAATTGTTACGTAAAATATATATTTTCTTATTTTTTTTAAATAAATAATTAAAAAATTGTTTTAAAGTTTTTTGTAAGTATTAATATAATATAAAGAAAAGATGTTCTTCTATAGAAGATTTTGTGAATTTAAATTATTATTATTAGCCATCAAAAGATAACAAACATTTATGTTATTTATTATGATACCAAAGTAATAGATAATTATAGATTAATTTACATCTTTATACTTTAAACATAGATTAAATTTATCTATCTATAAAAAAATTAAATAAAAAGAAATAGTTTCTAACTTGAAAAAAGAGCCAATTTCCCATTTCCGCTGATTCTTTCAGCATAGCTTGTGCTTTGAATTTTTGACCTTGACCAAGAGATATAGAATACAATTTTCTATCCATTTTTAATTTTTCGGCGAACTTATACAACTCTGCGGCCGGATCAGTACCAGGCGACAAAATAAAGACAATTGGCGTGGTGTTGGACGATTCCTCATAAATTGCTAACAATTCTGTAGTTTGAGGTTCAACAAATTGTTGTCCCAGATATTTTGTCAAATAAATTTGTATAGCATTGATGATCTTGTCAGGCCGTAAGCACTTGAGTACTAGTAACTTCTCAAAATCGTCGAGTTTTGTCTCCCATGGTTGAGGAAACGGTGCTCTAAATTGAATAAAATTCTATTATTAGCGCGCGCAAGATCTTTAATTATTATAAAAATGGAAAAGAAGAGATAGAAAGAGAGAGAGAGAGAGAGAGAGAGAGAGAGAGAGAGAGAGAGAAAAAGAGAGAAATCTTAAAACTATTTAATATTTAATTAACATACGAATTATTTTCTAAAAATTTATATTAAAAAGCATTCTTGCGATTAAAAATGAGACTTATTAATTAATACGATTAAATACAGCAAAATATTTTGTTATCAGAATAAATTATTTTACATTAACTTAATTTAATCTGCTTCCTCTCTTTTACTGAAATTTACGTAACTGCAATTTGCTGATTAATTTAATGTCATGGTTATAATTATTTTAGTGGATACAAGCTTTAACATAAAGCTTTAACATTAATCTACTTACAAATGTGCTTCCTGAGTATCGAATATGTTTTTAAATTGAGGTAACGACAGTTGGAAAGATGTAATAAATTTGTCGAATTTTGGAAGTTGCTCTAAAGCTTGAATTTCTTGCCAGCATTGTGCGGTAATCCATTCTGATGCGGGATTTGGCAACTTCTATAAAGAACAGAATCTTGGATATATCGATATTGTAACAAATATATGTTTTTAAAATAAGAAAAATAATATATGTTTTTATATATCATGATTCTTAAACACATGAATTGTAATTATAAAATATACAATATTATGGAGCTTGCATATAGAGATTAAAAATTTAATTTCTTTCTATTTACAGCAAATTTCGTTTTTATTTATAGAAGGAAGAGATCAAAATATATTTTATAGTTTTAAAGTCTCTTAATTTAAAATAAATTTACTATTTTATATATATCTTATATTTAATTAAACGTTTAAGTATTATTAAATATATTTTGCAAATAGAATATTAATTTTAAAGATTATATTTTTTGTATAAATAATTGCAATATATTCATTTATTAATGTATTATGTTATTATATTAATGAATAATTATTTATAAAGTTCGTATTAAAAAAAAATGTATATTATGTATTTTATATATATATATATATATTTTTTATATATTTTTTAAAATAATATGTTAATTAATTCAATAAAATGTCGATAAAATAAGTTCTCATTAGCTATGAGAAGCGTGGTTAATATAAATTCAGTTCACGTTTTACCCGTATAGGTGTGGTTGTTGTAAGAAAGTGTCGCCATTCCATTGGATCGATTGTACCATTATCTAAAAGAATACGTGCGCAGACGAGAAAACTAAAGTGCATTTTGTGTTTTTCGAATAAGCTGCGACAGACATTCGTGAAGAAAGCAAACGTGAGATTCTCGTTGATGTTAGCAATTCGTTCGTTAATATTATCTGGAAAATTAAATCATTAAATTTTAATTACAAAATTAATTCTTTTCAAGTAATTAAATTAAGAGCCGCACTGTATCAAGTCTTTACAAATTTTGTAAATTTTAAAATAATTGATATTAGGTTTGTTTGATTTAATCCTTAATTTTAAATTTTAAATTTAAAAACTAGTATTTGCAAATATTTACTAATCGTAAGTACTTTTGATAATAAATGAATTGCTATTATTTTAATAAAAAAATTTATTTACAGAGATGTCCCAATTTATATAATTTAAGTAGATTATATAATTTATATATCAGGTAAGCTTAAATTAATGATATAATGCGATGAATACAATAAATTTCACTTACCGTTTATTTTGGTATTTGATATGCTTCTATTGAATATAACGACAAACCATTCTAGAGAGTATTGATACATGATATCGATACGTTGGAAATCGGCGATACAAAAGAATAATATTTGTGCCCGATTTGCTACTGGCATATATAATGATCTTGTAAAATCAATGTCTGTTTGTGTAAGCTGAATAGTCTCCATCTTCATCTATAAAAAAAAAGTCTATTATATTGTTAAATAGCTTTTTTCTTTTTTTCTGACAAATATGTATAATAAAATATATAATATAATTTATAAATTAGAATACAAAATATATTTTATATTTTATCAAAGAATACTGAGATCTTATTGCAATTAAATTAATATCACTTATAAGAAAAAAACAAACAATCCATCATTCAAATTTAAGTTTATAACAATTGGATATTTTATATATATTTTACCTTGATTTCCTCACTCTTAGTTTTTAAAGTCTCCAAGGTACAAATTAAATCAATATCATCAATTATTGATCCTTTAGATACCGTGAGTTTGTAAAGAATTTTGTCTTCGATCTCCTTCAGATCCTGTTTCATTTCAACACTTGATACGATAAGCGCGTTCCTTTCGTGTTCAAGATCAGGACGCTCCTTTATAGTAACCAGAGATAGCATTTGATCGGCAAGACCACTATAAGGTTACATACATATAAAATTAGAATCAAATATCAAACTCAATGTGCGAATTAATTGAATATGATTTTCTATTTTATTAAGTAAGAATAAGAAAAGAGATTAAGCCTATTTATTTTACTACATATGTTATATTTCAAAATCATAGATTGATTATTAGTATTAATCTTTGATATTGGTACTATTTTTTACTTATTACATTGATATAATACCTATAATAATTTTGTTGGATAAAAGTTTAAGAAAAAATGGTAAAGGAATGTTTAGAAAAAGTTTATTTAGTTTTTGTTATCTCTCAAGAATAGTGTTGATTGAAATTTTCATTATTATATGTTGGATATTATTATATGATTTGATAGTGACTTTACAATAATAGAAACGAGATAATAAAAATTTAAAAAACTTATAAAATTTATATATGTACGGAATTCTTTACGCAGACTTTTTCAGAAATTAAAATCTCACCCAGCAGTCAGCGTGAAATTGACTATCAGTACTTTTCTCGCTGTATCTGGTGTGTAATGGGGATTAGATAATCTCGTAGTCAAGTAAAGACGGAAATCGAAATTGTAGGGTATTATATTTTCGCCAATTTTGATGCTTGGCTGTTCGGCATGATTGAACAATGCACGAGCGAGAATAGGATCCAGAAAAGTTTCCAGTTCAGTACTGATGTTTTCTATCAAGCACGGTTTTCCGAATTGCACACAATTTTCAATGGTACACAATAGATCTTCATCCGTCATTTTTGCAATGGAAAGTCCAATCGGTTTGCACTAAAATTTAAAATTCAATTAATTAAAAGAATAGATAAATTTTCATTGTTATATAAAAGCAATAATCACTAAAGAATTTAATATAACTAAACTTGTCTAATTCAATCTTCTAATACTTTAAAAATTTAATTCCTTACTTGAACTATTTAAAAAGGCAAACACAAATTCTTTAAGTCTTCAAAAATTGAATCAAATTGCGTCAATCCTTTAATAATATTTATAATATAATAAATTCTATCATAACACTTATTATGATCTAAACTTTTACGTACAAGATAAATTTATAAGGTGATATAAACAATATAAAAATTTGATATATATTGAAACATATTTAAGAATTATTTTAAAATGTGTTTCTCTTAAATTTTGAACACTTTTCTTAAACGTTTGTATATCTACGATAAGTATTTTAATCTTGAAATTAAATATAATTTAAAATTTAATTCAAAATTTTTTTCCCATAAAGCATATATATTGTATATATATATATAAATTTATGATACAAATTTTTGTATAATAAATATATTTTATGTATTTTCGATAACATTACTGCTTCAGATGTAAAGGATAAATTTAATATATTCTGACAAAATTATCGCTTTATCAGATAAATTTATATTTCATATAAATGTTCAAATAAAATTAAAAATATTCTGTTTATTCAAATACTTGTTATAATAATAACTGCCATACATAAATTCTTTTGCTTTTATATTGTATATGTAATGACTATATATTTTACGTGGTGTAATTTCTTTTTCAAATTTTTATTTCACGCTTTATTCCAGCCTCTTGTCAATAGCTGCAGAAAATTTATGGAATATAAATTCTGCAAACAATGTACAAATAAAAGAATTTTTACTTTTCTCTCTATGGAATACCTACCATGTTACGTATCCATTTATTTGCTTGTGCCTGAGGATCAATGAAGAAGGGCCATCGTTTGGAATTCATCACAAGAACCGCGTTCTCAATGAATAGGGTATCCTTTGGTAAACCATTCATGTGCCAATTTCTTATTTCCATTTGATTGCCAAGTGTTAATATCGGATTGCAGCCGGGAGTGTGAGGAATATCTTCACCAAGAGCATCGTACCAAGTTACCAAGAGATTTTGGTGATAAGTGTCCGTGAAGGGTGTTAGGTATGCAATTGCACCTGCAAGCAAGATGGAAGCTTCTACAGATACAAAGGAATTGTGTGAAATCAAACCTGTTCTACTACTGGAATAGACAAAGCTACTGCGGACTCGATTAAGCTGCTACATGTGAAGCTTTGTCAATCTCATATGAATGGAACAGTAAACAATCGTCACCAATGAACCGTACAAAGATATTGTGTTATTTACAATCGGACTAAGATTAGAGAGAATCCATGAGAAATATATATTTGACATTACAAATAATATTTATTGAGTTACAGATGTAAAAAATTAAATTATTATTATAAATTAAAAGAATCGCGTTATTATTAAAAATAAGTATGTTTATTAATTAAAAATTAAATAATATTTTCATGAAAATGCTTCTATATCTCTGTTTTGCGATTTTTATTTTTTTTTTGTTTATCTTTAACTGTTACATATATTGTTTATATTAAATATAAAAATATATATGTATATAAAACTTGGTCTA
>NW_011627305.1:768451-916388 GCF_000204515.1 Acromyrmex echinatior
AACTTATCACTAAAGTATATTTTAACTTTAAAAAAATAATTTTATTTTAAGATTGTCAAAGACATTGCGCTAATAGGCCGTGAACATCGCTAGCAGAATCAGATTATAGTCAATATTCTCTGTAAGAGAAAGCTGCTTCAGATACGAAATTGAATTTATCAAAATTGTCTACAACTTTTTTATATAATAAAAAATTGCAGTTCTATTAAAGTACGTGAATTGTAGAATTTTAGAAGTCGACGCTCAACGTACTGGTTTGGAAATTATTGTATGTAAATTTTTTATATATCCCTCAAAAAGAAGCAATTATCAGTAATGATATATTTCGACGATATGATTTTATGTTTTTCATTTCTTTGACAGAAATTTATTATTTATTTTCAATTTAGCGTTATCTTATTAATGTATATTATTACCAGACTGCTTTAATTATTTGTAATATTTGTTTGTTTACTGTTTTGCATAATTAAAATGTAATTTTGGATTAAAATAGTCTGTTATTAGATTAAATATTAAAAATTAAAGGTTGTTTATCATTGTGCAGTATGTATCGAAACTATTAAAAGGTTTTTGCTAGTTGTGTACAAATTATAAATTTGTAAATCATTTTATATAATAACCACTTTATGCAAAAAATTATCTTAAAAACTGACAGAGTGGCATTCTTGATTTTTATATGCAAATAAATGTAAATAATTCGAGTGAAGCAATCCTTAAATTTTGCATACCTGATGATAGAAGAATATCACCGACAGCATTCTTTAAAGACATTTTTATATTATCTACCATAATAATCCATCGTTTTTGTTCATCCGACAGACTTAGAATTAGTCTTGCAGCTCGTGCTATTCGTTCCTCGCAAAGCTGTTTCTCTCTTTCTAGTTCAATTTTCTTTGCTTCCTTTTCTCTCAATTGATCTTGTAATTTTTCAATCCCTTCCTGAACCTCTCGAAGTCTCGTTATGGTATCTGCCAGTACTGTTTCGGTTTCAATGAGAACTTTTTCTGCTTTTTCCAAGACTGCCATTTTGGGTGCGACTTTCTTATTTACGAAATAATAGTAGTACATAGCACGGATCCACAAACTTAAGAAATGGCAAGCCCTCGAAATTTGAAGTATCTTTCAAATATATGATTTAATAATTACATTATTATTGTTATCCCAATACAAAAAATATATATTTACAAGTTATATTACATTAATTTACATTAATTTGTAACTGCAATATTTATACTGCAATATTTAAAAATCTTTAAAAATACTATACACAAATATAAGGTGCGTCACCAGAATCCGGACAAATCTAACAATTTTCTTTAAATAAAATGTTTTTCTCGCACGGAATGCAAGAGATCCGAGTTCGACTCCCGGCCGAGGCAATATTTTTTCGCAATAAGTTTATTACAGTTTTTTAAGATTAATTTGGGGAATTTTGGGGGGATTATTAACATTTCAGATCAATTGCGTTAATGTCGACAACCATATCGACACGTAATTATCATTATTTCTGAAATTAATTCATTCGTTTGAAAAATATATATATTAGTTCAACATCTTAATACTTAGACCGTAGTGGTGCTTCGGATTTAAAGTAATATTATTTAAAATGTTTTTAATGAAAAATTAAATATTACAAAAAATCCTTTTACATAGCACTTGGGAGATTCCTGTAGAGCACAATTGATATATCCCCTATTAGCTTAAATGGCGGTCTCTATTCTCGGTCTGAAGCGTTCGTATGCACGCTGTAATATAGCGCTGTCTATGCCGACGAATACTGCCTTAATAGCAGTCCTTAATGATGTCACATTGGGATGTCGAGACTTGTTTGACCCTTTCAACTACTCTCCATACGTAGTAGTCTAAGGGATTTAAATCTGGGTTGTTGGGAGGCCAGAATTCCTTGGACCAAAACGTATCGACGTTGACTGAGAGCCAATTTTGAATCAAATGACTCGTATGAGTAAAAAACATATAGCTTCCAGAGTCACAGTTTCCATCTACGGCTACATCCATCAGAATGCACAACGATTGCCGTAGGTCATCCAAAATCAGCCCTTTCAACGATGCGGGAGTCCTCGCGATGCATTCTTTCGAGTAACTCTTCTTTGCTGGCATACTGGAGCCTTCGTTGGTTCTAAAGCCGTATATTTTGTCACAACGCCATAAATGGTTGATCTCGGGTATCCAAAGAACCGAATTATTTCCGTTGCTGAGCGCTCAGCGCGAAGATCTTCGATGATCGCGGCTCTTCGATTACTTAATTTTAACATCGCTTGAAACTATGACTGTTTACTAGAAGCATTAAGGATTCCGCACAATAAAAGGAACAGGGAACAGAGAATAAGAATTTCAATCTATCAGAAATTGTGTATTTCACAATACATGATTTCTGATAGGGTGAAATATTTATTTTTTGTTCTCTGTTCCCTGTTCCTTTATGTGGAACGTCTTAGGCTTTCTCGGACGCTAACAACAACCTCTGGCAGCATAATTTAGTGGAAATTTTTAATTGAAATTTGTCTGGATTTTGGATGACGCACTCTGTGTCTGTGTATATATATATATATATATATATATATATATATATATATATTTACTACTATATAACTAAATGTTTACTTTATTTGGTTGAAAATTGGGATGTTCTACATAATCTTCTAATTTATTAATAATTTCCTCCGTGATATTTTCCTTTTCGAAATGTGCTATTGTATATAAAAATTGAACTGGATCTGCTAGCATTTCAATTCCAGGAGTCCAATAATCCAATATTATTTCACCGGGAAGTTTCCCAGGAAGCTAAGAATGATCATTCACTTTTTAAAATTTATTTATTATATTAAAAAATTACACTAACTTAAAAATTGTACTTTACAAATTCTTCACAAAAGGTTTATTAGAATTATGTCCAGAGTTGAAATATTTTATTAAAACAATGTTAAAAAAGTACAAAATCATTAAAATAATATATTGTTATATAAAATATGAATAAATAAATTGTAAAAATAATTGAAAACCAATGATTATTGGATTACGACTATATAATTGTACGATTATATAATTACATAAATATTACAAACTAAAAAATATTACTTTGATATTTTGAATACTGCTTAATAGTTAATAATTATTACATAAAATATTTGCAAAATTGTATATCTCTGAGTAAACCTTGTTTGGTGTCACGTTATTTATAATACACATTGCTTCGATCACTAAGAGTACTCCCACTGGCGGTTTTTTCATTGTCTTTACGTCCATAATGTCCCTCTTATTTAGTGCCTTTAAACTGGTTTCAGCAGCTTCAAGCATTGGCTTTACTTCACCTGTATATACGTATATGTAATTTATAGACAAACAAGCACAGTTAAGTTTCACGTATAATAGAGTTTCGTTCAAAATTTTCTCTTAAATATTATGTGTGCATTGAGAAATACGGTAGAGCATTTTGCGTCAAATATTTTTCGTACATTCTTTTATGAGCGAGATGTTATTTATTATGCAATATATTTTTTACAGGAAAAAGAGTACATATATATGTGTGTGTATATATATAATAGTTTAAGAACATATAATATTTTTTAAACGTTATATATTTTTTAAATAATTGAAAAAAGTTGGACGATTTTTAAAAACATATATTTATACTTTATGTGCAGTAACGTATAGAATATACAAAATATATTAAATTTAATTAGTAATAGTTTCGGTATTAATTCACACTGCTTTATTAACGTTTTCAATTTTGATTTATAAAATTAAACAAACTTTTGGTTATATAAATCAATATAAAATTGTGTAAATCAATATATAATTCAATGTACGTATATCCAAATTTTTATAAAATTTTTATCTCAGTTTGTTAATATATAAAGCGAACTATGTGCAAATTGATTACACAATGTACACGAGCGAATTTGTGTACATTTTTACATTTTCACGAATTTTATAAATGTTGTTTTAGTCGTAAAATTCTCTGTTGAAAAATTTTGACGTTTGAACTCTGTATGAGGCAATATATTTTTCCGAAAGCGGAACTTTCAAAGTAAATAACACACGATACTTTCTTGGCACGATATTCAGCCACAAGAATGTTATTTTCAATACATATATGTACGTACATGCACGTCTGTTTTTAAAGCTTTAAATAATATTATTTTAAAAATACTGTTCTTTGGGCTTTTGTAAGGATAACTATGCTTTGTAAGCATCAAACATACTTAAATCTGCTTCCACTTCATCTTTGATTTCTTTATTCTCTTCCTTCATTTTTGATATCGCTGCTTCTTGTTGCATAACCATTATTTTAGTCTTTTCTGCTTCAATCTGCAAGAAGCATATTGTATGTTAATTGTATAAAATGTATTTTGTGAAAAACAAGGTATGAGTATCAAATACTTTACAAGCTAATAAAAGATTCTTAGTGCGCAATCGTCAATCATTAAATAATATTAACAGAATAGAGGAGTTATACATAGAAGTAATAATTAATTAAATAGTGTTTCCTATAAATATATATATCTTTAAAATTATTAATTTATTACAAAAATTTCAGATCCACATTTTGAATAATAAGAAATGAAAACTTCTAATTCAGATTGATATACAGAGAAACAATTTAATATACAGGATGTCAGTCTTATCTATACATATAAAAGAACTTCCCCTTATAAGAAGATTGTCTCTTTTATATTTGTAGAATAAAATTAAATAAAAAAATAAGTTCATACAAAAGTTGTACGGCCTGACAAGATACAAAATAGTAACATTAATTTTCGGAAAAAGATCAATTTTTTTGTGATCATATGAAAATCATAGTCATTTCTTTCAATTATTCATTAGAATGAAATTGTGAGGTAAAGTAATTGTATATAATATATATATATATATATATTATATATATAATATAAATATATATATATGTATAATGTAAATATGTATCACAAATTAAAATATGCAAATAAATTTGTGAAAGGTTTGTGTTATATATTACTTCGCTTTTTCAAGTTAGGAATACATACGATCTGGTAGTACATTTATTTATTATCACCTTTTTCCTTATAAATAATGCTAATTTATTATAAGTTATTATAAAAATGTGAAAGATCGTGATAATTATACTTTATATGGAAATTATAAGGGCACAAATTTTTTACTTAAAATAATTTATCTTTTGTTACATATTTATTATTACAAAATATTACTATTTGATTTGATAACTGTGAGTTTAAAATTACTGTATCTTTCTCTTTTTTTCTTTCTTTCATGAAATAGATTGGATTATATAATTCATATATGTTATATATTCATATAAATTTTAATAAAGAATTATTCTGTATGTTTTATTTTAAAAAATAATTGTTTATATAACGATATTTTTTTCATGGTTAAAAGAGAGTCGAAATATTTTTATTTAATTATTCTCACTTCTAAATTGCGTATCTCATAATACTTTGTATTAGACATGTATTACCTTGGGATATGAATCTTACAAAAAACCTCTCATTCTTTTAATTTTATTAAAACATTACAAAATTTTATTTAAAACTCTTTGAATTAATTAAATTATAATAAAATTCTGAAGAAATAATCCTCACAAAGGCTTTGAATAATAATAATCTTATTATAACCTTGTTACAAAGTAATAATATCATTATCATAAATCTCCTATAAAATTTTTTGTGAAGAGATTTATAAGATAATCAAAAAGATTATAAAATATAAATGTACATTGAAAAAATTCCTTCTACAATTTAGCCGATAAAGCATACTAAAATAAATAATTTCTGTTGCGAAACTCTTTACTAATTTCGTAAAAGTTATATCTTTTGTGTAAGACATGAAATGAAGAAGTTTTTGTGTGATGAGGATTTAGAACTTTGACAAACTTTGAAATGCTTACTGTGTCTTGTGTAATCTCATGTATAATTCTTGCTGTAGCTTCTGCCGCTTTCTCTAACTCAAGCTTCATTTGTTTCAGTACCTCTTGTATGTCTTTCACTTCTGTTTCTGTGTTCGCAAATTTATTTAGTCCTGTTCAAGAAAGATACGCGTTACAAAGACCAAATTGTATGCTGATTTATGTAAATCAGATGAAGTAATTAATTTGCATTATTGTAAATGAATTGGAAGCAGTAAATTTTCATCATGGGCTCGTATAATTTAAATAGATGCGTTCTCATTTCGTCGGGCTGCTAATCAATACAAAGTCTTCAAAGGGACGCAATTTTCTCTGTTCTTAGCAACTTAATATGCTTATATATATTTTTATAATAACATTGTAAATGAAATGTTTAATTAACTGATGGCTAAATATATGATATATAAAATATAATATATAAATAATAATTGTATCTATCTTCCACAATAAATACAAATATTAAATATAAATATTAATATTTATATTTATATTAAGACAAATCGAATTACTATAAAGAATATATTTAACATAGATTAAGATAGAATAGTTTTTGGATGTATTACACTTTCAGAATCACTGTACATTGAAAATGTTAATAAATGTATATCGTAAGAATATTAAGAATTGAGACATTTCATTTCCTGCTTTTTAACACGTGAATAACATTCACAGATGTTATATTAAGATGATAAAATAAGAAATATATTAAATAAAATAAAGATTTTTACTTTAACAAGTTAACTTGATAATTTTAATTAGAGTCTTATCGTGTAAGAATTTATAATAAAGGTAATTTAATATTTTCTAAATCTTTTTTTTAACCCTACTTTATATTATATAATATTTTCTTTAATCTAACTTATAAATATTAGAAAATATTTTAAAATATATATTATCTAAGTATGCATTTCACATTTATTAATATAATAAATAAATATATTTTATATTAATTTATTTTACATTAATTAATTAATTTTATCCTTACTCACCAGTGGATAAACGTATCATTGAAGAATTTAATTCATCTTTTTTCTTTTTTAAAAGATTACCATAATTCGATAGCAGTTCCAAATATGATGCTGGGGTAACATAATTACGACGGTCCAGTTCCTAAGATGAATTATTTGTTACAACAATTGTAATTCGTACGCTAGCAAAATATTATTACTGAGTACTTACTTTTAAGAAGCGATCATTAGCGTCGATCACACTGCAGTGTATATACTTGCATATTTTTACGATAGACTGCAAAATATCATCCGAGATCAACTTGTTTTTGATATCCGACAGAAAATGTGTTGCTATGCTCTAAACAAAAATATATTGTACTTTTCAATAAGATTGAATTTGCTCATTACGTTTCGTATAACTGTAATAATTTGCTATTGATCTTGAAAAATTACTACATTGGGAGATACGTAAATTTATGTTAAACTTGTGTATTAAAGCATGTATTGAATGAGTTACAGTTCAAAGCAGCAAATTTTAGAAAAAATTTAATTTTAATTGAACATTGAAATAGTATTGTTTATAGATAATTTAAAGTCATTAGATATAAACAAGATTTATAGAGTGTATAAGAAAAATTAAAATTGCTTTCTATTCTTATTATGGAAGATATACTTATTACTTTATCAATGTAGTAATTTTATTATGGTTTATGCTATTTTTGTATTTCACATAAATAAATGATTTTTTAAAGATATCGCAAAAATTAATTTTTAAATTATAATCTAATAGTATAACTCCTAAAAAAATTTACTCAGATGATATCACGTTTTGAAATGGCGCTCGAAATATTTTAGCCCATGAACGCAAAATGGATTAAATGCGGATTACATTTGTGCTCACATTTGGAAATTAATTTACTGAAAGAGATTTCCGGAGTAGATGGGAAGTGGAGTTCTAAATTCATAATGTCGCGAAATTACTAAGACTACGTTTCGTTATTCACTGCAAAAATCTATGGCATATGTAATATATTGTGAACTATAAATTTTTAGTACTTGCAGTGAATAACAAAACATAGCTTAAACGTTGCATGCTAAGAACCAATTTTATTACATTTATTATTAAAAGCACTTTTTTATCTTCTAATCCAATGTAACAATATGTGCAACTTGTACACAAAAAATAAATTTTTAAATTTACATTTAATAATATAATAAATAAATCGGACTCTTAATATTTAAAATAATAATAGTAAATAAATTTCAAGGCTAATAAGAATCAGCGCGGAAAGAGTTATTCATAAGTAAAAATTACTTCTTCATAATGTTCATGTCTTCTTTATTTCAAAATCTTGAACATTTTGATGCCAAATAATAAGATTTTATATTTGACATGCGAAATCTCACGGACGTATTGAAATGTCTTCGTTATAAATATCCGTGACACGTGTCATTAGTAAATTAAAGTGAATTATCGCATAAGGAAATCCAAACATTTTTCCAAAGCTTCTGAATTATGTTGAATTATGTTGTGCTCCGTTCGAGAATCCATTACAGTTTTGGAAATCTGAGAGTGACTCATTTAAGATCGCTTAACGTTTTTGACCGAGTTGAACGGTATCAAATTGTTATTGCTGAGGATGATTATAAAGCGAGTCGAAAGTTCAAGATTTTCAAATAAAGAAGATATCAACGTTATGAAGAAGTAATTTTTACTTATCAATAATTGTGCGCAACTCCTTCTGCGCACAATACTCTCATTATTATACTTACTCTCATTAGCCTTGAAATTTATTTATTATTATTATTTACATTTAATGTCAAACATAGAATATCTAAATACGTCAATAAATTTTTTCCATATAATTCTTTAAAAAATAATTGTAATGATTAATTATTAATTATTTTACTTAAACTTGAAGTAACAATATATTTTTTTAATTTTGAGATTCATAAATAACTTTAAAAATAAGTATTATTGTTACAGTTTACAAACTTAATTAATTAATTAATTAATTATTTGTTTACATAATTAATATAGATATTTTATTAATAATTACATATGTAAAAATATTTTAAAGACATTAAAATGACAATGAACAAAATCTTCAAGTTTTCATATTTAAATAGGTATACCTTACATTATTATTTAATTATTTGTTGTTCATTAAAACTTTTAAAAATATCAATTTACAAAAATCTAATATTACTAATTAAGTCCATCAAATATCTATGAGCATTATGATAACAATCATTAGATTAAGTTAAAATTGCTTATAAAATTGCAATATGATTTATGTCGAGTCAGCATATTGTTCGTCACTTATTATTTTTAATTAAAATAGTTTGTTAGTAAGTTCTAATTAAATATGATTATATAAAATAGTAGTTTTAAGATATTCTTTACCAAACTGTTAATTTTTTTCTAATATTTCGTGGAAACTTTGTGTTGGAATGAAAATTCTGAATATCACATACATTTACGATGTTTTACATTTTTACATTTTATTGTTTTGTATATTTGTTGTTTTACTTGTAAAATGCTCGTTTGGCATAATACAAGAGCGTAAGTTAAATAAATAACACAGTCGTACACAGCACTTTTCCATCACAAATATATTGTAATATACATTTACTGAACCAGAAAATTTAAAAAAAAGCCAACTCAGTATATCTCTTATATTATCATATTAAAACTTTTTAAAAACTTTTAAATGTCGACATGTGTTAATTATAAATTTAAGAATTATATTGGAATATATATACACACACACATATATATATATATATTTCAATATAATTCTTAAAAAAATATGTATATATTATATATATAATTCTTAATATATATATATAATTCTTAAAAAAAAAATATATATATATATATATGTATATAAAACATTTAAAAAGAATCTACATGTAATCGACATATTTAAAGCAGACACAATATTGATTTTTGTTTAAAGACTTATAATAAAAAAATTATGGAGACATATATATTTTTAGTTATGTCACACTTTATTGTATTGTACAAACCTGAAGTGCGGCATCCGGCCAGGAGCAAAACCAATCAATAGTACAGCAATTTACTAGTGCCGGGAATTGTCTGATGCGAGCGCGAAATGTATCTTCAATTGGGCTGGAATATTGAAAATGTATTAAGCTAATTAGAAATTTATGGTGAGCTATGTGTAGATTAAATTTCTTTTATTTTATACAGATTAAATCATGGATGTTTTGTAATTAAATTTTAGAATCAAATAGCAACATGAAAAAGTAAATTATATTCTAAAAATAAATAAGTAAAAATTTATAAGTTTAATGTTTCACAAACATTCTACAATATTCTCATAATAAACAATTTAATTAATATGCTTTGAACTTAATTCAATTAATTTATTTTCGATGTATAGCTTATTATACATATTAGACAGTGTTTTAGCAAATCTCCTTAAACAATTTGTTGCAGAAAATTTGTTAAATCCTTTAAGACTATATTCTATAGATGCTTATAGTTCAGAAAATCTTCTTATATACAGATATACTGTTTAATTATTATAGTTTCATATATAAATATATAATAATAATAATATGTTTCATATAACATATTATATACGATATTATTATATATAAACTTATTAAGTAAAGTAAGAGAGAGAGATAAAAAAGTCAAAATTTTATTTAAGAATTAAAAGATTGATAAATAATATCATCTTTTATAAAATTTCCTTTAAAATATAAATATTAACAAAAAACATAAAAATATAGTTTAAGAAAAAAATAATCTTGATGGAATTATTGATAGAAAGATTATAGAAAAAAGAGACACATTGAATGTAATATTATAGATTTATGACAAAATATTTACGAAATTGACAATTTCAATATTAATCAATCTCTCAATCGTGAACGACTTGCATATTCTATGAAAAAATGACTAATATCAAATGGAGTACTGTCTATGCAAAGAAATTAATTTGTCGATCAATAATCTATATTTTCTCATTGGCCTTTCTGTCATTTCCATATTTTATCTATCTACCAATATTGAACGACTTTATAATTACTTTTCCATTGTTGTCAGAGTAATCCCTTCGATAATCCTTGATATATTATATTCTCAAGAGATTATGTCTCTTTTGAATTAAACAATATAAACTTGTTGCATATAATCATATTAAGAATTACTATTTTTAATATTTATAATTTATAATTCAATATATTAAAAATAATAGAAATATGATATTTTTACATTGTTTTATAAAAATAGCTTCTAAACTATTTTTAATTTATCGAATGAATTATTAAATGAATTTTAATTCTTTTTATTCACTTTTGAAAAATGTTCTGTTTGCATAACTTTTGATAATTTAAGTGATTAAAGATTGTATAGGATACCGCAAATGTAGATGACTTGGGACAGTGCAGGTAACTTGGGATAGCATGTATTTTTGTTAAATTCAATCATGGAATCCATCAATGAGTCTCTAAAGGAAGTTAATTTTTAAACTTCCTTATTATACATGCTGTTCCAAGTTACTTTTACTGTCTCAAGTCATATTTACGATATTTAGTTTGTAGAATTTGAATTCATTGGTCTCAAAGTTCCATTACTTTTTATTTTCATAGAATTTAAAATATTTATAGGATACTTACGCAGACCAAATGCATGGATTGTAATGCAAAATTGTACCGAATACGTATATTGATTCTTTAACAAATAACATTTAATAGATTTTAATGGAAACTTATGCCAATATCATTTGTGCTATATTTATCATATTTTATCTGATGAGATTACTTTTACATGGCTTAACTTCATGACATATGTGACGCAAAATGAAATTAATGATTTCACGGATACTAAAAGCTCTGTGATATTCGATATATCAAAATCGTGTCTCTTCGACATAAACGTATAAATCTCCCCAGTGAATCTTTATCATGGGTTTATCATCGTGACAAACAATATTTCTGCGTAAATCGAGTATTGCGTGTCTAGTATTTTATTAGAGCTATTGGTAAAAGTCATGTATTCCTGCTTCTGCAAAAACTTCCTAACATCGCATAAATCTCATTAATTTTCCAGAAATACTTGTATTCAGAAATACTTTGCGATTAAATCACGATTATAATGATTTTATTTAAGTTATGTTACAAATTGATATAATCATCTATAAACACATAATTCTATATATAATTCTATATATAATATATAAATATAATTATATTAATTTGTAACGTAACTTGAATAAATATATTAAAATCAGCCATTAATGAAATTTATAACAGACATTTTTCAGTAAAAATACCTCATCGTAATGACAGTGTGGAAATTGCTTTTGACTGCTTTCTGATAAATGGAGAAAAGGTTACTTCTATTGATTTGTAATCCAGCCTCTTGTGCTGGTATTCGCATTGCTTGATATATTTTGTCCATTTCATCAGTTTGATATATGTTTGGTATATCTCCATTATTTAAGATGTTGTTTAAATCCTCCAGCATCGAGTCATTCGTTATCTACAAGAACGTATAATTTCGTGGAATACCTCTGAGATACAGTTTAAATATGAAAACGGAGTTTCGTATTTCAGTCGAGGAAACGCAGTTATCTATAAATAGTGATTACTGCAAGTAAATTATCGTCTTTTTTTTCTTTAAGAAATTTTTCATTAAGATTGTAAAATATTTCTTTGAGATGCACTTTAATATCAAATATATCCTTTTAACAAATGCAGTAGCATTTGTTCATAAAATATACAAATTAAAATAAATGACAAGAACATTTAGAAAGTTATACTTTTTCATTTAACTCCACATTTTCTGGTCTGCATTTTACATGCATGTCAGAAAACAAAAAGACAATAGGTTGATCTTGTAATCCTGCTTTTAGCATTATGTTTTTGATGTCGTCTCGCCAGTCGTGAATTGTATAAGCTTTACTGATTCCAATCTGGTAACAATTGTATTCCTTGATATGCGATGAAAGCTTTGTCAAGCTTCGACGTCCTAATAAGAACAAAAATTTATTCTGTTCCGTATTTCCAGCGGATACAATATAAATTCTTAAATGGAGGGATGAAGACGCATATAAGAATAAATATATACGTATACATAGAATGTAAAGATATTATTAATTATAAAACATTTTAATATTTTAATCTTAAATAATTACAGCGTACCCGATCCACTTATTCCAAGCAGTAAGGCATTTCCTCCAGGTTGTCGAAGTATTCGTGTGATTCTACAAATATGATTTATTGCATCTTCAAAAAATGTTAATTGCATCGGTGATGTCGATAAATCATTATAACTGTCTAAATAATCAAGTAGAATATTTCTTATCTATAAAACATAAAAAGAATTAATATATGTAAAGCAAAATTTTTACAATTATACTTAATGTTACAATTATATTTATAAAAGAAGTGTTGTAAGATATGCAAAAAATTTAAATTTTAAATTAAATTTGCATTTTAAATTAATAATAAGTATTATAATGTCCAACGGCAACAATTGCACATACAAATTTAAAAATATCAATTATCAAACATTACTTTACATTAATTGTTTATTATTATTTATTGTCTTAGATTTATTTATTATTAAGTATTGTTGCAAATTGTTAACTGTTAGTGATCACTAAAGATATTACTTACAAATTATTATGTTATGTTAAATACTAGATGTTAAGTTATGCGTTAATTTAAATAAAAATAAATTACTTCTTCGATGTCTGTTATCTCTTCATAGTCTCCTACTGTATTACAAAAATCGCTATAAAATAATGGTTTCTTTCCAATAATATCGTCCACGTTACAATGGAATTTTTTCATCAATACATCGCATAAGAGCTGGTCAAACCATTTTTTATCATCGTCATTTATAAAGCGATCGCTGAAGACTCGAATATTTTCATGATACCAAAGTAATAATAACTTTTCGCGAACCTGTATGATGTAAAAAATATTAATCAAATGTGACATAAACATTTTTTAATATATATAAAGCAATTTCTATAGAAATTAATGAATTGCATAAGAATGCGAAAGACAAATGTCGATTTTCACTAGATATAATTTCATAGTAACACGTATTTTTGACAATAAAATACATGCAAAGCATTTAATTTTACGCTAACAGTATATGAATAAAACACCATATAAATCCGATTAAAATAATCTCTCTTTTCAAGAGAGAGCAAGCAACGTTTATCGATTTATATGTAGAGTGACCTGCTTTGTCATGTACTACTTGAGCAATGGTTATTTTTTTCACTTATTATCAAACAAATTTACCATTTTTTACGTCAATTAGATAATAACGGTATATGTTGAATACAATGCTCATTCAATGCCAAAACCGCAATGCCTGAGTTAGAGCCAAAGATTTGTCTGATTATACACGTACTTTAACCACTTGAGCATATATTCTGTTATATAGTTCTTTCGATAATATACAAAAATCCATTATTATCGACAAGTGCATTATCAGATTACTTTTTTATTTTTAAATAAAATGTAATTAATTTTTAACTTAGATATATTAAAAAAATTACATAATATATAAAATTCTATTTTCTATTGAAACAAAAAATTTTGGTGCTTTAATATCCTTTGCAATTACATTTTTCTTTTCTGTAAAATATGCGCCAATTTGTTGGATTAGAAACGTAATCATAAATTGAAATTATTAGAAATAACATGATCATTAATTACATTAATTGTCTATTTTTTTATTAATGTTAAATATATATACAACACACACTGCAAAAAATTGTAATTTGTAATATTATTTCCAGCTTCAGTTTATGATTGCATTTTAAGTCCGACAAACAACATATTGTAGTTTACAGAACGGAAAAATGTATTTGCAAATTTGCATATAAATATTAAACAGTCTCAGATTCGCTTTGAATGAAAATAAGATTTATTTTATTATTTGATTTATTTTTATGTAATTTCCATTCACAATAAAAAAATATACTAACTAAAATTTTTTTTGCGTTTGCCATAAGAATGCCTTGGAACACTTTGCTCACATCGCGAAGATTAAAAGTGTAGTGTAATTTATTGGGAGTTGGCAACATTTCGCTGTGTGTAACTGCGAAAACTTTTAAAGTGGAGTCCACTATGTCGTCCAGTAGATCATAAAATTCTGGTATGCTTGACATCCATGAGTCAAGAATTGTTTTAAAGATATGCGACTGTAAATTAAATATATGATTAGTTAAATCCATAAGTTTGTACTATATGTTAAATATATTATTATGAAGATACGTACATACACAGATTTAATATTTAGCTTTTATAAGCTAATATTTAGCTTATAAAATATATATTATAAGCTTATAAATATAATATTTAGTTTTTAAAGAATAATCTTCCTTTTTTGCATGTATTCTTTGAATAATTAAAATTGGTTTTTAGCGTTTATATATATTCTTTTTTTAAATTATAACGCAATTCTTAGTTTAAATTTACTTTAATACAATTTAATTAAGTAAATAAAGGGATATAAAGATATTCAGATTGATTGTGAAAATTAAAAAGATAGTTGAGAAGAGATTTTCTAATAAAAGATTAATTTTAATATTAAATTTTAATTCAGAGTTTATAGAAAAAAATCTGGAATGAGGAGCCTATAACGCAATCAACGTGCCAATCACATGCTTATATTAAAAAATGGTTACTCCTCAAATTTTATTAAAAATTTATACGTCGTTTAAATTTATTGCGTGTAACGTTGATAATAATTATTATCGTTATTCTTAATTTAATATTTAATTAATTAACATTAGATGACATTGAAATGTATAAGAACCGAGAAAATCATCTGCAAGAGGTATAAACGTGTTTGGCATGAATATTTAATCAGTGATACTTAAACTCAGACCCGCCTCGTCGACCTTGGTCGAAACGTGCACAGAAGGTCTCGCAGGTGTGCTGAGTCGACGGGGTTCATTATGGACCCTATTATATTAACCGGGCAGGTGATTATGATAAATTATGGTTGGTATGGTCTCGATTTACGACATCTAATTGCGAAGAACATGAAGGAATAGGGTAAACAGTATGAACTATGGTGCCACAGAGTTCCGTCTTTTCTACGAGTCGCGATTATACGCGACTGGGTGTGGATGTCAATTTGATGGAAGAAAACCTGACGACGTAGTGGAAGGAAACATACGCGTCAAGTATGTGCAGTTCCGGGCGTAACAAGATACGTCATCGGAAATTTTCTTATATCGAGCTCCTTATATACAAATGACATAATAACTGGACTCATTAAATTGGATTCTGTTAAATATTATGTAATAAAATTTTCTTCTAATTATCATGTCGTTTTTATACTTTTTCCGCGTATAAAATATCGTTGACAGCTTTGCTATATTAATAATATAATTTTCAGTTACGAGAGAGAGTTTCTCTTTCATTCTTGAATGAAATATTCCTTCAATAAGAATATCAGTTGTTACAGTATTTTTTAACATACAATTGTTATAAAATAATTAAATCTTAAATTTTATTATATATACATATTTAATAAATTTTAAGTCAATGTTTTGAATTTAGAGATTTTTCTTTTTCTTTCCCTCTTTTTTTATGATTTCTTATAAATATATTAGGTGTTGGAATTAATTCGTAGCGTTTTAATTCCAACACCTAATATTATTTCTATATATTTTTTTACGTTTTTATGCGCAGATTTATAATTTTTATACTCAACACGAATGTAAAATCACGAAATTATGTGATATAGAAGTCTTTCATTTTTTATTTGAAATCTTATACAATATTTGAAAATTCGCGTAAAAATTTCATCCAATCAAGCAATCTCGTTTCTTACTCTAAAAGTATGATTTCAGCAAAATGTCACATTTTTATTTCTAAATAATAAAAATAACATAACCGATCTTTTTTACATGACTGTCGATAAATGTAAGCAATTAGAGTTAACATATTTAACGTGTAGTTTTACACATACTATGCAAACTCACTTTCGCATCGTCCTGCATCTCTGGAAATGCAATAATATGGAAATGCCGTAAAAGTCTAGCAGTTATTGGGTTTCTTCCACCTCCGGGAGGTCCCATAGCTGCGACGAAATTCACGTCCTCGATCAGCCTGAAGGATCCGATCTTCTTTTTGTCATACCACCCTAGGGAAAATCTATCTCAACTTAAATTTTGTTTGTTAATTACGGGCTTATATTGTGTCGTATTAGATAAGCAAGGTATTTTTCGTTTAATTAAGTAGTTTAAGAAATTTTCAGAATCTTTATCTCTATTAATGTTTCCTTTTTCAAAGAAAACATTAATAGAGATAAAGATTCTGAAAATTTCTTAATTTATTGAAACTTTACTCAGTAATCAGATAATAAGATAATTGGATAATAATATTATTAACAATTTTTTATGGAAAATTCCACAATTATATAATTTGCTCCATATTGTGGATAAAATATATTAATATTTCCCCATGGACATATGTGGGATGCATATGTCCATATTATTGGATTCTACCCACGTAGGAGATCAATTCTAATGGCATGAGTGCCTTGGGGAGTATTACGTTTGTAGAAACAGGTTATTAAAATTTGTTGAATTCTCACTGCGTCATACGTACCAGAGGCAAGTATTTCATAACGCTATATAGGAATTATTATATTATTTTTCTTGAGCTGTTAAACTTTTTTCTGTTTTCCGAAATGCATACTCTACAAAAACATCATTACTCTAAAAAAAGTCATTGACAACTTCATATATTATGACGTATTATTTTTTAAAAAATATTGATTTCCTTGTGAATAAAATTATTCAATTATCTCAAGAACTTTTACAAGATCAGGAGTTTCCAATAATTTAAGAATTAATTTTATCTTTGACATATAATCTAACAGTGAAGGGAAACCATTTAAATAGAGATTTTAATGAAGAGGGAAATAAGATTTCAAATCTTTCAAGTAAAAAATATTGAGCTATGTTACGACATGAAAATGAAAAGTTCTTTTATTGATCCTTATTATCCATCTATTATACAATTTACGAGATATAAAATTTATATTCATTTATATAAAATATAGAATAAAATATTAATACAATAGAAAACGTCATTAGCGATCAAAGTTAGATGTTTCGAATAATATATATTTTTTATTAAATATTATTTATTTCAGATATGATAGCGCACCAAAACTTTCGGACTTTCAACACAATCAGTCTGAAATGATAATAATCTCTCCTAAATTAAATTAGAAAAATTGTAAAGAATTTATTGCGATATATAAAATATTGTTAATTTTTCTTTCTGATCAAAAGCTAAATAATTTTTAATATTTTCTGTATATTTTTATAAATATATTTGTAACTACATATAATTTAAAAAATAGACTGCATATTAAAATTAAGCATAAGTGTAACTAAAATATATATATATATTTATTATAATTTTATAACAATTCTATATAAATTTATTACACAAGCAAATATATTTGATCATCATTCTGTGTCTAATCACTTTTAATTTAATTCTTATGCTATTTCCTCATGTATATTCATTCATTATATTTATTATGTATTAAATGATTCATGTATCAACTCAATTAATTGAATACGTTATGTTATTATATAATGTTGTTAATTTCCCTTACCGTTAAAATCCATGAATTGGCGAATTAATTCAATCGGTGGTTGAGCGCCACACGTATCTAATGCCGACATATTAAAGTCATCGATGAAGAAAACTTGCTTTTTCAGGATAGGCGGCCCGTAGATATCTGTGCGTCGCTTGTCTAATTTCGCGTCAATTAAATCCTGCAAGAAATTAGGCACTAATCTCATTTCCTGTTCGAGAAATACGTAATTCTCTCTCTTGCTGTACCTGTGTTTGATGCGCCGTAGTACTTGCCGAGAACGTCATAAAATCGCAAATGTATTTCTTTGGCATGTTACGTGACAGTTTCGCTGACACCGTCAGAGTTTTGCCGCTTCCGGTTGCACCCACGCAAAGTATATTTGTCTCGTTAGTGAGGAGATATTCGATTAATGCTGCGCTTCGTACGCTGTCTATAGTTGGAATTATGATGTCTGTAAAATATGATATCTCTGTAAATTATGATATCTCTGGTTATCATTAGTTTAAAAAAATTAACAATACATATCGAATTTAATATAATGTATGGTAATTTTTAGAACGTATTCAAAATAGATTAAATCTGACCTAATGCTCTGTTCATTTTTTTATCTAGTTTTTATCTAAAATGGATAAAGTCACGTATAAAATGGATAAAGAAAGTAAACAATTTGTTCCTCCATTTATTTAAAGATAAAAGAATAAATAATTAATCGGGATCAGATATGACTCCACGATTTTAATTGTGCGCTTATCGATACCATTGTATCATTCTATTTTTATTACTCACTAGAACATAAAACAAAAAATGATGTAATAGTATTAACAGTATAATATGCTCCTTGCGCGAATACAGCCGAAGCATTAGAGTCATACCTGACGTTAATGTTATTATTAGACAATTTTATTAGAGTTAATACAATTTCCATATATATTTATTTATATTATACCTATATGGAAATTATATTAAAAAGATATGAGACAAAATAAATACAATGGTTGCAAGGCAAGATATAATATTTCTATATTATATTCCTATATAATATTTATTGATGCTGCATTGATAAATTTTTGTATTAAATAAATAGAAAAATATATATCACATTCCAGACATCGTACAAATTAATGTTTTCTTATCAGTAGCTGTTCTTTATCAATAATTTTTTTTATTAATAAAATTTGTAATCTTTTTGACAGAACATATAACTAATTAGCTTGTTAAATTTATAATATTATTAATAAAGAACAAACAGACACAGAAAAGTGAACATCCTCTTATACTTAAAATTAAAATCTGTTCTTTTCAAGCAAGAACTTTTTAAAATATATTTGTGCTTTATTTGTTCATTATTTAGTTTTACATATTTTTATTAAATTTAAAATTAAAATTTTTTCAAACTTAATAATAAATTAAAATAAAGCTTTATTATCTATTTGCATTGTTAAAGAAAATATGGATATGCATCCTCTGTATTTCTTATCTTTTAACATTTACGAGATTCTCTTTGCTATTTATTCGTTATTTATTATTATATCGAATAATTAACGAGCTAATTAGTTTTGTCAAGAAATAAGAAGAATATTTATATCTATAAATATAGAATATTTAATTTTGCTCAAATGTTTTTTAAATAAAATAGTTGTTATAATTTACCCATGTATTTTATTTTTGGCTTTACTGTGATAGATAAAACTCCGTCCAACCACTTGTACCACTTTGGTGGAATTGGCTCTTGACCCTCGATTGGATCAGTGAATCCATCGTGTAACCTGTAAAAGTAATAGAATAGTATATTCTATTACTTTTATATATATAGTCACGTTTCATTTACTTTACAAGCATGTATAAAAGATTGAATTCTTTGCTAATTTACATTATTCACACAAAAAATTATAAATAAAAGTGTAAATAAAAGCGTTTTATTTTTGTAAAAAGGAAAAATATTTTTTGTTAATAAAAATAAGAATATTTATACGTGATATTTCACATACGAGTATATTAACAATCGTTTAAAAATTTTTATAATATTGAACGTATTATAAAATGATATAACTCTAATTGGTATTTATTTCGAAATTTCTTTAATTGGAAAACCAGTATATTTTAATTTATTGTATCCTTATTTAAAATAATTAAATAATTAACATAATTAAATGATTTTTTTAATTTTGAAAGTCAAAATCTGACGAAAAAAATCATGTAAATTAAAATTATGTAAGACTGTAAAAAATACTTATTATAAATAATTTTTTACAATGTAGTTGAAGAAAAAGAATCTGCGAATATCGATTAGCAACAAATGTTTAATTTTTCTATAAAGATCAACGTTTTAATTATTATTTTCTGTTTTTTAGATTTTTTTTTCTTTATCTTTCTCTTTCTTGTAGGAAATTTATCTGTGATTTAACATGTTCTTGTATATAAACTAAATTCTACATAAATAATTTTTATAAAAATATAAAAATAAATTTTGTGTTTTTAATTTACTTATATATTCCTTATTTCATTCTAAATTTACACCTGTAATCAAATACGAGGCCTTCTTCTGGAAATGGTATTTTATGCTGGGCATCCTTTTGTACTCTTCTTAACCAATCATTAAATATACAGCGGCTTTTGTAATCGCAAGTTGCTCCTAATCCCCAAACAGTGGCGAAAGCTGCCCATGGTGACAGCAAATCCGCTGTGTAATATAAACTTTGTAATATTGTTTTTAGTAATTTTGTACAATAAATATAATACTAAACTTAACATTAAAAATGTTAAAAATTTGTTAATTATCCTCATTCTCTAATGGCAATAATTTGAGACATGATTAATATATTAGTCATATTGTTTTTAGTATTAATTTAAAAGTTTTCTAAAGCGAAATCTTCACACAGATTCGATCTTTCAGATTTTTATGTACATATATTACAAGGTGTTAATGAATAGAAGCTGATAGTACTTACAATAGTAGGTAGTCAGATTTATTGAACTTAACTAGACTTTGCTATGGACATGCGGTAATTGCACGTTCTAAAGCACTAAAGCGGCTTAAAGCACTACTCTAAACTTGTTATTTGTGGTAAACTTAATCTTTAACGTTACTCATATACAATATACAGTTACAATCACATATTGCTTACGTATAGTATTTTGGAGAGCTAAACTCGGTGGTGCTTTTTCTTCACGTTCGACTATCGGTCTAATTCTGAAGTTCATTAGATTTATATAAGATTGAACAACAGCGGAATCTACAGTTCTTACGATCTCTCGTAAACTCTCGCGTACAATTTTCAGACCGGGAAGCACCAATTGAGTTGTTAACTCAGTTATTTCTTCGATGTAATCGTTCATCGCCTACAGAAACAACTTTTCCAGCTTAGTTTTACGTAACTGGATTTTATAATTAATCTTAAAATAATACGAATTATAATTACATTATACTCAAAATATACAAAATTCTATTTATTTATTGCTAATTGAAGATATTTGACTTGAAAACTGGAAAATATTAAAATTATAAAATATTATTAAAAATTAATTTAAAATTACACTACAGAGTTTAATTTATACAATTTATTTTAGCAATTCAGAGTCCATCATTAATATAAATTTTTATAGAAGAAAAGATATATTTAAAAACAAATACATAATTAAAATTTTAATTAAATAATATGATTTGTTAAAATAAGAGCTAATACTCTTTCCTTTATTTTCTATTATATACTTTTTATTACATATATTATTGCTATATATTTAAAAAATAATACATAAAAAATAATTTTGTAGAAAACGTTGATTTACCATTGGTAATGATCGTATCCAGCAATCGATCAAAGGTTGCAAGCCTACATTTTCTGGTTCCATATATACCATACCACATCTATACATAATAATGTATATATACATCGTAATCAATATGTTAGACGGTAATTATTTTAATTAAAATAAGTAACATGTTTTATTATCCCTGAGCAAGTTTACCATTATGTGCATTATATATTATTTTAATTTATATAATTACTTACTGTAAATTAAAAAATATTAATGTTTCATGTTTGTGTTATTTAATATCCCTACGATTACGCACATTACTATCTGTATATATTTTAATTTATATTTTTGTAATTAATTATTCATTTATATATATTATATATATTATATATATGTATATTAATTATATATTTTATTAATAATTTATAATTTTATAATTAATGGCTATTGTGTTTTGTTAAATTTTCTCTGTCAGATAATTTCTTTAGTACTCATTAGTAATCACGATTAAGATATACTCAAATCACATAAAAACAAGCAAAAGTTTCGTATAATTCTTCTCGTGTCTATTAATAATTATAAGTTTTATTTACTGTCAATTTGAATTAAAGCAAATTAAATAGAAAAAAAAAATTTAATAGAAAAAAAATCATATTCTGAATATTTTAAAAATAGACAAAATTTTGTGCCATTTTCAATAATATACATTTTAACAATTAACGGTATAAAAAAGTTAAAAAGGGGAAGATTGGATTTGCAATTTAATATGTATATTAATATTATTCATTTTTCTGTTCAACTGTTAAGAAGCTATTTAAAGTTTATAACATTTTTTTCATTACCTTGAAACTGTAGCCGGTGAGGCTACTCGAAGATCTGATACTTCAAACATTAAGGTTTGAGTTGGTAATAATTTCATTATTTCCCCCGATGTGAGACAAAGCTTTTTATTATCGTCCAGGACAGTATTCAAATTCTCGATCCATACTGCATCGACTGGTCCGTCAAAAATATACCATCGTTTATCGCAATCTGCCGTTGCTATATCCGTTCGTATTAAAGTTGGTAATATTCCATCTGTCCTACAAATCGGACGTGTGCATTCAATATCCTAAATTTCGTGTCTATTTTAAAGATTTTCTGGTTTTATCGGTATTATATAGAATTGCATACGCCCTATTAGTAACTAAATGGGTCATTATATAAATATGTATATAGATTATATGATAATTCAATTGTATAATAATCCAAGAAAATTATAATACATATAAATATATAAATATATAATATATATATAAATGTATATTTTAGCAAATATTTTATTAAATTTAGCACATTAAAAAAAATTATTTACAATAAAAAAATTAAAAAATAGATCTAATTATATCCTGTAAACTCTATGATCTCGCGAACTTTACGGAAAAGTTTCAATGAAATAATTTTTTGGATTATAAACGAAACTTTTACTGACGATTATCGATTGACGACCTATAAGGCTATAATCTCGATAATATCCCTTTTTTTTCTCCTCTTTCCTTTTTATTATTCTCCTTTGTTATATATAAACATAATGGAAAAAGTTTTATTTAAATGAAACTTTTTTCAAAGAAATTAAATAATAGTTAGATAAAAAATAAAAAGAATATTTAGAAAGAAACTTTATATAAAATTGATCGCTTTCTTATCAATGTGAAACTTGTAATTGTAATGTTTTAATAAAATAAATTTTGTTTTAAATGAAAAATGTTTTAAATCTGTTGTTATATATCTTAAAAATTGTTCAAGTTTAAAAGCTTGCATTTATAATTTAAAAAAACACACATAATGCAGAACATGTATCTAACAATAATTTTAAATTAAAGTTCTGTAATTTCGAAATTTTATTCTTTAATATAATATCGAGCGATATGTTATTTACCATTCATGTGTATCGAGATCGTACTCGCCATACAGTTGTCTCATTGTTATAGCCTTCGGATTCAATGCATACGTAATAACTGTTGTAAACGGCTTGCCATTTGGTTGCAATTGACCTTTCAAACTTGTACATGTGTGCTTTAGAACTTTGTAACACTGAAAAAATTCAGATTATTTAATTACTATTTCTATTAAAATCCATATTTTTATTTTATATATAAAAGAACAAAATAAAAAAATTTATATTTTATTTAATGAATCCAAAAAGGCTTTATCAACATGTTCTTTGTTAATATCAGTCAGTAGTATATCAAACTAGAGCTGTAAACAGCATTTATCGCAATAAATGTCTATGCGCATCAATGCTGTACGTAGAATGCTATTCAGAAATAGAAATGCTCAGTGCACAGTAAACTGCAAAATAGTTTGTCATGCCATATTCGAAATTTGGTTTGGTTTGGGTTGTGTGCAAAGTTTGTTTTCGAGTTATATCCGTTTCCACATTGCGCTGTTAGTCCTATTGTTCAGTAAGTCAAATAATATTATATTATCCTATTTCTCAAAACTAATCAAATACAGATTGCATAAATATTTTACCATAGCAAATCTTAATTTAAGATAACTTTTGTAATAATAATAGGTGATATAAAATGATATTTACTTTTTTATACAAATATTAATTTAACAACTATTAAAATTTTCATTATATAATATGTAATATAACTTATTAAACAAATGTAGTTTGTAGCGGGTGCAGAAGCTAGCAAACTGTTATTGCTCAACAGCGTAGCACTAAAATTACATTACTAACGAAGCCATCGAAAACTAACGTACTAAGGGTTGTGATTGCATAGATGATTAAGATTGTTTAAATAAAAATATACATACGTTAAATAAATATATTAATTCAGATGTTATTTTTTAGAGTCAAGCAATATTAAAATAAATAATATAATTTTATATTATTCTCAATAATACAATATAATATTTGATTCTTAAAATTTCTATAAAATTTAATAAAAAAATTGTATCCAATAGAATTTATATATAAGATATTGCCATTCTTCATAGATTCAAAAATCGGAGTTATTATGTTTGTTATATATCGGAAATAAAATTACTATAAAATATATATTTTTATGTATATATTTTATTTTCGGCTTAGGATTAATCGATAAAATCGAAATGATATATTTATGTGTTCTTTTTCTTTCTAAAAGAATATCTGGTAATCATCGAAGATCTTTTATTTATTACAGAAAGTTAAACTAATGTTCTCAGCAAAATGGATTTAATACAGTTCGCATTATCGATTATCAAGTTTGTGAAAAAGCTGAGCATTTACTAATGTTTGCTAATGTAATAATGGTAATCAATAACTCATGCATAATTAAACATATTCAACATTTGATAGATATCATGCGTTCATATAGAAATTATTGGAAACGTAGAAGATAAATCTGTTATAGTAAGAGATTTGTCACATGAAAAGAACGGTTTTGTTAAAATATTTAAAAAATTAGTTAAATAAGATAGATCTGCAGAAAATAATTTTGTTCGACATCAAAATAATTGTGTAGAATGCTCAAGCTAATCGTTAAAATGTCAAAACTTTTTGTAAAATTATTCATGCTTGAATACGCTACATAATTATTTTAATAGTCTCACAAAAGTATTTTTCTATCTATATTTAGCTAAAATTTAAATACTTCAGCAAAACTGTTAGATCTTTTCGTGTAGTTCCATAAAAAATATAATGATTAATTTTAGTTTCTATGTATCCAATATCTGATTTTGAAAAATCATATCATAAAGAACCAGTATTTTTTGCATTAAAAAATTTTAATATTAAATATTTAAGCTTTAAATCGAACGAAATTGCGAAACAAAATTCTGTTAAATTAAAATTGGTGTATCATTTATTAAAATATACTTATATTCCAAAAATTCTGTGCAATATCGTCGATTTATAATATAAAAACCTATTGAAGCTTTTAGTAAACCTGTTTGATGAAACCTGCCCTCATTAAACAAAAAATTTATTCAAATAGATCATTTTTAATATTTCTCTTAATATAGGCGTGCAATAGAGACTCCAGAAAATTTCGCATAGATGATAACGAGGAATCTTTTACGACTCAAAAAAAACTCAATTTATCTCTAATCGAAATTCAAATGAGATGCTTTTCACGTAGAACTTATAACAGTATTTTTTTCATACGTCAATATTAAAATATTTTGCTCCTCGAATATTTAATTATATATTTTTGCTTATGCGAAGATATTGAAGATTCTTTAAATCACAGTGCCACGATGGTTTCCGATTTTATCTAAAATTAAATACGTATATAGTACGAGTCCTTTTCTCTCGTTATTATTTTCTGAAAATCGTGAGACGTGTAATAGTGCGAAACCCAACGACGCTGGCGACGTCGATGTCAGCGGCGTCCGTCGAGACGCCGGCAGGATCTCTATAAAGCGCATGCGGCGAAACTTTTTGGCTGGCACAGATGCGTTCGTAGAGTGGTCCGCTCCCCCAGTTTACCCGTCGACGTTTCTCAACGCACGACGCGTACATTTTCCTACGTTTTGACAGTTTTAATTAAGTGTAAAAATTGCGAAATAAATTTTTCGCACGCGTGGTGTTTGGTGGATCGCATTTTAAAACTTATACCATTTTTTACTGGAGCGTTAATTCCTCGTTAGGGAATCAAAGGGGTTTAATTTCGCGAGGAAATAATCAAAAGATTTCTGGACGTTCCATTTGTGTAAGTTAAATTTAAATACAAAAAGTGCAAATTTTAGAATGCTGCTTTTATCGAATTTTTTAAAAATTTAGTTTTTTTAAATCAAGGCTTTGAATAAACTCGACAGTTTGATTATCGCATCGATAAAACCGACAGTAAATTCTCAGTGATAAATGAAACGTATATTTTCAAGCATTTTTTGCAACTTCTTTTCAATTTGAACGGAAATTACGGATTTATTACATTTTCTAGTTACGATTAAAGCTACAAAAAAATTTGAATATCGGAAATCTTTTGACAAGATTTTAATCGTACAATTTCAGTATCAAGAAAAAGAAATCGGGTTTTCAGCTATTAAAGGGATTAAGGATCGATAGAAAGGAACGAGACGATCTTTTGTGGAATTTTAATCAAATCATGAAAAAATATCGTCAGATAAAGTGACGGTGAAAATTCTTGTATGTATCTGCGATAATGCTGTGCAACGTGCTACAACTGGAAGATATATCTTTAATCTTCGTCTGTGAATTTTCTACGTGTGATGACGAACGAGAAAATGAGAGAAGGCAAAATTAAAATGATAAAAGTGTGTGGAGAAAATTAAATACTAGAAATGATCTTATTCTCTGTGACACATGACTTAAAAGTGCCGCTGGTAATTTTATATCTTCTTTGCTTAAAATTACATATTTTCTATTTAAAGAACGATATACTTCGTATGTTGAATGATACATACGTTTGAATTAATAATACAATTTAATTAAACGGTAAGTCAAATGCTTGTAAAAAATCGGATGACGTAAATGGTTTCTTTGTGACACACGATTTAAAAGTGCCGCTGGTAATTTTATATCTGTCTTGTTTAAAATTACATATATTTTCTATCTTATTAATTAACTTAAGTTATAAATATTAATTTAACAATTTGATAATAGCTTAATGACGCGAAAAATTCAATAATCTGAAAAATTCAACAGATAAAAAATGTTTATATGAAAATTATTTTAATAGATATTAAAGTTTAAATATAATTTAAAATATGTATGAGTATAAATCAATCACTGTATCTTTTTAATATATGACATTTCGAGAAATATTGAACCCTTTTAAATTATAATTGTTGAGTCAAACTATGTACTAGAGATTCAAAATCTATCTAAGACTTAACGAATAACGAAGTAAACTACAATGAAATTGCATTCTTGCGGAAACACTGTTTATCAACTCTACCACATTTCCACGTTTATCCCGCGATCAAGTAATGTTACAAGCTGCGAGAACAGCTTTTAATGTGTTAAACATATCGATTTATAATAAGTCGCATGCGAAATAAACAAAAAGTAATAGTTAATTTAATTAAGAAATCAATTATAGAATGCTATTACTGTTAATGCATTACGTTTTCCTTTTACACCACGTTAATGAAAATGCGAGGAAATGTATTGAATTGCGACCGACGAGGCGTTTTTGTTCTTATTAATATGGTACGTTATGCGGATTATAAAGGACATAAAGATTTTGTATGAAAGATGAACTGTATTATATGAAATTTTGCGCGTGAATTATTGTCATCCACTTGTATTTAAATCCATTTCGATAATTGCTTTTGATACTCTACTTGCAAATTGCAAGTCAATTCAATTAACTTACATGTTATATGGTTTAATGTGGAATTATCATAGATATCGAATTTATGTTAAAACTGTATTGTCAGAGCACTATCTATTAAGATACAACTCAATAACTTAACATATTATGTTGTATTGAGCTTAACTGGCGTGAATATAATGACTTCGCGATTTCCTCAAAATTGAATTAGCGCACGCTTTGGTGAAGCCAAATGATGAACACAAATTACCTGTCGTGGAATCCGAAAAATAGCCAGTAAATTTGCGGTTAAATGAAATTGAATCTAATTGCGAACGGAATGCACGCACGCGAAATTGCATTGTTGAAATGCATGCAGTTGCAAACGTAATTGAATCGAATGTAATCAAACTTAAAGTGTAAACGATTCATTATGTCACCCAAATGGACGTTTAGACAGAAAAAATATTCGCTGAACGAAAACAAATGTCCGAACGCAATCCTGCGCTCAATACCGATGGTCCATGTCAGCGACGTTGGAAAACCTCCAACCAGCCGCACGTTTGTCCAAAGTGGAATGCGTCCGCGTTGCAATCAGCGTGTCAGATCAAATAACCTTTTAGTCTAATATTGTGGATATTTTTTAAAGCCAATTAGATAAAGATGTGCAGATTTTGATACGAATCAAACATCTAATTTTCAATCTAAATCTGTCAATAATATTACAGGCTATTATTTATATTAATTGCTTACAAATTTAGAAAAACTGTTTTTTTTGTTATTCATCACTAAATAATTTTTACGCAGCGTCACAATGGACACTTGTGAATTAGAAAGAACAGAGAATCTTTGTCGACTAACATGTTATAATGCTTATTACGCATGATTCGAATATTTAACAATTCTGCGTGGAACATTATTGTGGTTTATGTCAACCATATCTATGACTTTGACAGGCCTTCGTCAAACGTGCAATATATGCGACCTTATCCAACAAATTTTATCAAATTGACATGTGAATTATGCGTTCCGAGAAAGAACTGGGAATTCTCGATGGATAATCACTTTGCCTATGGCATTCGATTCCATACTCTGTGATTTACACTGATCTGGTCTATATTAATAACGACGTCATATCAATGAGTCTGGAGAATGGCGAATAATATTGCAATGTGTTTTTTAAACTGATGTATTTTGCACATTGCGACCGACTAAGCTGATTTCTTGAAACGACGAGCATCGAAGGAAGCTTTTTTTCGGTCAATATTATCTCACAATCGAGAGCAATCATGTTCGTGTTTCAAAAATTATGGAGTAAAGATTTGAGATGTCAACAAATACCGGGGACGATCGGCGGCCTATCGCGATTCCGAAGATCAGCATCGCCGACGGACTGGTCGAACCTAACATTCTACGATTACCAAAATCACAGTCTTGACACGATTTTCGACATAGAAGAGGAATCGAATAGCTTTTGCCCCTCGCTCTACTTTCTTCTGGATTTCTGTCATCTGTACTACATACCATCCATTATCTTATTGGGCTTGGTAGGCAACCTGTTGTCATGCGTGGTTTTCCTTAAGACGCATTTAAAGCTACGTAGCTCCAGTTACTACTTGGCGGCATTAGCAACCGCCGATTTTAGCTTTCTCATGTCCCTGCTTCTCGTCTGGCTTAATAGCACGATCGGATGGAAAGTCTTTAACAATAATGGCTGGTGCGAAACTTTGGTGTATGTAAGCGCAGTTTGCAGTTCACTTAGTGTTTGGCTAATCGTCGCTTTCACCGTCGAGCGATTTATCGCCGTACAGTATCCACTGCATCGACCGCATATGTGCACCGTAGCGCGTGCAAAGACCATCATTCTGATATTAACGATCCTCGCTTTAGTCAGTCACTCGTACTCCTTCATTACTGCTGGGGTAGTAAAAAATCAGGGCGGAGACGAGGTGTGCGAATTGAAGATTGAGTACCTAGAAACTATGCACATCATTAGCATTATCGACAGTATAGCGAGTCTGATCGTGCCACTTGTACTCATCATCGTGATGAATACCATGATTATGAGAAATCTTCTGAAGTTTGGCAGGCGATTCAATCAGGAGCCCGGTTACACTGCAAATTGTCCCAACAGGGAGAAATCTGACATCAATCTTAATCAAATCCCGGTAAGTTTCCTTCCTGGAGAACTTCTGTCTCAAAATTGCGTTTTGATGTTTTATATGCATGCAACTAATTCGTATATGCTATTAGCGACATAGATTGTTTTCTTTTCATGCTGTCTTCTATAGAAGCTTTTCTTTTATAAAGAAATTTTATCTTATTTAATATTAAACTATATATTGTAATATTGTAGCATAATAATAACTTTATTGTAAAGAATTTTAATTCGTTACACACGTTGATTAAAGCTTTCTTCATTTCTTTTATATTACGTAATACTTTTATATTAAAAAAATTATATGTTAAATGAATTGTATATTGATTTTTCTTTAAAACATTTATAATACTTATATTAACATTATAATATAAATGCATTTTGTTAAAAAAAATTTTGTTAATATTGAGATTAATCCAAGATAATTATAATTATAATTATTTGTAAGCAAGTATAAAGAAACTAGACAGATTAATTAATTTTTATTAAAAGCTAACCCTCGAGAAAAAAACAATCAAATTTTCACTTTATTAAAAAATATTTTTCTGATAAATATTAAAACAATACTTATATATATATGTCAAAATTTAAAATTCAATAAAACTTTAGTAAAACTAATTTTATATTATGTAATATTTTCGCTACTTTAAAGCTTTTAATCACTTAGTGTTTGCATATATGTCGTGTATATATGAATGTCTCCCACTTATCTGATACGTTAAGTGGATTAATGCATGTGCACAAGTGTTTAATGTACGTTGCTCGAGTTATTGTGACAGTTCGCATTTACATCATTATATGTATGTACATAGTAAGTTAGTCTATTGGATAATTGAATAATATATAATTGTATTTATATGCATTTTCATAATTTTGAAAAATTTAACGTGTGAAATAATGTTACGAAAATGCAATTTAATTATTAAGTAATTACAAAATTTTGCATGATTTTATATGATTTGTATGCATAACATTATTAGAAAATATAAAAATATGTGCAAACATTATTTTTTATGATTTTTTCTTGGATTCACTGTTGGAGTTATGAAGCCTCGGAATTCGGAATATAGCACTCGTATATATCAGTATCTTACCACATGTGTTGTCATAAATCTTAATAAGTAAACATTGAAATATTGGGTTCTCTGCGATCGACCATATACGCTGTTCACACGGCTAAAGCATCAAGACAGGCATGTAATTCGAAACATCAACAAATCTGAAAATAGTTTACACTCGGCTATGCTTTAAAGTCGTATTACATTAATGGAAAAGTAAAAAAGAACATTCACAAATCGGTTTACAATAAAAATAAACAGGATCCACCTCGGGGCTGAGCAATTAATTTATTACATTAGTAAATGTGACATGGAATATGTGCTGTAATACAAATAATAAATAGTCGCTAATTTCTAAATGGAGTGGATAGATATTTAAATACCACATCAATAATTTTAATTTAGCAAATGAGTTTTTTTTTATTGTGGTTCGATATCTTTGCTGCCAATAAAAAGTGTGTCGACAACCATATGCTATTAGAGAACCGTGCCACCTCCGAATGTGGTTTGTAGACTATTTTGGACCGCCGTATAAATACTCTCGCACCTTACATAATCAATCGCCATCTTCATCGCCATTCATCTTTACGGATCAACGTGCGTGCATTGCTTTCTGCTGCTCGTTGTTTATAATCACGACTTGGTGTGTGTTATCGACATATTATGAATTGTGTGGAATCTGCTTTTTGCCATTGATATTGCTATCAGTGGGTGTATAAAGAGGCGGAAAAGATTGCTACGTATCTCGATATATCATCTTACAAATTAGAGGCATCATTATAATTCATACGAAAGGAACATATCCATAAAGTATATTTCGAAAAATATTTATCGAAAGATAAATTTATTGTGAGAGATATTTAGAATTTTTCTTCGTGTGTGTAGAAATATGCGTGATGAAAGATATTTATCATAAAAAGTATATTTCCCGTAAAAAATATTTATATCTTGTCTAAAAATATTTATATCTGTATCTTGGTGTTGATTTCATTATTGTATTTTGTTAAAATAATTTTGTGGAATATTCTTTTAATTTTATATATAATTTAATTCTTTTAATTTATATATAATATAATATAATTTTTATATATAATTTATAACTTTACAGAAGTATAATTATGAATAAAAATATGTTTGTATTCTTGATTCTGCATTCTAACTTCAATACACTCTACTAATAGTGCCATTTGTATCTAGGTTAAATTAAAGCCTATTATAGTAAATATATTTGTATGCACCGTCCTATTGTTTGATTTTCTATTATCAGAAGCATCGAGGAATGAAAGTCGTTTCATAGAGACGTTCTGTAATATGACAAAAATACTCGTTTCTTGCAATTTAATTTAAACAAACAAATATTTGCATTTTCTTTCACGTTAATGCCGACTGTTTAAATGCTACGTACATAGTTTGAAATTCTGAATGTTTAGTAGAAAATAACAAAGCGCAGTTCCGCATTTAATCAGTCATTTTAGTATGCATAATTTTAGAATTCTTACAGTTAAAATAATAAACAAGGAGAAATCAATATTTCAGTAAAGAGTTTATGCTTTTCATTATTGTTTTTCAAATCTCATGTACATACGATATAAAAGAATCAGATATAAAATTATACATATATTACATAATAAATATAAAATAAATATATACATAAATAAATATAACATATAAATATATATAAATAGAAATGTCTTAAATAGGACACAAATGGAACATTACAACATTGCTGCAATATTGCTGGAATGATCTGTTATTTGGGAGAATTATTTATAATCAAGATTGTGCACATTTTGTTGTAAAATAAAATTACAAAATTATTTAATAAAAATCTGTTCTATTCTTGAATTATTTTCAAATAACATAGAGAGAGAGAGGGGGGGAGGGAGAGAGAGAGAGAGAGAGAGAGAGAAATTTTTTATATTTAATTCTGTTGATACAAAATAATACTAATTGATAACTATATATTTTATACATAAAGATTCTTTGGACTCTTTCTCGAAGTCTAATATTATTTATAAGATAAACTGCAATAACTGTAACTCATCTTACGTGGGACAAACGGGAAGGAAGCTCGGATTTTAGAATATCGAAATCATATACGTTGGAACACCAGCTTTAAATCGGTAATAACAGATCATCGATCGCAATTGGGTCATGATTTCGATTGGAATAATATTTAAATCTTAGATGAAGAACACCGATTTACAATAAGTGCCTTGTCTCAGAGATGCTTAACATTAAAAAACAGAGTAACAGTCTTAACCTACAGACGGACACAAAAGAGTCTTCATAAATCATACATTCCGATAATAAACAATATTTGATTTTGCATTGCCAAGATTTATTGCAATACAGTGGAATCCATCGAGAACATTTCTCGTTACTTTTTATTTTATTTTATACATTGGACGTTACACACTTATAAATATAATTGTGATATTAAACTTTTTTACCGCTTTTGACATCGAAATTTGACGATTTTTTTTATAATACTAATGTTTTTCTCAATTGTCGGACTATGAGGTGAATTTTTACCAAAGAGACGAATTATGCTTTAAATAAAAAATTTTAGATTTGATAACTTATAATATTTTTAGGTTTCTTTATATTCTCTCTAGAACAACGAGAAATTTTCGCAATCGTTTGACGAGTAATTTTCCGTTTTCTCTATTTTAACACATCTAATTATGCAACGAAACAGTCGTTTTCTTAATTTTTGAATAATGTATTATATTGCGCCGGGAAAAAAAATTTTTTATATTATACATTTGAAGAGGGCCTAAATATAAGACCGAAACATGTAATTCTAGCGTTTTAACTTTTGTATTTTTTACAGTTTGATTTATTATTTCTATCTTTAATTATACCTATTATATTAAATGAATAATGGAGTTTTATTAAGTTTTTTCTGACTCTTATTAGCCTTTTACATCTAGGATTTTAAACAGAGTTCTTAAGAGTCCTGTTACTTCAAGTTTTTTATACTATATATTTTATTATCTTTTTTAAAGAAAAAATATGAAAAGTACTTAAAATTATTATATTGTTTCTTTGATCATAAATTTTGAAACTTAGTCATTAGGAAATCAGAAGTTCACCATTGCTGTTAATAAACTCGTTATGCATGCAAATATCGATTTTCATGTTATGGTGTTTACCTGTACGCTTCAGATACTCAATCATATTATAAATTTCTCGACGCAATTCAGAAGAGACTGAAACTATCATCTTTCATAGGACAGATTGAATTCTAGTGACTTATCGCTTGAGAACAAATTAATTTTAAAGTCACCGTTTCTCTTACCGGAAATTAATATTGGAAGCAGCATAAAGTTTATTTTATAGCGCACATAGAGATAATTTTAAGAAGGTAAAACATCATTTTATCGAACTGGTCGAGTAAAAGACAATGATGATCAATATATATCTAATTAAAGAATGCGACATGCAAATTGATTATTGACTAAAAATATTGATTTTTAGTATAATTTGATGATAATATAAATTTATATGTTTTTTTTTCTATATAAAAGAGAATTTATAAAAGAGAATATAAAAAATTGTTTATAAGGGAAATATATAAAAATATAATCAAAATTTGCTCTGAGCCAAAACCTGAAAAACTAAATCCACAGTATTTCTTGATATACATATATAAAAGAAAAAAATAATATTTATAATACAGGGAAGTGCTGAGAAAATTGTTGATCACAATGAAATGTCATACAAAATACGTATTGCATATATGACATTATGTTTCAGGTTTTGTTTATTTCAATATGATTAAATTTATGTATATTTATGTTAATTTCCAGATGCATTTTACATACAGATATCTACACAACAGCCATTTTTAATAAGCAAATATTAAAATTTTTTATATCACACTTTGTCTAATCCAGGACTAACGACGAGATGATTACTGGCTCCAATTTTTATTTTCAGTTGTTATTTACCGTTTTATTTCTTTTATTATTTTTATTTTATATATTCTTATCTACTTTTGTTTGTTTATTTTTTCAGTATCAAATAATGTTTTATTTTATATTTTTTTATTATAGTAGATATATTGTATTATATGTATGTACATACATAATATGTTATAGTTAATGATTTAAAAAATATTAATATTTATGTTTATTAAAAATGGTTATCATATACAAGTTTGTATGTAAAATAATGGACAATCATGTACAAGTTTTTGATTGAATAAAAAAAAAAATCAAAATATAATGACGCATACAGAGTACGTATTTCATATGGCATTTTATTATCAACAATTTTTCCAATATTTCCTGGCATTATAAATGTTATTTTTCTCTTCTATATACGAAGAAACACTAATGAATTAGATTTCGATTCAGGGAAAATTTTGACCATTTTGATATGATCCTCTTTTGCTACATAGTTATACATTTGGAAATAAATTGATAAGTTTTTATGATATTAACAAATGATTATCAATCAGCGTGCAGGACTAAATGAAAATTTCTTTATGTTGTTTAGGAAATAATTTAAATAGATTTTTACAAAGTAATTTCATAGTTCAAATCAGTATTAAAGATGATAATACTACGTTGATGTGCAAATCGAAGAATCAACAGAACGAAAACATCGATTTAAGTCGATTAGTTGCATTGTATTATTATTTGCATAATTATATTTTGATATATTTTGTTACTAGCAATTTTCTTTACTAGCAATTTTACACATTAATTTTCTAAAAGCAAATGTTTAACATAATAACTACGAGTGCAGTATTGATTTTAAATGATGTTTTAATACGATGTCATAAATCGCGAATGTTGCGAAATGCGATAAACGGAGCTCGGTTACAATATGTTAATTATTTCATATTTAATCTCATTTACATTTGTGCATTACTATCTTATTCTTGTATTTGTTCTAAGTGTTGGTTTCATCGTTAAGTAGTTTGTAATATATAAGATTACGTGTACATTATGAAATAAAATGTTAAACATAAAAGAAAATACTATATTATTACAGAACGCGATATTATTCATTGCATCTCTACTAATTTAAGAAAGAGGATGTTCTGATATTCCAAGTCATCATTTGCACGTTATAAGAAAGTAAAGTTAGATATTTAAACAGCATTAAAGGAAATTCCGTCAGCAAACTTGTATAACATTTTATTGCGAAATATGTTCGTAATTATCATATTGATCGTAGTGCTGCTGTTTATTATTAATTAACTGCTATATCATCTCAATAACAAGAATTGAAGATAAAAAGATGTAATGATGTCATAACGCAAGATTACATATTAATTTAGAAGAATCGGTTCTTGAAGATTCGGTTCTTTCCGTATATTAAAATGCAATTATTTTCTAAATAATATTATCAATACATAAAAAATTAGAAATGATTAAGATGTTTTTTATATATTTTCATTATAATTTTTATTTTATATATTTTCTTATTTTGATGATAAATTGCATAAATAAAACAATTTAATTTAAAATATAATTATAGTAGAACAATTTTATAAAATAAAAGTATTGTAAAAGAAAAAGAAGGTGGTGATTTCTTAAAAATAAAATTAATGAACGGAATAATCTATATATTTTACATTCTCTTTTACATGTTTCTGAATAAATCTCACATTTCTAATTGAAAGAAGAATTGGATACATTCCAACTGATATGGATTTTTTACATTGCCTTTTCAATATTGTCTTTCTAACAAATATTGAAAAAGAGCACAATCTACTTCAAGCGAAACCATCATATTATTTATCCTTGTATTAGGGACAAAATTCCAACGATTATGCCTTTTTATGTCATGAAATTCAATCACCGAAATATCAGTAATATTACGAAATATAAACATTGAATAACTTCTTCATAGATTTATTTAATACATATAATATATTTATTTGGTGTTGTATAAATTAACAACAGTTAAAAATACAGAGAAAAGTCAAAAATTAAGAATTTTTAATCAAATAAAAAAATAATTTGATTAATTAACAATCTTAGGCAGACGTAGGATTAAAGAATATTAAATAAAGATAACATTTTTATTTAATAAATAACAGTTTTATTAATGAATAAAATCAATGCTTACATATTAAAATATAGCCTTAACCATAAGTGTAAAGTATCCTCACAAATTAACGTAAACAGTTTATGGTTAACAAAAAATGAATTAAAAACATATTTATTAAAAAATAATATTTATTTTTATAACAACTTCAATATTTTATTAGTCTTTCATTTGTTTCTATTATCATCTTTTCCTAGAAAATGCAATAAATTAAGAATGTTTTATATACTTGGCTGTAATATGATTATATAATGATATATTTTGTTAATTTAATATTTATTTACACATTTCAAATCAACCGATAATTTTTTACATTCTTTCTTAATTATATTTTTAAATATTTTAGACTTAAAACAAAGTAGATTGTCATTTGTCAATTGCTTCTTGTCACGTTTTTAAGTTTTTACTATTTTTTTTAATATAGGTTTACAGAAAAAAGATTTTTGCAGGAAAATTCAATTTATTCCTAATTTTGCAAATATTTCTTAACTTTAAGATTACTAATTAGCTTACTAACAATGTTTATCTTTTTCTTGGTCTTAATTTTAGAGTCAGAAAAGAATAATTTAACTAAGTTTAACCAACATTTACATAACAAAGCAGACCTTTGATGATTAGAATGTCGAGAACGACTTTACTTTCAAAGGAATTACTTAAATTATCTGTACATCACACACATTATTTGCAGATAATTTTAATTATCCTTTTATACTATAATAACACAATCTCTTTGTAATATAATAAATTGTGTACATAGTCAGACTAATTGATGTACAATTTCTTAATATGTATAATCGACGAAGGATTGAATTTATATTCACAATGATAATGCCTGCATTTTGCATTATCTCATCCTGCTTAAGAAAAAATGTAAACTTTAAAGAATTTTTTTACATTGTAATATTTACATTGTAAATATTTGTGGTCATTAATCAGTTGATAAATTAGTTATACTTACTTTATTTATAAAACGACAATAAAATAAACACAGTTTGTAAGCAGTAGTACTCTATTAATGAAACTAGAAATTACAATATTATACATGTAATACTATAGTGGATTTTGAATTATTTCGGATTTGGAATTATTTAAAAAAGAAATTTAACTTTTTTTTTAACATAGATATAATAAAAAAATGTAATCGTATATAATAAAATAAAAAAAACTGCTTTATGTATATAGTAAAATATACTGACTTAAATAAATTAGTAAGTATTATCTGAAATTATTTTATATTTATATTAATTATAATGATTTATGACTTTAGAACAATAATTAATACACAATAAACAATATTATAAGATGTAGCACTTATTTTTATAATATTATTTTATAAAATAATATTTTAAATATTTTATATAATTGAATATTTATTTACAAAATAAAGTTTAATTATAAAGTAAAATTGCCATGTCCACTACTACGTTCTTTGTGACATGAAACGACTTCAAGTGCTGTGATGCAGATGTGTTCGATTTACGTCAACCACAACGTGATTAATTCAAGTGTCAATAAATTAATTCTATATCAATAGTGATACAACTGTGAGAATATTACGCGTTTCTGTATGTACATAGCACGTATTATTAATGACATAAATCATATGATGCATAGTTTGTACAAACTTTATCTTTTATTTATCTTTAAATTATTTTAATATTATTACTGTAAAAAATTTCCATACAAATACACAAATTCCGCAATAAAATAAATAGTTGATTTTTCTAAAATGCTTGATTATAATAATCAATATTTAGTTTCTGTAAGCTTTTAACTTTTAAGATAAGATAAAACGGGGCTAGTTATGCCCATAAGGGCATGCATGCACAATATGCAAGTTTCCCAGTAACTAAAACGCGTATGAACACGTTTATGATTGTAAAAGATAACGTAAAAATGCAGACTATTGCACTCAATACGATACTCTGTAGCTATCAATGGTCAAACACGTGAGCTTTTCTGTTTTTATGCATTAAAATAAAAAAATATTACATAAGTGTTCTTTATGGTCTATATGTGTTAATTAGTTCTACTTGAACTAATTAATTTAAAATCAGATGTATTTTTTCATATAAGTTATTAAGCTGTATTTTTTTAACTTTAACATTTAAATTGCTATTTTTAAATTATAAAAAATATTTTAGCTAACACTGGTAAGGAAGGACTAGACAGACCACGTATTCTATTCTAACTAACATTATAAACTGAGATGCTGAAACGAAATCTATCTTTAGCTTTTTATTGTGTATGTATTGATGTGTGTGATTAAAGATATATTTTAATTTTAATTATAAAAAAATAAGTTTTTAGTTTTATTTTAATTTTGTTAGTGTATATTAAAGTTGTATATATTAAAGCACATTTTTGAATTAAACTTTCTTCTTTATGAAAAATTAAGGATCTATAAGTGCTTATTGATAATTATTGAGTCAGATAAACATGCAACATATTAAATTCTAATTAATTTATCATAATTGTGTGAAAATTTATAATAATTTGAATAAAAACTTTCTTAACTGACTTAACTCTAGTGTAATTAATATCTGTTACATGGCACACTTAATCGGATTTAATAACATTCGCAGTTAAAATTGACTAATCATAGCTCTTTCTCGGAAGAATGGAACGGCTGTGATTAGCCAATTTTATAACTACGAATATTATTAAACCCAATTAAAAGTACTGTGTAAATATAGTCTATATTGATTGCAATAAAATTAATATTTTTCTCGTAATATTTTTTTATAAAGAATTTAAAGTAATACATACTTAATAAATTATATAATTATAATCAATAAATTATATCATTTATGTAATATTTTTTTAGATAAAAAAACTTGTAAAAAATTTAAGCACCATGCAAATAAGTAATCTTAAAATATTTTTATGTATTATATTATTTACCTTATTATATAAACTAGATGAATTATTTGTAAGAATAAATAATAATAATAAGAACACAAGAAAGAAATTAATTTAACTTTATAATAATATCGTGTGTGAGGACAAAACTTCATCAAAGTAAATCTTACTTTTGTTTAATTCGCTATCTTACTTTTCGCGCTAATTGGTTCATTAATTTAATAATGTATTTTTGCTTTATATATTGAAGAAGGCTTTGTAAGCCAAAACGTTTGTATTTTTATATTTTTTATATTATTTTATTAATTGTATCTAAATTATTAGATAGTATTTACATTGTTATGTTAATTGTATTAATTTAAAGTCAGTCTAATTGTAAACTCGAAATAAACCACGATTTTGTTTAATTTGTTTAAATTTTATTTTTAAAGAATATATTAGGTGTTGGAATTAATTCGTAGCGTTTTACAAGTGATGGGAAGTACTTTCATTAATGTATTTTTTAATGCTCATGTGAAATAAATAACATTCTTTCATTAAAAAACGCTACGAATTAATTCCAACACCTAATATAATCATACTTTGAAACTTATCATCAAAATATTTAGTATTCCAAAAATAGAAAATGTAAAAAATAACATTTGAAAAATAACATTAAAGTTTTTTGAGCAGAACCTTACATTTAATTTTTAATTAATAAGAAAATAAATTGTTTGCTATTAGATTTTTTTCTTGTTTATGGTAAATTTAATAATGTGTATTATTAAATATAGATACATGTACATTTTGCACATCAATATGAAAATGAAAAATATATAAATTTATATATAAATTTCACATATATTATTTGCTCATAACATTATAAATTTTATATAAATTATCCATACTTAACGTTTATATTTTAATTTGCTTTTTAATTTAAATTTTAATATTACCAATTAAATTATTTAAATTTACGAGGCTATTTAAATTCGCTGTTATAACTGCGGTAATAAAAGGTGCGATAGTTCATTGAATATTGATGTGATAATTTATCGGGTATTATACATTAATATGCATAAAATACATTTGTAACACATGAAATGCATTCCTGTTTGTGAAAATAAATGGATAACTATCGAATATGTCTTCTCTTAGGTTATGCATTTTGTATGAGCATGAAATGTAACAGAATGGAATTGATTACCACCATTTTACTGGTTGTTTGAAATTTCTCTACAAAGCATTTCTATGAGAAATGATGAATAAATACATGTATTATACATAGTTATTTATTTAATACAAAACAAGACATAATAAAAAATAATATTAAATAGAGAAAGACAATGGCTTTCCTTAGAACTCATTTACATGATACGATAGTTTATCGAATTGATACGATTTATCGTATGTCAAATCGGTTTTTTATCGTGTTCTACAGTGCAATACATTTTACATGTGTGTGTTCACACGATTTGTCGAACGCCATTTTTAATCGATTCAGTAATTTTATCGTATGCGGTAAAATTACTGAATCGGTTAAAAATTACATTTTGTCACTGTACTGAAAAAATATGTTTTTAATAAATATTTATTTGAACAGAGTCAACTAAAAATTTATTTACAGTAAATAAATATTTATTCAATTAAAAAAAGATTTTAAAATTAAATTAACAGTTCTTGTACTAAATACATATATTTTAATATTTAATAAATATTATATTTAATCGGTACTATTCAAATAAATGATTTATTAAAACTTAAAATACTTTTTTTAATGTGCAAACTATATATATGATGACATGGTAAAACAACCGAATCGATCGTCAGTGACACATATACTGTAGTGGGCGCGTTTAGGGCTGCAGTCCGATTCATACTCATACGTATACAAGCATCATTTGTCCCTGTTTAACTTTGATAAACAGCAAGAATGAAATTATTTCATGAATGTTATAAATATGAATCGAACCGCAACCCACAGATGATATTATATGATTATCCTACTGATCCGACATTTCTACTATAAAGCGCAGCATTCTAGTCAGCTGTTTGACAAAACGTCTCATAGTTAGCTAATCTGCAAGTGTACAATTTTGTGCTTATATGTATATGTATATGTATTGCTATTACGCAATAGAAGATATAAATACAGAATTTTTAATAAGTTCAATGGAAGAAAGATATTGCATGTGATAAAACATTGGATGTTTATAAAGATAAGAAATAGATATTTTTAATATTCGCAGAAACGTCGAGAAATTTTAATTTATCTTTCCTCAGTTGATAAATAAATGTCCGATACAACATCAAACGATCTTTGACTCACGACTATATATATCCAATATTTTTTATTAATTATTTCGTAATGACGGCAAAATGTAAAATAATTTTTCTGTCTTTCTATTTTTTCACACATGTACGCTGTCTCTCTCTCTCTCTCTCTCTCTCTCTCTCTCTCTCTTTCTCTCTCAATTATTTTGTCTTAAATGACAAAATAAAAGCTATAATATTAAATATGACTAAAATAATAATTCACAGGATTAATTTTATATATGTCTTGTACTTGAAGTGAGTACTCTTATAAATTATGAATATGATTCATTTTCATTTTCAGCTTTATATCTATTTGATAAGCATTCGCGCGCAATAATGATTATAGATTTCTCTATTCGTTAATTTATTCAAAGATCTTTTTTTGCCACAAAATATTTTATTCTATCTTTTTATTTAGAATCATAAAAATTTTAATTTTAATTTTAGAATTCACAAGTGATTCTTATATCTGATTCTTAACCTAATATCAATTATGCAACATGAAAATATAAAAAATGTTTCTTCTCTATAAATAACTTCTCTGTAAATAAATTTATTGTGTCACTACTGATTTTATTAGTTTTTAAATATTTTATTTAGAAGCTTAGAAAATATTTCCATTCGTCAATAAATGATAGTTTATCATTCTATCATGTAATTTATATAACAATTATTATTGGATATCAAAAATTATTGACATAATATTTGTCATTTCTGTTGAGATTAGATTAAAAAGTTAATTAAAAGTGTTTCATTCAACAGTTAAAAGACCGTACGAGATTTCTGGAAAAGAAGTTTCTGGATATATCTTGATGTTACACAGCATCGCATAATAATAAACGCATAAAGAACGTAGTCCAAACATAAGAAAAAATTATGTCCTAATCAGTCAATGTAAAATAACAATAAGTAATGCACAATTTATCATAATTAGTAATTAAAGATGAAGGTATTATATATTCATTATCATGGTCAATAAGTAAAAATAAAAGTGTAAATATCGAAACAATGAATAAGTCAATCATACTAACTCAATTAATATTATATTATAGACACAGAGTCATTTTTATATTTAATTGCAAGAAATTAAACAACTTTTTAATTATAAAATTAAATACTTTAAATACTTTATTCATACTTTCGAGAGTTTGTATATTTGCAGAGGTTTTTATCTGGCCAGAAAAAAAATTTTTAAGATTTAATTAACAATTTATTGTTGTATTTTAATGTACTATTTTTAATATACATATAATGATAAAATATAATGATAAAACTTATTATTCTAGACAACATACATTATAAATTATTTAAAAGCATCATACATACATTAATTATACTATACTGTAATTATACTATACGTATAAGCTAGATTACAATCAAATTTTATTTCAATTCTTTCCCTTTTTTCTCTCTTTTCCTTTTCTAAAGAATTAATATGTTTTTTTAATTGTTTATTACATTTAAAAAGATAAAAATATATTTTAATAATAAGATATTTAATTACTTATATATTATTTTAACATACATACACATGCATTATATAAGTACATTAACTAGAAAAATGTGTATTGTCCAATTTTTCATTCTTCTTTACGTGATTAAAGAATGAAATTAAATAGAATTGTATAATTTACCATTTATAATCTTTATCATTTATAATCGAAGTACTCTTTATTATACAATTGTACAAGATATTCAAAGAAAACGTTAAATTCATTATTCTATCAAACTAATAATTTAAAATATGTGAAAATAAAATATTCAAAAATATAATTTAAAAAAATAATTTTTTTTCTTCTACAAAATTTTCAATTCCTTTACTTCGATTATTCCTCTTACAAATTGTCAAAGTAATATTATCATTAATTTTATAGACAGAACGATTTAAAATCATATTTTGAATTATAATTCGAAACTGTAACATACGATATTTCTTTAAAGTATTTTAAATAGATTTTTTTATCAATTTTGTTTAGATTAAAAATTTAATTTAATTTAAAAAGTTCTTTTTTTTCTCTTTCCTTTTTTTAAATACTTTATACATAACAATACTTTAAACAATTCTAAAATGATATAATAATCGAATAATAATAAAATGCTCACATTTTTTTATATTTAGTTTTCAAAATTAGTTTAAAAAATTAGTCAAATTAAAACATTCAATAATATTTTATTTTTTGTATTACTTAATAGAGCAAAATTTTCTATTATATCGTATTTTAAATTTTCTTTATATTCTTAAGATGTTATTAACTTAAAATGTTTACTTTAGATGTTATTTAGATGTTATTTAGATGTTATATATTAACTTAGAAATTTAATATAAATTTATGTTTCTTAAAAAGTAAACTGTATTAATAATATCGAATAATAACAAAATCAATTCATTATTATTTGCTAAACCTTTAAAGCTTATCTAACTTATACATATATAAATAAATATAATAAAAAAGGAATTGAATGTATATTACTGATACTATAATTACTGTATTTTATTAAAATTTTAAATTTTGAAATTTTACTTTGCTTTAAGAAAAAATAACAATGCATATTTAAAAAAATATCTTCTCTAAAATCTTTTAATTAATACTTACATATTTATTTAAAGAAATCTCTCGCTATAATTTAAATGGTCAATTTTAAATCCTACATATTAGATGTATAAATAACTTCTTTCGTGACCAACTTTAGATATGCTAATAAAAGTGTATTTGAATTTTGGCAAATTATTCTTCCATTAAAATTGCTCAATCTGTATTTCGAAAGCTGTATAACAATTTGCAATTAAATTAACTACATTTTTAGTTTAATTGGAAGTGAACGCTGAAAAAATATTGTACATATTTACGATTACACCCTTCACTATTTTTATTGCAGTATAGCCGCCGCTCAAACAACAAGAAAAATTGATAAGATTTACAGAAATAATATTGTGTTATCAAGAACGTGCCGAAATTGATTTACAAAATTTAAATGTAGTGATTTCGAAGTGAACAATAAATTGCTTTTCAAAGCGAGCCGCAATATTATTTCGCCGCAGTATTTGTAAGCTGCCTGGAAGATTACAAAAAGTGATAGATTCAAAAAGAAAGTACTTTGATTGAAATATTTGTTTATTTTAATAAATACATTATTAAAAAGATTACAGAAACTTATGCACGTTTCCAATAATATCATTAACATGCTTACAATAGAAAAATGTATGATTTACTGTCCCTCAATTTTATATCTGTTCAATAAGCATTATGTAACAAGAACCTTCGACTTTCTTCGTAATTTCAACCAAAAACCTCCGTCCGCCATCGTGAGAATCATTTTCTTGTTGAATACCATAGGAATTTGAGTTTTAATATCGGGTTCGAGATCGCAACGCCAAAGTAGATAGAACAACATGACTTTTGCTTGCATTAGGGCAAACCTTTTAGCTATACAAATTCTGGGTCCAATACCAAATGGCATATAAACCGAGTTGTCTATATCACCATTAAGAAATCTGTCCGGATCAAACTTATCTGGATGCGGATAGTACTTTGGATCGCGATGCAGACTGAAATTCGGAATCCATATGCTATCTCCAGGCTTAATCGTAATTGGTTTACCATCCGGAGTCGCTGGTGGTAATTTGGTTTCTTTAACGCATTTTCTATCAAGAAAAGATGCTATTGGATACAATCTGAGAGTTTCATTTATCACGGCGTCCAAATATTTCATACAGTTGATAGCTTCGTAGGTAGGTTTGCCATTGATCTGCCTAAGAACATCGTCGACTTCCTCTTTTAATTTTCTCTGAACATCAGGATTGATAGCGATTTCATACGTTATGAAACACATAGCTGATGATATAGAATCGAATCCAGCGATAAAGAAAAAAAACGCTTGTGCCGTCATTTCGTTAATGTCGTACTCAGGGCCGGTATTCTTGTTTCTGGTCTCCATCATCAATTGAACCATGTCCGGACGAACAATTCCTTGCTCATCTCTGGTTTTCACTGTGGTGGCAATAATATCTTTGAAACAATTCTCTATCTTTGAACCGAATATTCTCAGCTTGATGAGTTTCGCAAGTTGCGGGAAGTTTCTATGCATTAAAATCTTGAAAGCAAACCAGCCATCAAAATTTAATGCCTTCTTGCCAAGTAAGAAGAATTCATTGTTCGGATTTTTAAAAGAATCCACTTCAATACCGAAAGCACACGTGGCTACTGTATCGTTGGTGTATCTAGAAAGTAAATCCTTCATATTATACGTTTTGGCAGCTTCTTCGGTTTGCATTACTACAAAATTGGAGAAGTTCTCTGCACACTGGCAAATAAGTCCGAACATCATCTTCATCTTGCTGGATGTAAAACTGGGACTAAGAAGTTTCCGCATTTCGCGCCAGTAATCCCCTTTCAGGTTAAACAGATTTCTGCCGGCTATCGGATCGAGAGTTTCATTGATGAAATGATGATGATCACAGAAGTTATCGAACTGTTTTATAGTGATTGTGGAAATCAAATCTGGATCACGAATAACAAAAATCGGTATTATAAAATCGTAGAAGCCGAAGAACTTTGCGTTCGAGAAGTAGTTATACATTTTTTGTTGAAGTTCCATATGGCATATACGTTGAAAAACAAAAGGCGCCATGTTTCCCAATATTGGAATTGGTCTCACATGAGGAATTTTTAGTTGTTCGAAGTAAAATAATTTAAAAAATAACTTATTTAGGATATAATACAAACAGATACTCGTTGTTAGAATAAATAGAAGTAAAGTAAAAGGTTCCATCACGACAAGAATTTTCAGATTGACTGGTGATGCGCGCACAACGAGCGAGATTCTGTTACTAAATGCTGCACGTACGCTATTGTATGTACGCCACAATAAAATTAAATATCGAAAATGCGTAAACATAAAGTACATGAATGTTGCAAAGTTCTTTCTTATTGAAGCAGAACAAGTCACGATAACGTTAGAATAACATTAAAATAAAACGGATGTTATTGAAAAAAGCATTTTAATGATTATTCTGAAGCTATTTTGACATCATTTTAATATCTTAACGACTTGTTGTTCTACTTAGGTATCTCCTTGAGATAATAATATTCTTCGTCATTCTTCGCAATATTTATCTGAAAACCATAGTGTCTCTCTCTAAGAAAAGCGCAGTAATAATATAAATCAGTTATCACTTTTTATAAAATGAATTAGATTAGAGAAAAGATCAATTAGAGAGTGTTTTATTTTAGCACACACAATATTATTATGTTCAATGTTTTTTAATGAAGTAATAGATACAATATCGTTTAAATAATTTATAATATTTATTATGTCTTTATCCAATTGGATACATAAATGATAAAAGCATAATAGGAATTAATGTTTATTTTTTTTACTCTTTTGTTTTTTATATAATCTTACGTTTGGTGTATTTTTTAACTTATCACGACTGATAAGTAAAAGAAGTAATGCAACAAGTAATAACTAACAAGTAGTAACTAAATTTGTAACTGTTACTTTTATCAAAAATTATAAATATATTTTTTATTTTTAACCACACGTTTTCTATAATAATACTGACACAAGATTTTGAAATTAATGTAACAAATGTATCTAAAACCAAAATAGAGAAAATTATTTTTTTAACAGTTTGTAATATTATATAAAGATATTTTTCTTTCGTAATTAAACAATTGTATTTTTATATATTAGGTGTTGGAATTAATTCGTAGCGTTTTACAAGTGATGGGAAGTACTTTCATTAATGTATTTTTTAATGCTCATGTGAAATAAATAACATTCTTTTATTAAAAAACGCTACGAATTAATTCCAACACCTAATAAATTTTTATTTATTGTTTGGGTTTTAATATACACTTGGCCATAAATGTATTGTACCTTCACAAATTGATATAAACATACTATAATATCTAACGAAAAATAAATTAGTTTTAGTCAAAAATAATATTTAGTCTTATAACAATTTTGTTAATCTGTCTTTTATTTTTTTTCTATTTCAAGAAAATATGATAAAATAAGGATAGAAAATAAGAATTTATAACAAGGAAAATGATCAAAGAATATATGTGCAAATATGTCAGTGTTCTTTATAGGGGAGACCGATGCTTGTTGGTACAACAAGCAACTTGGCATTGCGTTCCGTTTATGTATTTATGGCGAAGAAAACAATGGAAAAGTTACTGCAAAGTATCTCTTTTATAATGTGGATTCTTTTTAGTTTCATTTTAATCAAATAAGTTTATAATAAAAATCAAGCAAATGTTACAATAAGAAGAAAAGAAAAATTTGATTCAAGAGGAGACATATAATTTTTTAACGTTTCATAATTTCGTAATAATATTCTTTATCTTGAGGAAGTAAATGTAAAGAATATATTATTAGTTAAAGAAATATTTATATTACTATATGTAACTTTTACTTATACATGTTACATTGAAAAATAACAGTAATTTATTAGAGTAAAATGATTAAAATTACAGGTATAAATAGGGATGGAATGCGTTTGCTCATATTTTAGGAAAGGTTACCTAGAGCATGCACTTGCAGCATCACGCGAATGAACATTCAGTTACAACTTAATTCTTAAAATACTTTATATTTAATATTTTTACATTAAAATATATTACAATTAAAATAATTTATATTTATTTTTCTATTATTATAAAAATAATACTTGCTATTTGATCATTATAAAGTAACTTAAAAAAAATATGTTTACTAAAAGAAATATATATCTCCGATCTGTTTTTCATTTTTATTAGGTTTCATTAACTTAATATACTTATAGTTTGTTGTACAGCGAATTTATACCGCGATCTACATCAATTTATTTCAATATAGGAGTAAGATGATTATACAATGTAGCATGTTCATATTTTACTTACTACGAAGAAACTAAATAATGTACAGATGTAATCATTCCTAATATAAAAATACAATGTAGAAAAAGAATTCTGCTATCATATTAATATATTTTAATCATAATTAATTATTTAAAAAGCTAGTGCCGAAAAAGTAAAAAATGTGCTGAGCATCGGTTTCTTCTATTTAAGGCTAAAGTTTCAGATTGTTTAAGTATTATTATGTATTAGGTGTTGGAATTAATTCGTAGCGTTTTACAAGTGATGGGAAGTACTTTCATTAATGTATTTTTTAATGCTCATGTGAAATAAATAAAATATAAAATAAGTAAAACATCAACATCCATTATTTCTAAAATTTATCTAATTTATATAAATAAAAACAATAAAAAAGAAATGTATGTTACATTAAGAGTACCAGAATTATTGTGTGTTATAATAACATTTTAAGTGTTAAGAAATTTTTACTTTATCTCTTTTTAATAAAAAGTAATTATACATATTTAAAATAATAGCTTTTATAAAATTTTTTATTTTTTACACATTTAATTGAGGAAAAGGTGAATTTAATACATACATGTTTAAAAAGAAAGCTCGTGTTATAATTTAAAGAATCTTTCAAGTATATAATTATACGTTTAAAAAGAATGTATTAAATATGTGTATTATTCCTGTCCCTTAATTTTATGTCTGTTCGTAAACATTGTGTTAATAGAAGCCTACAATTTTCTCACTCGCAATTTCAACCAAAAACCTCCATCCGCCATCATAAGAAGTGTTTGCTTCTTTAACACCATAGGAATTCGAGTTTTAATGTCGGGTTCGAGATTGCACCGCCAAAGTAGATAGAACAGCAAGACTTTTGCTTGTATTATGGCAAACCTATTACCTATGCAGGTTCTAGGTCCGATTCCAAATGGCATATAGACTAAGTTATTTACATATCCGTTAAGGAATCTGTCTGGATCGAATTTATCTGGATGCGGATAGTACTTCGGATCGCGATGCAGAGAATAATTCGGAAACCATACACTATCACCTGGTTTTACCGTGATCGGTTCACCATCCGGAGTCGCTGGTGGTAATTTAGTTTCCTTAACACATTTTCTGTCAAGAAAAGGTCCTATTGGATACAGTCTGAGAGCTTCATTTACCATGGTGTCCAAATACTTCATGCAATTGATAGTTTCGTAGGTAGGTTTGCCATTGGTCTGCCTAAGAACATCATCGATTTCTTCTCTCAATTTTCTTTGAATATCCGAATTGACACCGATTTCGTGCGTCATAAACACATAGCTGTTGATATGGCATTATACCCCGAGAGAAAGAAAACAAATGCTTGGGCTGTCATTTCGTTAATGTCGTACTCATATCCATTATTATTTCTTGAGTCCATCATCAATTGAAATCCGGGCGAATAATTCCTTGATCATCTCGTTTTCACTGTGGTGGCAACAATATCTTTAAAAAAATTCTCTACTTTTGAGCCAAACATTCTCAGTTTAAAGAATTTCGCAAGTCGCGGGAAATTTCTTTGCATTAAAAACTTGAAGACCAACCAGCCATCAAAAGTGAATGATTCTTTGCTAAGTAAAAAGAATTCATTGTTCGGATGCTTAAAAGAATCTACGTCAATACCGACACACGTGTCGGTATATTTGGGAAGTAAGTCTTTCATATCATACGTTTTGGCAGCTTCGGATTGTGTTGTCACAAAATTGACTAAGTTTTCGGTACACTGGCAAATAAGTCCAAACATCATCTTTATCTTACTAGATGTGAAGCTGGGACTAAGAAGTTTCCGCATTTCGCGCCACTCATCTCCAAGCAGGTCAAATAAATTTTTATTTGCTATCGGATCAAGAGTTTTGTTGGTAAAGCCGGAATGATCGCAAAAATTATCGATTATTTTTTAATGGCGGTCATGGAAATCAGGTCTGGATCACGAATAACGATTACTGGCATTATAAAATCGTAAAAGCCGAAGAACTTTGCATCCGGAAAGAGATTGTACATTTTTCGTAAGAGTTCCATATAGGATGTACGTCAAAAAACAAAAGACGCCATGTTTCCCAATATTGGAATTGGTCCCACATCGGGGATTTTTAGCTGTTCGAAGTAAGATGATTTAAAAAATAACTTATTTAGGATATAATACAAGATACTCACTGCTAGAATAAATAGAAATAAAGCAAAAGATTCCATCATGACAAGAATTTTCAGATTGACTGGTGATGCGCGCACAACGAACGAGAGTCTGTTATTAAATGCTGCATACTGTATGTACGTCACAATAAAATTAATAATATCGAAAGTTGCGTAAACATGAAGTACATGAACGTTGCAAAGTCAAGTTCTTATTGAAGCAGAACAACAAGTTACGATAACGTCAGAATGACATTAAAATGAAACGGATGTGATTGAAAAATACATTTTAATGATTATTCTGAAGTCATTTTGACATCATTTTAATAACATTACCATCCGAAGCGCCACTACGGTCTAAGTATTAAGATATTGAACTAATATATATATTATTCAAACGAATGAATTAATTTCAGAAATAATAATTACGTGTCGATATGGTTGTCGACATTAACGCAATTAATCTGAAATGTAATAATCTCCCCAAAATTCCCCAATTTAATCTTAAAAAACTGTGATAAACTTATCATTTTAATATCTTAACGACTTGTTGTTCTGTTTAGGTTATCTCCTTGAGATAATAATATTCTTCGTCATTCTTCACAATATTTATCTGAAAACCATAATCTTGACTCTAAGAAAAGCGTAGTATTAATATACGCAATATTAATATATATATCAGTTATCACTTTTTATAAAATGAATTAGATTAGAGAAAAGATCAATTAGAGAGTTTTATTTTAGCACACACAATATTATTATGTTCAATGTTTTTTAATGAAGTAATAGATACAATATCGTTTAAATAATTTATAATATTTATTATGTCTTTATCCAATTGGATACATAAATGATAAAAGCATAATAGGAATTAATGTTTATTTTTTTACTCTTTTGTTTTTTATATAATCTTACGTTTGGTGTATTTTTTAACTTATCACGACTGATAAGTAAAAGAAGTAATGCAACAAGTAGTAACTAACAAGTAGTAACTAAATTTGTAACTGTTACTTTTATCAAAAATTATAAATTTATTTTTTATTTTTAACCACACGTTTTCTATAATAATACTGACACAAGATTTTGAAATTAATGTAACAAATGTATCTAAAACCAAAATAGAGAAAATTATTTTTTTAACAGTTTGTAATATTATATAAAGATATTTTTCTTTCATAATTAAACAATTGTATTTTTATATAAATTTTTATTTATTGTTTGGGTTTTAATATACACTTGGCCATAAATGTATTGTACCTTCACAAATTGATATAAACATCCTATAATATCAAACGAAAAATAAATAAGTTTTAGTCAAAAATAATATTTAATCTAATAACAATTTTGTTAATCTGTCTTTTGTTTTTTTTCTATTTCAAGAAAATATGATAAAATAAGGATAAAAAATAAGGATTTATAACAAGGAAAATGATCAAAGAATATATGTGCAAATATGTCAGTATTCTTTATAGGGGAGACCGATGCTTGTTGGTACAACAAGCAACTTGGCGTTGCGTTCCGTTTATGTATTTATGGCGAAGAAAACAATGGAAAAGTTACTGCAAAGTATCTCTTTTATAATGTTGATTCTTTTCAGTTTCATTTTAATCAAACAAGTTTATAATAAAAATCAAGCAAATGTTACAAAGAAGAAAGGAAAAATTTGATTCAAGAGGAGACATATAATTTTTTTAAGGTTTCATAATTTCGTAATAATATTCTTTATCTTGAGGAAGTAAATGTAAAGAATATATTATTAGTTAAAGAAATATTTATATTACTATATGTAACTTTTACTTATACATGTTACATTGAAAAATAACAGTAATTTATTAGAGTAAAATGATTAAAATTACAGGTATAAATAGGGATGGAATGCGTTTGCTCATATTTTAGGAAAGGTTACCTAGAGCATGCACTTGCAGCATCACGCGAATGAACATTCAGTTACAACTTAATTCTTAAAATACTTTATATTTAATATCTTTACATTAAAATATATTACAATTAAAATAATTTATATTTATTTTTCTATTATTATAAAAATAATACTTGCTATTTGATCATTATAAAGTAACTTAAAAAAAATATGTTTACTAAAAGAAATATATATCTCCGATCTGTTTTTCATTTTTATTAGGTTTCATTAACTTAATATACTTATAGTTTGTTGTACAGCGAATTTATACCGCGATCTACATCAATTTATTTCAATATAGGAGTAAGATGATTATACAATGTAGCATGTTCATATTTTACTTACTACGAAGAAACTAAATAATGTACAGATGTAATCATTCCTAATATAAAAATACAATGTAGAAAAAGAATTCTGCTATCATATTAATATATTTTAATCATAATTAATTATTTAAAAAGCTAGTGCCGAAAAAGTAAAAAATGTGCTGAGCATCGGTTTCTTCTATTTAAGGCTAAAGTTTCAGATTGTTTAAGTATTATTATGTATTAGGTGTTGGAATTAATTCGTAGCGTTTTACAAGTGATGGGAAGTACTTTCATTAATGTATTTTTTAATGCTCATGTGAAATAAATAATTTAATTAAAAAAGATTGTTAAAATTATTCGGATCCTTTACACATAACTATTTGTAAAGAGACAATAATTTGTAAATTAACAATAATTAGAAACTGCTTATATCTATTATTTTTTTATACATCGTTTAAAAAATTTACTGAATGAAAATATCTAATATCAATTTACTTGTATTGCACACAATATCATTTTGTATTACATTATACTTTGAACATGCTTTATACAAGTGTTACTAGCTTAAATATTTAATATAAAATTATATTACTTATGTTAAAACATAGACAGTAAGAGTAATATAAAATAAGTAAAACATCAACATCCATTATTTCTAAAATTTATCTAATTTATATAAATAAAAACAATAAAAAAGAAATGTATGTTACATTAAGAGTACCAGAATTATTGTGTGTTATAATAACATTTTAAGTGTTAAGAAATTTTTACTTTATCTCTTTTTAATAAAAAGTAATTATACATATTTAAAATAATAGCTTTTATAAAATTTTTTATTTTTTACACATTTAATTGAGGAAAAGGTGAATTTAATACATACATGTTTAAAAAGAAAGCTCGTGTTATAATTTAAAGAATCTTTCAAGTATATAATTATACGTTTAAAAAGAATGTATTAAATATGTGTATTATTCCTGTCCCTTAATTTTATGTCTGTTCGTAAACATTGTGTTAATAGAAGCCTACAATTTTCTCACTCGCAATTTCAACCAAAAACCTCCATCCGCCATCATAAGAAGTGTTTGCTTCTTTAACACCATAGGAATTCGAGTTTTAATGTCGGGTTCGAGATTGCACCGCCAAAGTAGATAGAACAGCAAGACTTTTGCTTGTATTATGGCAAACCTATTACCTATGCAGGTTCTAGGTCCGATTCCAAATGGCATATAGACTAAGTTATTTACATATCCGTTAAGGAATCTGTCTGGATCGAATTTATCTGGATGCGGATAGTACTTCGGATCGCGATGCAGAGAATAATTCGGAAACCATACACTATCACCTGGTTTTACCGTGATCGGTTCACCATCCGGAGTCGCTGGTGGTAATTTAGTTTCCTTAACACATTTTCTGTCAAGAAAAGGTCCTATTGGATACAATCTGAGAGCTTCATTTACCACGGCGTCCAAATACTTCATGCAATTGATAGCTTCGTAGGTAGGTTTGCCATTGGTCTGCCTAAGAACATCGTCGATTTCTTCTCTCAATTTTCTTTGAATATCCGAATTGACACCGATTTCGTGCGTCATAAAACACATAGCTGTTGATATGGCATTATACCCGGCGAGAAAGAAAACAAACGCTTGGGCTGTCATTTCGTCGATGTCGTATTTATATCCATTGTTCCTTGAGTCCATCATCAATTGTATTGTGTCCGGGCGAATAATTCCCTGGTCATCTCTAGTCTTCACTGTGGTGGCAACAACGTCTTTAAAAAAATTCTCTACTTTTGGGCCAAACATTCTCAGTTTAAAGAGTTTCGCAAGTCGCGGGAAGTTTCTTTGCATTAAAAACTTGAAGACTAACCAGCCATCAAAAGTGAATGATTCTTTGCCATGTAAAAAGAACTCATTGTTCGGATGCTTAAAAGAATCCACGTCAATACCGAAGGCACACGTGGCCACTGTATCGATGGTATATTTGGAAAGTAAGTCTTTCATATCATACGTTTTGGCAGCTTCGGATTGTGTTGTCACAAAATTGACTAAGTTTTCGGCACACTGGCAAATAAGTCCAAACATCATCTTTATCTTACTAGATGTGAAGCTGGGACTAAGAACTTTCCGCATTTCGCGCCACTCATCTCCAAGCAGATCAAATAAATTTTTATTTGCTATCGGATCAAGAGTTTTGTTGGTGAAGCCGGAATGATCGCAAAAATTATCGAATTGTTTAATGGCGATCATGGAAATCAGGTCTGGATCACGAATAACGATTACTGGCTTTGTAAAATCGTAAAAGCCAAAGAACTTTGCGTCCGGAAAGAGATTATACATTTTTCGTAAGAGTTCCATATAGGATATACGTCGAAAAACAAAAGGAGCTATGTTACCCAATAATGGAATCGGTCGAACATGAGGAATTTTTAATTGCTTAAAATAAGATAATTTAACAGATATCTTATTTAAAACAAAATAATATAAGCAGATGCTCGCTGTTAAAACAGTGAGAAGTAAAGTAGAAAGCTCCATCGCGATATAAATTTCAAATTGACTAGGGATGAAGTGCACACACTACGAGCTTCTGTTACTGATTGTTGAAAGCGCGCTCTCAATACCATTAACATAGAAGGCGAGACGCGTGTTATCGGCCGTGGATCGAGTTAGATGATAGTGCCGGAAGGGCCGCGTGTAAACAGAAGAAGACGAGATCGGATCGCGAGCAGAGAGAGTGCTGTCCGTTTCCCACTATTATAATTTTTGCCTTTTTATTGTCACTACATTGTTACTACGTATAATCCGAGCCTACATATGCTCTCAATGTTTTGCAATAAAGTAGCGTGTTCGTGTAAAATAAGAAGAAGTGTCTAATATTATTGATAACCTTCCGATCCTGAAACCGCGGCAACACTGATTATATACATACGTCGTGATATATATATATATGTGTACATATATATATGTATATATGTTGAAACTGTACAATAATAAACTGTAAAAAAACTCTACAAAAAATCTAAAATTCAAGTTTGCAAATTCAAGCATTCTCCTTGAATGTCTCGTCTCTCTCCTTGAACGTGCTCTTTGTCATTCTATTAAAAAAAAAAAAAAATATTCTGCCATTTAGCGGATTAATGTCATGACTTTAAAAGGATACTCTGCAAAGTAAACGAATTTTATATAACTATAAAGTGCTGGATTTATTATTGCAATCCTCTCAAAACTAAAAAAATGTCTTACATGTACTGATATGCGTACTATAAATGATAAACTTCTCCTAACAAATAAGTGTGACGATAGTATTTTGTATATTCGCTTATTTCAAAAGATTATTTGAATTATTATAATAGAATTTTTTATAGAGGAATTAATTTTTAATTATAGCTTATGTGTCCTCATTTTTATAGATGAATACGTGTTATAAATAAACACGCACCTAATTAATGTAAGATTAATGTAAAATTTTTTGCTTAGAGGAAATGCTAAGTGGAATTCCTTGTTTATCGGAGAAGAATATTTTTTTGGGTTTATACAAGTTTATATCAATACAGCATTGTCGCTTTTGTTAAATAAATAAGATTAGAGTTATTTATAGGTCAATTACGTTTTATTTTAATAACATCAACGTTCAATCTTTTCTAATGAGATAATAAATACAATATTTCGTTATATAGTCTATAATAGAATTGTCCAAGGTTGGGATTTTTTAGCTTGAAATTAAAATTTGTCGGTGTTGATTCACACCTATTAACGTTTCCTGCTCCTCACTTCATATCTATTTTGTCGTAGTCCGTGACGTCCAGTCTCAGGGATGGCACTAGTTTGAAATTGTTAATAAGTTTTGACCTGTGTCTTTCACTATATTTAAAAGTATTGTGTTGCTAACATTATAATTAAGATACAATTATATATAATATGTTTAATTATAAAAATATGAATAATAGTATCTTATAATATTAATAGCAGAATACTTTTAAACATAAGCGTATAATATTATTTAATATTAAGTAATATTAATTACATTTAATATTTTAAGAATATGCTTAAAATATTACTTAATATTACATAAATATTATGCGCCTATAGGGATAATAAAAGACGCAGGTCAAAAACTTTTAACGATTTCAGACTAGTATCGTTTTTGAGACCAAGCATCGCACGCTGTAACAAAACAGTAATGAAGTGAGAAATAGGATAATGGGTGTGAATACCTACACATTTCAATTTCAGGCAAAAAAATCCCAAGCTTGGACAACTCTGAAACAGGATTCTGTAAACGTCTTATTGATGATTGTTGCTGTTGTTAATTAGCGACAAGCAATGGCAAGACAATGAACCTGGAAGAAAGCATGGCTCTCATTAGCTGTTGTTAGTTAATGATAGCGACAATTGTCGTTTGGAGAATCCCGCAACTCGTCTATAATATTTTGTAATTTTTATTGTGTCTACTCGATTTGTTTATACAAGGTATATACCTATCCATGAATCACATACGACGTGTGTTAGCATTGATGAGCGTTCATTTCATAACACTTATAGATGATCGTCTAAACGTAGTCTGTAGCTGACTATATGTAAACCTTTTATATCTAGAAAATTATTGTTTGAAATCCAAAATTACAAATAATTTTTGTTAAGTGTAACAGGATGGTAAGTATAACAGAAAATAGACTAAATATATAAAAGAAATTATGAGCGATGAGCGTGATTCAGATGTAATTAAGAGGATAATATAATTAAACAAAATAAGTAAAAGAAGAAAAGGGAAACTAAGTTACGAGTAGAGAGAGTGCAAGAGTGGATGAATAAGAATAAATGGATGAGTGTAGAAATATAATAATTGTAAAGTTCAAGTTCTTGATTGTTGACAGAACTAAAAGTAAATTGAATTGAATCAGAAATTATAAATTTATTTCTTTATTTTTTACCGGTTTTCTTCGTTATAATATCGCGTCTTTTTATAATAATAATATCACAAAATTTTGAAATCAATATATCAAATATATCTTGAAGTAAAGCCAAAATAGAGCAAGTTAATTTTTTTTAGCAACAATAATTTCTAGCAGTATTATCTAAACGTATTTTTATTTATTAGATCAGATAATTTTATTCTTTATATCAATTTTTATTCATTATTTATTCAGTAATATACATTTTAAGTAATATACATTTATTGCATTATTCATAATTACATTATTCACTTACATTAATCATTCTGTAATATACATTTAAATGGTACAGTTTATTAAGAAATACATCAGCATATTTTCTATTTCTATTACGATTTTTTTTTATTAATGTAATACAGATTTATTTGTTCTAGAGGCAACTTACATCGTGATATTAATTAAAATTTATCGAATTATCGGGGCAAGCACTGTACAATGCAATAAGTTCGTATTTTATTTACTACAAAGTAACTATAAAGTACTAGATAGTGTACAGAATCATTCCTTGAAAATATATTGAAAATTTCTTTTTATCATATTACATTTTATCATAGTACATATTTTAATCATAATTAGTTGTTTAAAAAACTAATGTTGAAATTATAAAAACGTGTGTCACGAGCTCTAATTTTCCCAATGTATAATTAAGACTGTAAATTATTGAAGCAATATCAGTAATTTTACTGATACAAAAATTAATAACTTCTTTTTAAATTGTAATTGAAAATAATAATTTCTTATTTTGATTTTCTATTAAATGTCAATATTTTATATTTATCTCAAAAATTAGATTGAATTGAAAAATATTACTACAATTAGATCAAATCCTTTACATATATCTATTTAAGTGATAAGTGATAATAATTTGTAAATTGATAATAATTTGAATAAGTTGCTTATATTTATTATTTTTTAATGCATTCAATTTAAGGACTAAATTGAATGTATTAAAACTAAACTAAACCAAAACATTTAATATCATTAACATCAAGTTGTATTACTTAATATCGTTTTGTATACCATTATTACATGTTTTAAATTTTTTTTAGGTAGGTGTTATTAACTAAAAAAATCTAACATAAGTTTATGTTCTTAAAACATGAAGTGCAACATTAATATAATAATGCAAAATTTATTATTACTTACAAAATTTATCGAGAATTTATATATAAAGACATCGAGAAAAAAATTATTTGTTTATACTAATAGTAGAATTATTGTGTTTTATAATAACATTTTAAATATTAAGAAACTTTGATTTCGCTTTTTATATGTTTATAAAAAATAACAATGCATCCTTAAAATAACAACATTTCTAAAATTTTTAATTTTTTGTTTATTTACTTGAAAGAAAGGTAAATTTTGTTAGATGTTTTTAGAAAAAGAACTCTTATTATAACTTAAATGATCATTAAATATATAATTTCATACTTGAAACAAATTGTAAATATGCATTATTACTGTCCCTCAATTCCATTTGATAAACATGGTGTAACAGAAATCTTTGATTTCTTCGGTCGTAACTTCAACCAAAAATCTCCATCCGGCCACAACGCTATAGTTTTCTTTTTCAACGTCAATGGAATTTTAGTTTTAACATCGAGTTCAATATCACAATGCCATAATAAATAGAACAGCATGATTTTTATTTCCATTAGAGCGAATCTGTTACCTATGCAGATTCTGGGTCCAATACCAAATGGCATATAGACTGAATTGTCTACATCACCATTAAGGAATCTGTTTGGATCGAACTTATTGGGATGCGGATAGTACTTTGAATCGCGATGCAGAGCGAAAACTGGGAACCATATGCGATCTCCAGGCTTTACCACGATTGGTTTACCATCCGGAGTCGCTGGTGGTAATTCGGTCTCTTTGACACATTTTCTTTCAAGGAAATGTGCTATTGAATACAATCTCTGAGTTTCATTTATCACGGCATCTAAATACTTCATGCGATTAATAGCCTCGTAGGTAGGTTTACCATTGGTCTGTTTGAGAACATCGTCGATTTCTTCTTTCAATCTTCCTTGAACATCAGGATTGATACTGATTTCGTGCGTTATGAAACACATAGCTGTTGATATGGTATCGAACCCACCGAGAAAGAAAACGAACGCCTGGGCAGTCATTTCATTGATGTCGAACTCAATTCCATTATCATTGTTTCTGTTCTCCATCATTAATTGAATCATGTCTGGGCGAACAATTCCCTGTTCATCTCTGGCTTTCACTGTGGTAGCAACGACATTTTTGAAAAAATTCTCTACCCTTGGGCCAAACATTCTTAGCTTAAAAAGTTTCGCAAGTTGCGGGAAGTTGAGATGCATTTGAAACTTGAAAGCCAACCAAGGGTTATTAATATTTAATGCTTCCTTGCCAAGTAAGAAGAATTCGTTGTTTGGATTTTTAAAAGAATCCACCTCGATACCGAAGGCACACGTAGCTATTGTGTCGTTAGTGTATTTGGAAAGCAAGTCCTTCATATCATACGTTTTGATCGCTTCTCCGGACTGCGTTATCACAAAATTGGTTAAGTTCTCGGCGCATTGACACATAAGTCCAAACATCATCTTCATCTTGCTGGATGTGAAACTGGGACTAAAAAGTTTTCGCATTTCGCGCCAGTGATCCCCTTGCAGGTTAAACAGATTTTTGGCAGCTATTGGATCAAGAATTTCGTTAACAAAGCCTTGGTGGTCGCAGAAGTTGTCAAATTGTTTTATAGCGATCGTGGAAATCAAATCTGGATCACGAATAACGAAGATCGGTGTTAAAAAATCGTAGAGACCGAAGAATTTTGCGTCCGGAAAGAGATTATACATTTTTTGTAGAAGCTCCATATGAGATATACGTCGAAAAGCATAAGGCGCCATGTTACCCAACAATGGAATCGGTCGCAGATGAGGAATGTTCAGTTGCTCAAAGTAAGATGATTTAAACTTATTTAGAACAAAATAATATAAACAAATAATCGCTGTTAAAATAGTCAGAAGCAAAGTAGAATACTCCATCGTGACAAAGATTTCCAAATTAGTTGTGAGAGAAGAAAATGTTTTTTATTATTAGGTTTTCTGATTGTTGTCAATAGAGAGTTTTTATTTCAGATTGATAAAATAATATTCACACTTGATTGTTAAAGTAGTGTCAATGTCATAGAAAACGAAGAAGCACAAAATTACTAATTATATTATAATAGTTTTGTCAATTGTTGTTAGAAATATTGTCTAACTGGAAATAGAAACGGTTAGTTCAGTGTACTACCGATGTGATGCACGCACCATGAGCAAAATTCTACTACTGAATGCAACACGATAGATAAGAATGAATAATGCGTAAATGTGAAGTCATAAAGTCAATTTATCTATCTCCTTGAGATGATAGTGCACTTTGTCGTACTTTATAAACATGTCCATCAATACATAATAACGTCACTTCTTTTATAAACTGGGTTAGAGGTTGAATGGCATTTTTCATTGATTAACGTTTTTCTTAATAAGTCAACTATGTAAGAGATGCATCAATTATGTTCAAAGTTAAAAGTTGGAATAATATTTTTTGTATGTATTTTCAATATATTTATTTCAGATAAATGACTTTTAAATTTAATTTAACTTTTTAATAAGAAAACGTATACAATAGTTTCTTTTAATTATTTATAATATTTATTGTGTATATCCGATTCGATATATAAATAATAAAACACAAGGGGATAAAATAGAAGATAATTTTCATAATATAAAACGTAAAACAACCTCACATTGACATAAATGTTCTAATGGAATATAAATTAAAGAATAATTTTATTGAAAAATATTATTTATTTTGTAATTATTTTAGTACTTTATTAGTCTTCTTTTTATTTTTATTATCAATCAGGTTTTTTTTTCCGAGAAAATACAATAACTTTGAGGGTACTTTAGTTAATACTTTGAGGGTACTAAGTTTATACTACCAAAGCTGTACAAGCTACAAAACTAAACTGTAAATATTTTTTTTTTATTTTATCAGAGCATATTTGACTACAGAGTTTTTATTTTTTTATCATATCAACTATTATCTTCCTTTCTTTATTATTTTAATCCACTAAAATAAATAAATAACTCTAAAAAAGATAATTCGTAAATTACAATTTAATAAATTGGATTTTAATTAAAAATATATGCATTATATATTTTTAGTGCAAATGTTTTTCTAAATAAAATTTTAATAACAATAATACTATACATTATCAATTGACTACATATCGTAAACTCATTTTTATTGACGTGTAAAATTGCTCTTTATTAAGCGAATTGTTGAAGTTAAGTGAGTTGAAGGTTAACCGATGATATGGGTTTTTTATTGATGTATAAGACGTCTAATAGAAATCGTGGTAAAATTGAATAAGAGATACTGGGTGTCTTCTATTTAAAGACATAAGCCTAGCTTAATAACACAAGTATCGTTCTATCTTTTGTAATATGGAATATCACTAAATGGAAGGCAACCAATTTCTTGCGTTGAGATAATAAAAAGTATAGAATTTATTATTATAATTTTTTAGATTGATTGCGTAATCTTTTAGAAACAAATTTTGATTAAAATAATGCAATTTTTTATTATTAATTAAACGCATATTATTTGATATATTCAAATATATTATATTAACTATAGATTTATATTAACTATAGATTTATATATATTAACTATAGATTTATTAAAAGAAAGAGATTGATAGGGATCAAAAGATTAACAAAATAATTAATTAAATAGAGCTATTTTGACTGTATATCAAAATGATTTTTTATTTTAGAATATCGTGAAATTGGAACACAATTAAAATTCTAATATTAACGTGGATAATATTGACATGGTCATTTTTTGCAACAAACATTTCAATGATACGCCGGCATTATCAAATTTGAACTTTTGTATATTTGCTCTGGATGGAACTTTTATTCAAATCTACAAATACATACAAACATAGTTTCTATGTATCGATGTTTCTGAGAAACAAAGTCATTCTGATAAGAAAATTTATCAAAGTGGATAGAGGTTCGCGATTAAGGACACAACATTCTATTAGTGAAATGTGATCGTAATGAAAATGGTAATTTGAAAAATGAGTAGGTACTTATGGGATGTGTTACTATGATTGGCACCCCAAGGATTTCCGTAAATAATTCACTTTCTACGAATACAGAATATCAATAAATTGTCGAAGCCTTTTGCACATATTAATCGAATAAATTTTTTTTTCTTATGAGCATAATTGTGCTAAATATATATATTTTTGTAAATCTAAAAATTATATCTGTGATTTAATGTTAATTAAAATTAATTAATAAAATTCAATTTTATCATTGGCTGTATTCAGCGGAAAAAACCGCTCAGTGTGTTATTTTTTTCGCTGAACGCACTCATTATTGTCAATTTATTAAATTTTAAATAATCGAAAGGTACTTGAAAATATGAATGAAATTGTCCAAATTAATTTGTCACTCATTTGTTATTTCAATTTAAATCTAAATTAGAAATACTTTTGTCTAAATACCGTACTGATTAAATGCAGACTACATCATACATTTGTCTTTTTATCAATTTTTCATAAATATTTTATATTTTATAAGTTTATCTAAAATAATTTTATATTACAATTAGTATAAGAGGTTTTTTAAATATAGTTTTATATTAAAAAATATTTTGTTTTGTGTTTTTTGATATGACGATAAGATTTTATATTAAATAATAAATATATCGAAATAAAAATCATCAGTGGTTTATTATAGATTAATTATATAAATGGGTCGTGAAAAAAATACAAAAAGTCTCTCTTTTCTTCACTATGTAGCTTGCAAGAGAATGCATGTTTATAAAGCGTTTTAAAAAGCACACTATCCGCTCTTTATGTACAAATTGCATGTGCATATAGTTTAACCAGTAAATGTATAACGCTACACTTTGCGTATTCTTCGTTTATGTTTATTTCAGTTACTATCACGCATCTTGTGAAACTCGCGTCTGTATATGTTACAACATATCCATTTACATAACTTGCATTCCATATAAGTCATTTATTAAAATTGCAGTATAAAGCAACGTATAAATGTAGTGTAAGAAACATCAATTAGTTTTAAATAAATATGTAAACAATCGTAAATTAAATCTGTAATATTTGTTGTTTAATAAACTAGAATCAGAAATTATATTGCATTTTATTTGTAACTAATTTCAGAATTTCTCTTAATAATGTTATTTATTAAAAATAAATAAATGTACAAAATTATTTTCTTAATCTTTCATAAATTTTATCTATACAATTTATTACAGTACTATTAATATATAGATGTCTTTTTTAATAAAGATATAACTATTAATATGACGCATTATTTTTTTTTATATCCAACTTTTTATTAAAATTATTTTATTATTTTTAAGAATGAATAAAACAGATGGTATATAATATTTAAATGTTAATATAAATGTTCTTAATATTGCTTATAAGCAAAATACATTAAAGAAAATGATAAACAGCAAACACATATTTATTATGTTATATAATTTATGACTGATATATTTGAAGAGATGATTAGATCTTGGAAAGATAACGTCATTTATCAATGTCTCTTATAATTGATATTCTCTCTAAAACTCGGAGAGTGAAATATCACTCGAAACGAGTGAAATATAAGTATAACAAAAAGTGAAAGTTGAGCTTGCACACTTCGAATGACTCGCGACTGCAAGAGTTAAATTGCAAACATCTCATAACTCTTCAAATCTCTATAAATTGAAAAAGTATAATGCAAATTCTAATGTTTCTTCTTGAGTAAATTATATTTTCTCTAAATTAAATTTAAATTATATTTTTATACTATTACAAATTAGCAATGAACAATATAAATAAGGTTTGTATACGAAAAATTATATATATATATTAAAAAAAGATTTATTGCATTGAAAATAAATAAATAAAGTATTTCCCAGATGTGCTATTTTGTTATGCTTAGATTGCGATAATATAGTTTTTATATGTATCGTTGCTTTTGCTATTCAACAAATCGTCCTTATTCCAAAGTAATTTCCTCGAACGAGGCAACGTTTACATGTGAATGGGTCAGCTGCAAATAAGGGGATTGACAAGTTTTATCGATATCAAAGATGAAAACTTTACAAAACCATTTTCAGAGTGCCAATAGCAGCAATAACGGAGGCGCCGGAAATATGAACCTGGTTTCGCTCGTGGGCACGAATGGGACTCGAAGACCACCCTCTCAACAATCATCGTTTCATTCGTCTAAGAACCATTCCCGGCATCAACCTACATCTGCTCCGCCGTCGACACCGCGGAACGCCTGTCAGATGACCGAAATAGAAGCTCCGTGTATACGTAAGTCTATTGCGACGTAAGATAAGCCTCTTAAAAATTTCCCATATAATATGACTTGTAAGATAAGATTGTAATATTTCGTGATAAGAAATTATCAATTGTTATCAATATTTTTTTTACAAAAGATAATAAATATCAACATTCTTTTATAAAGTAATGTTCTCTTAATGACGTAAACATCGCATTTTGCATGATATTTATAACTATTACAAGATGGTCGGACTATTAAAACTACAAAATAACTTAATAAAAAGTTTAAATTCTACAATGATAAAAAAAACAAGAAGTTTTGTATTTAATAAAGATAAAAGACATGTTTCTATTGAGTTATAAAATAAGCTTTTTACTTTTATAATTCTGAATAGATGTAAAAGCTACATAAAATCTATTTTTCACTTCGTAGACGTTAGGTCATCTTGTCGGAATCTCGGATCGACTAGATTTAATCAAGAGAGCATCACTAAAATGCTCGTGCTTATTAGTACGGTCTTCATATTGCTTAATTTACCGAGGTGAGCATTTTCATTAATTACTTCTATTTAATACGCTTTTTTCTGTTTATTTGTTTACAGTTCAAAATTTCCATGAATTATGTTTATGACATTTACTATATGTCTTCTTTTATAAAATAAAACTGAATATTTATACGTATAATCAGATTAAATTATATGATGTACACATTGTTTCTTTAATATAAATGTTGCAAAAGATATAATTATTACCTACGAGAAAATGTTTTCAAATTATATCATCGAAACGTCATACGTAAATTGTTGCATTAATCAAGTAATTTAAGCTCGAATAATGTAGTTTCCATTTGATGATAGAAATACATTTGGGCTTTTAGTTTAATATGTTTAAACAAATGTAATTTATAGCAAAATTTTATTGTATTATAATTTATAATATTTATTATATCAATATGTAACGGTGTAAGAAAAAAATTTTGGAGATATTCTACACGTGTGTGAATACTTGTTTTTTAATAGAATTTAAATTTTTCTCTCATATTGTAATAAATGAAGAGAAAATAAATTTCATCTCAATATTATTCATTTAACGAGCAATAAAATTCTATGAATTTTTTTCATAGGACATAAATTGTGAAGTAGATATAAATTACAGTTTGAGATGAAAACGAAATGGTCAATATTTTTTATTAAAATGAAATTTGCATGGAAATTGTATTACAAGTCAAATTTTCTGTTTTAGCTATGTGATTCGTCTATGCGTGTTCTTTTTTGCGCTAGCAAAGAAGGATACACCGGAGACACTCTGGTGTCTTCAACAGTTCTTCATGCTGCTCTATTATACAAACTTCAGCATCAATTTCCTTTTATATGCAATGTGCGGCATCACGTTCCGTCGGTGTCTGGAGCAGATACTGCGTAGGATTCTAAAGAGTATGACTCGGTATCATTGCAGTCCACAAAGGTACATATAATTTGCATTCCATTGAAGATCTGATAGAAATTAAATTTTAAATAGTTGGTTAATGGTGACTATTAGGGAATCAGTAAGCCCGTGAAACATCAACGCTCTTTGACCGATGATTCTCCTTTATCCGTGTTTGGTTTCAACTGAGATTTTAGTCGAAATCCTCGAGGCTTTTGGACGTAAATCCAAGGATAAATCTAAGATGATCCTATTTGCCTGAATCGCCTTGAAAGGGCGCACCATTTCACCAGACGCGATACGCATCTGTGACTTTAAGCTCGACGTCGATAACAAGATGACGGATTTAAAAAAATTTTGTCAAAAAATAAGAAAAATGTTGCTGTAAAACTCGAAACGATATAAATATTTGACTGACATAGATAGGATTCTTGAATTCTGTACGCAATTGTATGATAATGTAGATTCACAGTTATTATATGTGAATCACACATTTAGCTGTTACAAAAAATCTGTTTCTATTTATTCTTGTGCAAGTTCGGAGATATAAAAAAGTAGCAAAATTGCTTCGAAATATTCACGATCATGTATCGAGATTTCAATTTTGATTTTTGAAATCTTTTTTAAAATTAAATAGCACATTACGATATGTAAAAAATATCAAATGAAGTCGATTGTCTTTCTTTGAGAAATCAGGATTTTGCTTTAACTGTATTTTTGCGGTCTCTGATTGTCGTATCAGTAATGACCAATGTTCTGTTTTCGCATCGTACTTTTTGCTTTAAGCGAGAGAGAGAGAGAGAGAGAGAGAGAGAGAGAGAGAGAGAGAATCCATGAAATATTCATATATTCATAGAATCAGTTCTGTGGATATGAATTATTAATGTAAGAGAATTATCACTAGAGTAATCAACGAATATGGCAATTATTCTCAAATTACTTAATTTGTTCTTAATTTAAAGAGATGATCGCAAAATCTACATTATTAAAATTTCTTATTTTTTTAAGAATTAAAAGAAATGTAAGATACTTTACTTTTACAATGTAGATAGGGAAAATGTATGAATTTTTGAACATTACGTTTTTTCTACTGAATTAATTTTGTTATTTTTTAACATAATAATGCTATTAATTATAATTTCAAGTTTTTATGTGATATTAAAATAAATGAAAAAGTATTTTAGAATTTTTCTATATAGTCTTATTTAAAATAGCAAACTAAGATTTTACAGTGATGACAAAATATAATAATTAACAGAATCCAAAATTTATTTCAAATAGTTGTAAAGTAAAAGTTCGAAAAAGTCGATAGTTTCCAAAAGCTATTATAAAAATCAATTATTGTAATAAAATTGAAAAGAATTTTGATATTTTTTTCTAACATTTTATAGAAAAGAAGCTGCCCGATTAAAATTTATCACATTAAACTAATTATTCACTATAAGATAAAGCTTAATTAAAGCTTAGAGAAACAATAAAAAGAAATTATTAAATACGCTGCCAAAAACGTTATTTTTTTCTTGATGGAAAACCATTAAACATAGTTGCATATGTGTTATTGGTATATAACTCAAACGCAAAAAAACTCGAGTTGCCACGTCTCTTTTGCGTTGATTTTCTTTTTTGCACAATTAGGACAGAGATCGATTGACCAACTCGCCTGGGGAAATCACCAGGAAAAAATTTTTCGGTATTTCATCCGTAACACATGGAAGAGAATATTCTTTTGGGATGCAATTCCACTTAAAATCTCGAATAAACCTGTTTTTCGTGAATTCTCTTTTACGGATTTGTATCTCAACGTAATATTAAATAATAAAAAGAGTAGCATTAGAAACCTTGTAGTTTTACACGTAATACATGTACATGATCATTACGCGTAAAACATGAAATTATTCATTTTACAAAGTCCATTTGTTTATATCAAATAATTGCGTACTTGATATCAATACAAGAATGTTAATCAATAATCCGTTTCTAAGTATTTTCATAAACTTCTTACTAAAATATCTGAATTTATATGACAATCGTTTATAAAATGTAGTTTTGTTATTTTTTACTATATGTGTAAAAGGAAATTGAGAAACTTGAGAAACTGAGAAACGAAAGGTGTAAAATATTATATATAAAACACACATATATATATATATATATATATATATATAATATATACATTTATGAAAACAAAGATACAAGTTTAACGATCCTTGAATAGGTAGAGATCAATAAAAGTATTATAAATGTTGTGTGCTTATTCAAATTAATAATACATAAATACAAAATTTCATTTTTTTTTAAGTAATGCATTTTTTATTGCTATTCAATTGCCTTCGAGCTAAAGCCTTATCGTGGAAGCTTTTACAGTTATAATATCTTTCAATGGTTGGCGTCAATACAAATACATATGTCTGGCATTACTTTGTACGCTCTTTTTGCACAAATAAACCGTACACGTGTCGTTTCTTGAAAAATATAGTAGAATGGCATAAATAATATATAAACTTTTCCTTACATGCACATGTAATTTGTAAATTCGTAAATTTGGAATCATAAAATGCTATTTTATTAAAAGCTTTTTTTCTAAATTAAATGTCTCATGTGTTCTTTCTATTTTTTATGTATAAATCATATAGCATAATTCATGTGTCGTACATGTGATAAAGTTGTTAATCAATATTATTATGTTACGATATCTAATCTATAAAAAAATTTTAATTTGATTACTTGCATGTGTATTATGTAACATATTAAAACAGCAAAGTTTCGAGAGAGAATTAAATAATTAAAATATGTAAATTGATTCTATATGACATTATATCATCGTTATAAGAAAAACGACTTTAAAAGTCACCAAATGTCATAGACACTCACGCTAATTCTATATATAATATATCAATATTCTGTATATCAGTAAACAATTCTAATGTATATCAATATTCTATATATCAGTAACAATTACATATATTGATTAATTTATAATGGGATATGTACGTGTAAATATATAAACAGATATTCTATAAATCTCTGTATCTTTTTTATAAAAGTATATTGGCCGTGCTCCTGTTCCATATTTGTTACTCATAGAGCATATGTATTTTAAAAATAAGAATAGAGTTTTTAAGATAAGTAAAAATTCATGAAGTACAACATATACATATATACATTTACATATATACGATACATGTGGTTAACGTGTTATGCATTCCTGTATATAGCATATTGTATATGTTTAAGAAAAAAATACGTATTAAATATACATGTATATGTGTGTGTTGCGTGCAGATATATCTATCTGTAAAGACTATCAGATAAAACAAACAAAATTTCACGATGGCTATACGTTTTATTATTATATGTCAATAGGTATAATTATTTATTTAAGTATATCGTTTTAATTAAATTTATTAAAAAATTGAAGAACGTTATATAATATTTAATAATTATTATTTCCGTATTTCTATACGATAAGTCTAATCTAATCGATCTATGTCAATCTATGATATTATACTGACCTCTTGAAATCTTGTAAAATTACTTTCTACATTCTTTGGAGTGGAATCTCACTCTAAAGAATAAAAATTGAGCCAGTTTTGTAAAAAAGTGGCTCAATTTTCAATCTTTAAGAGTGATATTTCACTCTTCAAAGTCAGATTTATTCTAAAAAAAAGTTTTAGAGAATAACTTTTGTATTTCAGAACTTATTTACATGTAGTTTGTCTATACCTGATTAAAACAAATATGACAAATTTAAATGAGTCTTATACCGACTATGTAGCATTTATGTACATATATTATATATATTTTATATAATATAATATATATATATATATATATTTATGGAAATTATTCTTTAAATGATATATTGTTTATTTATATATTGTATAAATAAATTAATGTTGTTTTTCGAAAAGATTTGGAGAAAATAATATTGTTATTTGTGCTTCCTATTCCAAATATTTAGAATTTGTCTCGTCGCATTTTCTTTTCAAAGATAAGCTATTTGTGTTTTACAGAATGTCTCATAACTATCACATAATATAATAATAGTTTATTCTGAAAGTAAAATAAAAAATTCCAATATGAAACTGTCAGAATTGTTTTTAAATTATAATAGTTTAAATTATAATAGTCAAAAATAATAATTTTCAAAGGTAATAATACGTACAGAGAATTCGTATAAAGCAGCATCATCATTACACATCTTGTAAAGAAATAATATACCGATGCTCGTGTAACTACAGACTTCATCGAGCGAATTCTAAGTAACGTTACTGCTTATCTTTGATTGCTAATAATTAAAAAAATTAATTATTGGCCTCGATATTTTTCGAAAATATTAGGATTTTTTACTTTACCTTACTTTCAGAATACGCTATTAAAATACTATATAGTATAAGTTGTGAGACACCATATGTATGGTTCATTTGCAGAATTTTTTAATTTAAAAGAAATTTTTATAGTTTATTCATATGTAATGAGTGCTGCATATTTTTTTATTACAGCTAAAGGACGTACGTAGATATTTCTTCAGACGTCCCCAATGTTTTAAGTATATTTGTATCCAGAGGAAATATATATAATACATATATGCCAGGAATACATGATATCGGCAAACATATTAATCTAAAAGGGATATTATAGCATGGCCGGGTACATCGATCACCATTAATAATATTCTCCAAGATTTTGCGTAGTGTAATCAAATTCTTTATGATTGGAGTATTGAATAAAAATAAGTATTATCATGTTTCTATATTTAACATAATTTTTATAACGTAACTACATACATTAATATATTTTAAAATAAATGATTAAAAAGACGAAATTATAATTATTAACAAGCAAAAAATTATAATTATTAATAAAGCAAAAATGTAATTTGAAATATTTAATGCAAATAACTTGTAGTAAAGAATTATACTACTTGCAAACTTTAAGATTTATAATATTAAAATAAAATTTGTACTTAAATTATTCTAAAGTGTAGAAATCTTTTTTAAACAATTCAAAAAACTTCGAGCTATTTATAAATTTCCGAGAAAGATTTTAAAAAATCGTGAAATTATTTGATTTTAAATTTCTATGTTGTCTGATTATAGCTTGAAATCATTTTTGAAATACAGAAGTATTAAATTGGAATACTAATAAGCTCAATCAAGAAATTGGAAAAATTTTCATCTCGATATCTATTGAAATAATAGAGATATATTATATTTATCTCATTAATTGCTTATCACTTACCTTAGTCTTTCCCGAACTGGTTAAACCCACGAGGATTAATCCGTTACGCATCAAAGTAGTCTCGTACAGTTGCACTACCTTTCTCACAAAGTCTGTAATTAGAGTTACAGCTTCAATAGATTCTGCGAAGCATGGCCAGACAAGTTACGAAAGCTGTGAATGCCAGTATCGATCGAATTCGCGTTGTCATATTTAGCATGCGCTTTCAAATTGGATGCTTTTGTGCGAAGACACGTTGTGCACATTGCATTTATTTTTATAATTTCCATAATTTTGCGAAGTATTACCCCAAATATGTTCTTTCTTGCGTGATAAGAGGATGTAAAATGGATAATTATCATGAAAAATTAATAATAAGGTTCTCACTTTGTAAAAATTTATGCTCTCTTCTTTTTCTCTATATATATTTTTTAAATTATTAGCACAAAAGAATTTAACATAAAAAATATTTTTTCCATTATTGTAATATAAAAGTTTATTAAACAGTTATATGTATAGTAGTGGCTATTGCTTTATTATTCAATAAATATGTAATTTAATCAGTCATTGAAAAAATATGATAATGTTATAAAATTTTTTTTCTATTGATCTTATTGTGTGCAAAAGTATTTAAATTAAATTATTCATATTTAGATAATTTATATTACTGAATTAATATAATCAATTTCTCTTTGTTTGTATCGTTTATATTACAAGCTATAATAAAAAATCTGTACATCTATCTACAAAATCTCAATATTTATTTGCGTAATAAATACATGAGAAAAAAAGGATAAAAAAGTTTTCGTATAAATAAACCCTCCAATATCAATCATGTAACGTTATAACTGACAAATATTTATTTAATGTGTATAATTTCGTAATATGGAAGTGAGAGAGATTTTTGATGTAATTCAATATTTGGTTTATATGTATCTCTAATTAGTTTCTGTGTTTATGTTTAATTGCATGATTATAATATAATTGTTGTATATTATAAGCCATCTCCCATACACAAAAAATATTTTTGATGTAAATATTTAATACATTTTGTATATCAATTTTAATATATGTATAATAAATGTCCATATATTAACATTTTTTTTATTTTAAAAGCGTATAATAAAGCTATAAAAATAAATATTTTTATCGCGTGTTTATTGAAATATGTCGATTTTAATTAACTTTTTGTAAATGTAAAAAGAAGAGATAAATAATTCCTCAACCGCAAAACCGAGAACAGCTATTGTAGCTTAACAAGTATTATAATTTACAAATTTTTTTAAGCGCAAGCTGAATAAGACAACAAAAAGTTAAACTAATTTATACATTTAAATACATACTCTGCATATATACATAATTTGTGTTTAATTAAAAGAGAAGTAAAACACGTTTATATTTTAAAACACTTTCATAAATTTAAAATTTGTTTATGCATATGTTATGAGTTCTACTATTTATTATTGTGAAATATAATATTAATTACAAGTATAAATTTTATATTTTTTCTTGCTCATTAGTATATTTTCAACGTATCTCATCTATGCCTTTAAACAACATCATAATGGCACAATCAAAATTTATAAATATAAATTATATGATGAATTAAACCGAAGGTAAATATACATTGAAAAAGTTAAGATTTATCTTCTTCTTATAGTAGAAATATTTAAATTTCATAGAATTTATTTAAAACTAAGTTTTTTTAAATTTTTTAATTATTTAGCTTCTTTATTATTAAAATATATTTAAAATTGACTTTGCTTTTATATCGAGATTTAATATTGTAATATTTAAATTACAAAAAATACATTAAATGTACCTATATTATAAATAGAAAAGTACTCACCATCGACGTCTTCTAAACCCATTTGTCTAATAGATCTGCGGATGCCCGCCTCTAGGATTCCATAATCTATTGGTTTCTCGATTAGCTCTGGGAAGAGATCTGATACAATGTCTAAAAAAAAGAAGAAAAATAATGGGTGTCAACTTATTAATTCCTCTTTATACAGATATTATACAGATATGTACATAAATTATGGTACAAACGAAATTAATTTACTTAAAATATTACCTAAAAGGCAAAAAAAATGTAATAGTGTACATTTATATGCATATAACTTACTGTTAAATAATTTCAAATCGTCTTTCAAAAATTTGGGCATATTAAAATTTTTCAAGGCGCGTAGACAAATTTGATCTTCTTCAAGATCTTTCTGCTCTCTTTTCAAATTACCAGCAGTCACAATAACAGTCTTTACTGCATACATACCAAAGTCGTAATGCTCCTATCACATATTATATTTTAAATACAATTAATTAAAATCGCAACGTTAATTAATTCTAAAGCTTAACTAATTGGGAAGTAACATATCTAAAAGATCTTAAATGACAGAGGAATTTTCTTTATAAAGTAATATAAATTAATTATTTTAACATTTAATTTTTAATAAGTTATTAATTATTTATGACAATCTATCATCATAATGAGATAGTTATAATGTACCTTTTTATATATGTTTTGCACAATTCTATTATATATAGTAATACTTTTATAATTAAAACGTATATTATATTATTCTTTTCCAAAAAAAGCAGAAAAGAAAATGGCGAATAAAAATAAGAATACTTGTGAGCTTAGTTGTTCTGCGCTCAGCTTAAAAATCGTCGTGATTTTTCTGGCAAGATTTGCGGCATCCACGAAGCCATACGAGAATAGAGATATTTCAACGATGAGAGCATAATTTGGCATCATCATAGCAACCGGACGGAAAAGTACTTTCAAGTTGTCAGGTAACTCCGTTCGACCCGCATAACCAGGATTCATAGTAATGAATACAGCGCAAGATTGCTTCAATGTAAGTTCAACTTCTTCGAAGAGAAATCTGCGCGTTCACATAAAAAACGATATTTAAAAAAAAACAATACTTAATACCATTGTGTTCAGCAAATTCAAATCTATAAGATTCATTATCTTCTCTACGTTTCCATTAATGAGCAAAATACGCTTTTTTTTAAACATTGTTCTTTTATATGTGGAATTAATTAAAGAAAGAATTAAAACGTTTATTATTTCATTTTTGATACATTCACACAAGAATAAAGAGATTCTGTGCATCCGAATAGTTGATGTCGGCTCTGATAGACTTTCTTTTATATATTTTTCTGATAGAATTTTTCGAGCTTTATTTTATATATTTGTTTAATTAAAGAAATTATAGTAGTGGAATATATAAATATATGTATAAACGCGCGCATGTGTGTGTGTTTAACAATATTTTTACAAATTATTAATATTTTTTAAAATTAATAATTATTATCTATAAAATTAATTCCGTTATTAATATTACTTAACATATTAATTATTATTACTTTTATTAAATAGAAATATTATGCGTATTATTTTTCAAGCTATTTCACATTTCTGTACAATTTTATTATACTTTCTATTTAATAAAAGATTTACCATCTTTCGCGTATAAGAGACAGCATTATAGCAGCGAAATCGGGGATGTATAATATCCTGTATCATATACGTAATACGGCATACTCGAGTCCGAGCTTAGAAAATTGAGCGGTTGAAATAATTTCGACATTCCCTGTTTGCCTGTTATGCCGCTTCCTATAAGCGAAAGGTGGTAAATATCTCGTTAAGCAGAGTATATATGCGTTTCGCGGGTTATCTCTCCATATCCAGATTTATTAAAATGCCAACGTTTCGTTAACATTGCATTCACGAAATATTCTAATAATGGATCTAGATATGAAGGAGCCTAACAATGGATCTAGATATGAAGAAATAGACATAATCTGCGAAACATATAAATATTTTGCATGTTACAACTGAATTATCTAATATATAAAAGTAATATAATATAAATAAATAAATATCATTGTAAATTGTAAATTGTGATATCTGAAAGAAAATATTTAATTAATTGTATTGATGATAGGATCGAAGTGGAATAATAAGATTTGAATTATAAATACATTATAATACAAATTTAGTTATCTTTTGGCTTATTAAACGTTCTATATACAATATTATAAATTATTTATCGATTTGTAATTTATAGAAAATTAATTAAATTTCGTACATATGACAACTTGCTAAATTAAACAATTTTCATATAATAGAATATGACAGAACAAAGACAAGAAAAATATAAATTTTAATAAGTTTAAGAATTTTCCTTTATAAGAAGAATTTTAAATACATAATTATTTATTATACATAATTATTTATCTTTCATATCAAATGATTTATAATTAAATAACATTTAAATTTAAATTCTAATGACAACTTAAGTAGCACATTCCTAAATGATTATAAAATATTAAATACGTTAAAAAACATATAATATACATAATAAACTAGTACATGCTACTTAGGAAATTCTCTAAAATTATATGACAATTTAATACTCTTCTGAAAGAAGTTATTGTTAAATCCGTTCTATTATATAATTCCTAAATTGTGTTAAGCTATTTTATATATATTTCATTTACTTGTTTGTTCGTGTTTGCTGTGCTTTTTGAATGGTCATGATTTGTTGCGCTACAACGGATAAAACTTCGACATTGATTCGATTGAATTCATCGAAACACACCCACGCACCGGTGCTGTGTAACATTATAAAATGTTAGATTTAATTAAGTGCTAACTATTAAAATTAATTGATTTATGACGTTAACGTAATTTTCACGTTACAAAGTGCTAATGATATGTTATAAGTATGTATGTATGATAATACTTATAAATTACCTGGCAAGTCCTTTAAAAAATTTGCCCATAGATTGAAAATTCAGTTGATCAGAACAATTGAAAACTACGCATTGAATTGCGAATACTTTTGCGAGATCCTTTGTAGTTTCCGTTTTACCGGTGCCTGCCGGGCCAGTTAATGCACCACCGAATTTCAAATGTAATGCACTGATAAGAGTGAGGTAGCAACGATCGGTCAATGGTGTAATCACCAATCTTCCATTATTACCTAAATATTCGTATCTACAAAAAAACATAAAAAATATAATAACTTCAATAATGTAGAATTTATTAATAATACATTCCCATTGAAACCAAATTATAAAGAGTCAACAAACAAGGTAAGTGATATAAAGACATTAATTAATTAGAAAATCAACTTCAAATTAAATTATAAATTAACATTTCGTTAGCGCACATGTTTTGCTACTTTTACGTATAATACATAGGTACAAATTCGCACCACGTAACTTTGACAGTTCATAACTCCACTCACAAGATAATTTAATATATTTTTTTAGAAGAAAAAAAAGGTAAAGAATAACTTTGCCTCAGTTATGTAAATGTTTTGGAAAGTTATGGAAATAATTATCGAATAATTAGTAAAAAATCTGTTAAACTGAAATTCTGAAAAAATTACATTTTTTGTAATATAGTCGCTATTTTATATAATCATGTTATGTTAGAATTTAAAAATTCAAACTCTGTGTTTACCGGACTCCTCGAGGAAGATTTTAACTTCAGTAATGTTCTCATTTTCTTATATGATAAACGCTATAAAAAGAAAAATACTGTTAAACTAAAAGAAAAATATTTAAGAATACATATTTTATATGGAAAATACATATTTGTATGGAGAATACATATTTTATATGGATATTTAAAGTTGGTAATATGGCTTCAAGAAAGAACTTCTTATTTAAATGTTATATTCTAGGAAATTAATATGAGAGCTTTATTAATATAAGATCTTGTAGTAATATTCCTTCCATATCCAAAATAAAGCACTAAAGAGGTACTCTGAAGTAGTATCTGTATCTTAAATCGAGTTTAGGAATGTAATTAGAGTGTCAGATTCGTAGAGACAACGAGCAGTCGTTAAAGAGCAGATTTCCTTGTCTAGTACAGAAGAGGTAAATAATTTCGGACAAGCGCGTAAGTTTTAATCTATTTACAAACTTTGTTATTTTGTTAGCTACATACTTGTTTTAGTGCAATAATTCAATACATTATACATTATTATAATATTTCTATAAAATTCAGTAAGAAAGTTAATATATTTAAACTTATAAATTATTTCTCTTAAAAATTATCATTCTATTGAAATCTTTAATTACATTTAACTTTTTTTTGTCAAAATTAATTTTAAAATTTATTAACAGTTGTATCTCTTTCCTTGATAGTTTTGGTAACATTTATCATATAAACCTACTCGTATGGAAATTCAGCATTTATCGCGCGAATCTTCAAATCCTTGTTATTAACCCAATAATATCGTAATTGAGAGATCCACTCAAATTCGTTGATATCGATTAATCTCTCTTGAATCAATTTATATAAAACATCCTTGGCGTGAATTTCAATTGTCATTACGGCTTCCAGTATTAATCTTTGTACTTCAGTTTGCGGACCACGTATTAACTTTTGCAATTCTTCTAGCTATAAAATATTATTCAAGCGTATACTGTTGGGCCAATTATTCATTACTTATTAGAAAATAAGAAAAATAATTTAATGTCTTTAATGAACAATATATGAACATATGTACGCAGCTATCTCTTTATTTTCTCAAGAAAAGAAGTTTTCGATTTAACGCTCATTAAAATTATGCTCATTAATATTATGAACAGTATAAAGCTTCAAAGAATCGAGTTGACCCTTTGCTTTGAGTAACTGTTGAATTTTTTATTGCATAAGAGAATGTCACTATACTAGAGAGGTTGTTGAGAGATGCATTTATTTAATGACTTTTAAATAAAATAATGCAAGTATAAAGAAATATAAGCAAGAAAGAAAAAACAAGAAAAAGATATGCTTTTTAATACAATCGATTTTAAAATACAACACGTTTTAATGTTTCTCGAGATTTTTAAATAAAAGCAAAATATAACAAACACTTATTCAATTTGGATGAAAATATTAGCGATTCACTGTAAACACACAAGCACTGTTTATCTTATAACATAACGATGTAACGTATAATACATACGTGTAGCAACATGTAATTATAATAATCGGGCAGAGTGTTGTTTGTGATACTTTCCTCCACGTGGGCAGTCCAATGTATTTGACCTCCGCAAAGAACTACTTGACCCGGCCACATGTACACCCATTCCTTTCGCGGTGTCGTTTCTATTATTTCGAGGGCCTCGCCGATGATCTCTCGCAGGGTATTGCGCATTGCATTTTCAACTTGTCCTAACCAATCCTCCACATTTCCTTCAGGATAAATCGTTGGTCGTAGCACAACCTCTTCGTATTCGGCAGAATACATCCTCGTTATCCTAAGATCTGAAGTCTCAAATCTCAATTCCTCCATGTTTTCAAAACACTTCTTTAAATATTGTTGGATCGCTTGAATGTGCTTGCACTCAGCGATTATTTTCAGAAGTTCATCGTTGCTTAGGAAGAAGAAGCGTGGAAAAATCATTCGTTTAGTCTCCAAATAATCAGACAAATCTTTCTTAATAATTTCTAGGATCAAGAGACATTCTTTCAAAGTTGATAATAAGATTTTATCCGCACATGTTTCAATTACCTGCATTATGTATAATAAAGTTTTTAAGAAAATTTTTATTTAAATATTTATTATCTATATTTATATATATTATATTATATATTTATTATTTACATCTATTATAAAATATCTGTTTTCTTTCTTTTTCTTTTTTTCTCTCTCTTTCTCTCTTTTTTTCTTTAATATTAAAGTTTTATAATAAAACATTTTGAACGATAAATATCGTAAAAAAGTAGCTAAATTTAGCCAATGCAAGTATGTTTTTAAAATATAATATCATTTTAGAAAAATAAATAATGGAGAATAAAATAAACAATATGTGGAAATTATTTATATAATTCATGTTTAAAAAAAACAATGTTATATTTCAAGAATATATTTACATTGATAAATAAATTAGAAAATTTAAAAGAACTTTAATTACACGTGCGTGCGCTTTGCATATTAAATTAAAGTTAACAATAAAATAGATTAAAAAAACTAATTGAATATTATACTGGTTCATCATGTATTTTTTGGATATAAGATAAATGATATTTTATTTAAAATTATTGAAACTCTAATACGTTTATAAAATGGTAAATGCGCGTAAAATATTAAAATAAATATAAATATTAAAATAAAATTTGTATTACATACATATGGGCAATCACGAGCGTTTCTCATAATTCGCTCCAAGTTGTGTTCCACCGTATTAAATTTATGCGATTCTACAGGCAACTGTCGATTAATATCTTCAGATGCAAATATTAGTTCTAAATACATCCATTGCCTGTGTATACAAAATCAATGGGAATATATCCTAATGTAATAACAAACAGAAATCGAGAGGTGAGTGTTACTTTTGCACTTCCACCCATAGAACGATCACTTCCTGAACTAATCTCAATTTAGCTTCCCACTCATCAATTTGATTCTCGAAAACAGCTTTAAAAGGATTAAAACTAAGATGTTTAATTTTAAGTAAATCATCGTCCAATAAAGTAATAATCTCATCGGAAATCTTCATAATATATTTATCTATACAAAAAGATTAAGTACTATTATATATGATATGATACAAACAAAAATTAATATATTATTTATATTACAAAGAGTCTAATGTATCAAATTATGTTTATATACATGTTAATTTTAACACTATATATGTAAAGAAAATATTCTAATATAAAACATTTTAATATTTATTTTTTAATTTAATTAATTCCATCTTTATTAAAATACCAAATGACAAAAATATTGATGTTAAATTTTTAATTTCTAAAATATATTTTTTTATAATTTATATTGCTTTAAGATCATATTTCTAATTTATAAAAGATATAATAAACGTAAAACGTAATATTTAATGCATGAAGTTGTTTGAAATAAATTTAAATGTTTATATAAAATGTTTTGCGTACCTTTATAAGGAAGAACATCCATTGTAATTGTTTTCCAATCGGTTATCATTTTATCCAGTGTACTTTCTATTAAAAATTCTTTTGCTGCTGTGTCTGCGATAGTCTTCACAGTTTCCTTGTGTTTCATTATATTAAGACCAAGTAAATTCTTAAAAGATAAAGTTGGCATGAGTTCCATTTGTATGCCAATTTTTTTATTAAGTTCTTCAAAGTGCCGATTTTTCATTCCTGGATATCGCAAAGCTTGTATCACGCTGATGTATGGTTTAAATGCTTCGATTTGATCCATTATAGTGACTGCTATAGCCATCATCTCTATAATCCATGAAAAAAACATTAATAATTTCTTTTCTCTATGTCATATTCAAGTTTTTTGCGATTTTTATGATATAAAATTCATGCATTTAAAATTCAACAAATTTTCAGCAATATATCAACCTACTTGAATTTTCTTGAAATTCTTTTACGCAACGCGATATTGCTTTGTACATATCGGCAGTCATATTTTCGATTTGATTCGCATCGAAACTTACCAGAGGATTTTCCATCCATATTTCCTGCCAGTTTAACCAATCTGCGTTTAAGTATATAAAAGTTTTAATTTGACATATTAAATTAATAAAATTGCTAATTTAAAATTAAACATTTTATATATTTTTATATAATATTAGTTACCAGATCCAGTAATCCATAAGATTTGGTAAGGTTCGAATTCCTTTATTAATGTATTTAATTGTTCATACGGCACAACATCCATGCCAAATAATTTTTGCCGTTCATTCAACAATAAACCAAATTCTTGACATTCTTTCATTATTTTCGAAATCCTTTTTACATCTGCAGCTATGTCATGTATTTTCTTAATATCTGTTTGTAGTATCACATTTACAATGGTTCCCATGAGTGTGTCAATCCTCTCTGATAAAAGAATTTCTTCTTGTACTTGTACTTTATGAAATTTTTCATATTCACTGACAAAGCGATTCTTTGCTTCTTCTATCTATATTATTCATAATGTGTGAAAAAAATTGACACATAAAATATTAAAAATGATATAAATATAATAATTTAATTAAAGTAATATATTGCTATCTCTTCTTTAAGAAATATATATAATACAATGGCTTTTTAAATTACTAAATAACTGTAAAATAAGTTAATTATTTACATTTATTAAACATTTATTATAAAATGTAGTATGAACATTTATTAGAATTTCAATTTATCAGTTTCAAATATCTTTTCTTATTATTAACATTCCTTAGGCAATATGAAATTTTCAATCATAATTTATAATCTGGGTTATTGAGTCCACAATAGATCTTTATTATTGGACTAAAAATCTAAAAAATTCTTGTATATTCATTTCATTATTCTGTTCATAAAAGTATTAAAGTACTATTATTAAAAAATTAATAACAAAAAATTAATAACTTACAAAATATTTAATTCTTTATGTTAATATGTGTCAGAATAAAGTATAAAATATTTTGTAAATTATTTGTAGGTATCTCTTAACACTTTTACATGCAAAATAATTAGAAAAATCACATTATATTAAAAAAAAAATCATAATTTCATTAAAAAAAAACAAAGTTTATCTTGAAATCTTTGAAGCAAATCTGGATAACAATTTTTATTATACGATAGCCTTCTTTATATCGTACAATTTTGGTTGCACAAATTTTCTTCTATAAATTTGATAGATAAGATAAAGATATTTAAGATAGTAATAGTTGAGACATCCTGTATATTGGTATGTCTTTATACAAAGCAAATCTTACACATAGCTGCACTTGTCGCGGAAAACCGATAGCTTGCCATTTGATTTCAAAGTCTTTATCGGATAGATTCCACCAGAAGTAATCAAGAATATCGTATTGAAATTTCAATTTTTGTACAATTTCGTCCAGTTTTTTCACTCTCACTGGTACAGTTTCTATCCAATCCTGTTCTTCGAACAAATGTTCAATATTGCGTGATGCCATCTTTAGCCTCGTTCTAATCTGCACGTAATCAGATAGAACGACATTGATCTTTGTTCTTAAGCTCTCGGTAAACATAATAAGTAACTGTGTGTAACAGTTCTGTCGTTTCTGTATAAGAAAGTTCCTGAGAGGACGGACATTCACGTAGAAAGGTCCTATGACAATATCTTTTGGAAGTGTGAGCTCGAGGATCGATTTCATCTTAAAGTGGAAGGATACTTCATCTCTGATCTCCGCAATAGTGTGGTCTGCTTTTTTGAAATTCCTGAAAAAAGTGATGAAAAAGATAATTGATATTTTTCGGCTTTGTTAATTAATCGCGTTGCCTTCTAATTCAGAAATCCAATTAAGTATAGTTATCTGATATCGCCTGAAGCGATCTGAGCTCACTCCACATATTTTTCGACATCCAGTTTGTAAAATTCTAAATATTGCTGATATTCCTTCACGTATGCCTTTAGAGATATTGTAGACTTCTGATAAACAGTCCTCAGGCGTTCTCGAACTTCACAAACCTGTTCCTCTAGTAAGTCGACCGAGCTGAGATACAGATCTTCGGTAAATGTCAGGAAAGGTAATAAGAAAGGATCAACTTTTCCAATTTTTTGGCACTGCCTCAAAGAATTGTCTAATATAGCTATAATAATTTCCTGAAATAAATTAATTTATTAAATATTTTAATGCTTACAATTAGACGCATAATTTATAGTAAAATCAATTAATCTAATGGATTAATATAAAATTAACATTAAATATAATTTGAATGTGTGTACATTACATTTTGAACATTCTTTGATAAAAATAATTGATTAAATCTTTAATTAAATAAAGAATCTATAAATAAGTGATTTGATTAGATAGTTTAAATAAACGTAAGAAAATAACCGTATGTTTATCCATACCACAAATGATTCAAGATCCGTTAAATAATAAGCAGTTTTGTCATTCATAGCAATATCAATAATAAAGATAGGATTCACTGGAGATTTAAAGTGTGTGTTTATCAGATCATCACCCCACACAAAATTTTCATCCACATTTAATGTACAAAGAGCTGGAGTTTCCAATATTTCTAAGTATAAGGCCATCGATTTCTTCACAAGATCCCGAAGCGCATCCTGCAGCAACAGATAAAATAATATGATTAATGTCAAATTGTATGTAGAAAATGAATCTTTATGGATTATAAGAGATTATATTCAATAAATTGCAGATAAATCATAAATATACATCATATTCAACATAATTTGTCAACTAAAATAAATAAATAGTATTGTATATCAATATTTATTTAAATTTATGTTTACTTAATTGTAATCCTGTTTATAATTTTTAATACAAGAATTGGCTTTTTTATTTTCTAATAAATTTTTATAATAAATATTTTTTTCTTTATCTGTTTATATAAATAATTTCTGAAAATCTCTATTTTAAAAATCTGTATTTTTATTTAATTGATTATAACTGATTGTGTGGTGTAATTAGATTAATATTTAATATTTCTATAATGCTATTTTTATATTAATATTCCTATTAATTTTAAATAAACATGCAATTCAAGCACATATTTTATTACACATATTAAAAGTAAAATATATTAAATCAAAACGTATGCAATTAAATACTTTAAGATATACCTGCATTCGATATGTAATAAGAGACACAAATCGTTTCAATTTTATTATATTGGATTCATCATGGTTCTTTTGCTCAAGATCGAACCATTCTTGTTCGATATCTCTGAAACATCGTCTAACCGACTGTATAATCCTTTCCAACCATGTTTCTTTCAGATACTTTATCACTGTACCAGTCTCTTGCTGCTGCTGCGACTCGAACTCTAACAAGTACATAGACTTTCCATAATTCGAGACAAAGAGATTCATATTCAATATGTTACTGCATTCGACGGTTACACAACTCATAGCTTCGTATATTTCCGGCAAAACGTACAAAACTGTCCAGCAGAAAAAATTTTTTGTTTTCTGCAATAAATCGTAATCATATTTTTTGAATAAAATGCCTGTCTCTTGTGAAAAAATATTAACGGATTAGTGAAAAAACTATTGAAACAAATAGTATACAATATTCGATGATGGCTTTTCAATTATTTCCAACCATTATATTGCGAATCCAGTAGTATTTTCTCATAAAGGATCAAACGCAAATATTATATGTAATTCTTTGTAAATACCGTAAAGTCTTCCATTTCAGTGCAAAACTTTCCCATTTCTGGTATTTTAAGTTCATAAATGTCATTAATTTCATTCCACGAAATGAAATTAAACATTTCCGGCTGTTCCCATATAAGGGATCTCCACATAAGATCACACATGACGCGACGATATTCCAAAACAGCTTCAGCCATCAACTAAATATTAAAAAAGTAATTAATCAGTAACTGAAGAAGATAAATAGGAAATGTACCTACGTTGGAAAGATGTTTGGATTCAGATTTCGCAAAACTTTTTCGCGTGGTTAACAAAACTATAACTTCCTGTTGTTTTTCATCCAGTGTTGGCATATCTTCTATTAGCATGCAGTCCAAATAAAAGTAATACCTACTTATTATATAATTATTGTAAAAAACATTTAAATCACACAAATTCTTTTTGTTAAAATCATTAAAAAATCCGGAATTTATTATCTGTGTTTGTGCATGATGTTCTAAATTTTTTCTCAGATTGCTTTTAAGAAAAAGTAAACTTTGAATGTTGGTAAATTCATATTCTACTTTCGTTACGTGAAATAGATATTTTAAAAGTTATATAACAATATGTAGCGTTACCATATTAAACCAATACTTTTATGAAATGTTGAAATATAAGAAACTAACACCAGTTTTATTGAAATTTCTTTTTAGTTATACAACGTACCTCATATTTGTGTCTTTTTAAATTATTATTATAAATAAGATATAATACAACAATATTAAAGTACGAAATATTTTAACCTAATAAATTAACCTGATACTAGTCTTCGCAATTTGTTTTTGTTTAATAGCACCAGCCACTCTCTTGGCAAATTTTTTAGGATCTTCTGCAAAAAATTGAATATATATTCTAGGCAGAAGGAATTTTCGCTTAAAACCGTCTAGAGTGAGGACAGTCCACAATTTCTGTTCGTTATTGTAATCCATAACGGCGGCATGAAACCAATCGAACGAATTATTGAGTGTATTATAGTGATTAATCCATTTCTTATCTATAATCTTTTCGACAAACACTCTGGCTGGTAACGGATAACGAATACCATTAATGATACCCAAATTTATCCATTCTTCTGTCGTTCTGTTGCAAAATAAAAGAAAATTATATGTTACAATTACGAAAACATTATATATATTAATATATTATATTATATATAGCAAAAAATATTTTTTAAGAAATATATAAATTAATTGTAAAATATATATCGCTTATAGAAAAAGATATCTTAAAACTTAAATCTTTAAAAAATAATTTTTAAACAAAATTGTGTAAACAAATATTTTCAATAAGTTCGAATTTATATATATATAAATTTTAAACACATAAATTTAAATCTTTTACTTTTACATTTTAATGTAAATTTTAATAAGCATAAATTATCTCTGCTATACAAGGTTTTGATGGTGCTTCTGTAAAGCAAAAGCTCCACTTGACATGCTACTCGAGTCGTCAGTTACCTTAATATTTGTTATAATATATTAAATTTTATTCTCTAGTATAAAACTACTATAAATTTATTATCATAGATAAATATCAAATACATGAAATTATATTTATATTACAAGCTTCTCTTGTGCTATTCTTTACTATAATGTGTTTCATATCGGCGTATAATGTTATCGTATATTGTTATTGTATAATGTTAATTATATGCAAAAAGATGTTTTTTTTTACTATTTAAGTTATTATTTTTTACTTAGAAGAGCCTTTTATGGATTATTTTGCAGTACAATTAAATAATTATATAGATAATAAGAGAATAAGATAAAAAATAATTATATAAGAGATAAGATAAGAAAAAAGATCACATAAATAAGAAAAGAATGTCATTTTTGATCAAAAACAAAATGACAATATTGAAATTTCTCTAGAAATCTTTCTCTAGAAATTAGAAATGAGATAACTGACAAGTAATATTTAAATACTTTAAAAATAGCAATATATGACGAGCAATTAAGTTATTGTAGAATAACGAATTTCTCACCTACAATCATATTCTTCATCATCAAACAATTCCAATGGTAAGTAACTTGTCTTAGAATATAAATCATACTTCTCTTTGTCGGAAAGTAATGGCCAAATTTTCTCAAAAGGTAACATGTCACATGACTTGATATTCTCGTCTTTTAAAACATCTTCTATCTTAAGATTTTGATATATTTTTCGTCTTCTTTCCCTTTCGATATTACGCAGTGGAATCTTTGAATCATCAGTATATGCCATTTGTACTTTTGGTAAAAAGGTTTCCGCCGGAAATACCTTCATTCATAAAGAAACAAAAATTTTGAAAATTTTTAAATATTTACAGGTATACGTTTTATTGAAAACAAAATCTTGCAATCTATGAATTTATATATTAGGTGTTGGAATTAATTCGTAGCGTTTTTTAATGAAAGAATGTTATTTATTTCACATGAGCATTAAAAAATACATTAATGAAAGTACTTCCCATCACTTGTAAAACGCTACGAATTAATTCCAACACCTAATACATTTATTAAATTAGATACAAAGATAGATATAAAATAGAAGGAAATGTTAGAAATAGAAATATAACTATAGATCTTTCACAGTATAAATTAGAAAATATTTCCAACTTTATGTATACATTTCTTCCTATAAAATATATAGTCAATTTAAAATTAATACATCCCTTTATATCGTACTAATTTAACAATATAAGAGATATTATTGATAACGTAACAAATCTTCAAATTAAATCAAGCAATTGCTTTTACATGATTATGTACTTGCGTACGATAGATTTGTCTTCAGGGAAAGTTATCCATCGCTTAGCAGCGCCAAGAAAAATTTGCGTTTTTTGTACTTTAAGACCTTCTACAATCGGACAGTACTGTTCCGTGAGAATTTGTGATGCAAGGTTGGTTCTTCTTGAAGCAGAAGGTAGGTCAACTGATTTTGTACCTGTGTGAATTATTTAATATAATTAGTATGCTTTATGATCAAGCATGCTTTGATCTCAATTAAGTATGATATAATTGGCAGAATATTAATGAAATATTACCTAATATAATATCTGAATAATAATTCCTTCTAGAAGGTCGAGTATCTTTATCTTTGATATCTTTAATATCCATTTTTTAAATGCTTAATAATGTACACATGCTATCTCTAATGATGTGTTAACCAAGGACTCTCTCTCTTTAAAATGATAAAAATAAATTAATCTGAGCTAACGAGAGTCAACGCGGAAGGAGATGCGCAATAAAATTTTATCCTCCTTCTGCGTTGACTTTCATTAGCCCAGATTAATTTGTTTTTGCCATTTCTAATTTATTTTTGATTCTTTAAATTTTAGTCATTAAATTCTAACATGGACATTTCGATTTTCATGTTACAAGAGCGAACTTGTTCTCCACGAAGTTTGTTGTTTGATGCGATTGTATGTTGTTAACATTAGTTAAAGATAATAGTTCAGAGAGCTGTCAGCGCTGTTCAATTAGAGTTCCTATGTTTAGTAAATGTCATTCTATCACACAATTCATTAAGAACACCTCTAGACATGGCTAATGTATACGCCAACTTCGCTAAATATTGATCTACATTCAGTATGGATAATTACATATGTCATGTATGTATATGACATTTGCTTATGTGACAAACATTTGTTATATCGTCTGGAGGCGCCTTTAAATGTAAAACGTAATTTAAATATAGAATGACAATAGCGCTGACCAATTGACATAGCGTGCACCATATAATTTTAATTACATAATCTTAAAGTCTTAAAGAATTAAAATAGAGACTTTATTTTATTTTAATTCTTTTATAATAAAAATTTTTTTGATCAAAATCAGGATTAATTGTCATCTCAGACAATGCTGGTGAATTACAATGAATGAATGACAATAATAAATTTAAAATGTTTACATGTTCATTATTCATAATTTTATTTTTTAAATGTTTATTTTTATTATTGATTTTACCTTTTTATGAAAATATAATTTCCCAATATTTTATCAAAATGCGTTGATTGTATCTATTTATGTAATATTTATTTAATTTGATATTAAACATTTGATACTGATTTTATATAATAACTTTAATTTTTTGCAATGGCAATTATTTAATCAGCGTTCGGTATTTCAGTACTCACTGAATAATGTACCGATAGTTACACAATTGCTCCGATGATAATTCTTTCATGGATATGATTTGGTAGAATATAACAGAAAATTTCATTTTTGTATAAAACAAATATTAGAAGAAAAAAAGTACTATTAAATGGGTATTACATTGCTTTATTTATATTTACTTAAATTGTAATATATTAATTAACATATTTGCTGCTGCTAAGAACAATAATTATAGATCAATCTTCATTACTTTGAAAGCTTGGTAAACATTTTTACTAAAAATTAAGTTTTGCTTAAAATTTATTTCTTACGTATCTATAACCAGTATCATTATTATATTATTCGTAGAGAAATTATTAGAATTATCAATATAATATAAAACAATATATAACACAGATAAAAGTATTCCTACAGTAAGTAACATAGAATTATTAACTGACGATAACCGTAAAATAAATATAACTCTTTCTTTAATTTCTCTAGTATAAATGAAAATATTTAAAACAAAATATATATATATATATATATATATATATATATATATTTTTCAAACATTGCTTATTATTATTTTTTTTCAAACAATAGTGCAACATCAAAATGACGAGTCATGCCTCATCATTAAAAAAATTACGAATTATATAGATTAAGTACAGATATTTGAGCTTGCTGTCTTATAAATTTTTTATCCTTTTTGATTAGTGCTGTATATTTTCATTATAGTAATATATGTCCATTTAACGTTGATTTCTTCCACCGTGCTTTATTCCGACTTTCCGAGAATCAAAATTCGTAAAATATCGAGCGTAAATAACAAAATGTTATGAATGTAATCCCAACATAAAGCATGAATCGGTCGAATTGCACACCGTGAAAAAGAAATTGCGCATACGTACCGAGGGCACACGCATAATAGGATCGTTCTTGAATGATACTTAATGAACTTGAATGCCTTATGGCAAGTGATATCACCCGCAATGATCGACTCTTACGCTGCGGATCAGCAGATGCTAAGAAGAAAAGGTATGACTCCGCGCATAATTCGTAGATTAATAGCAGACGTCAGTGGATAGTTTTATTTGGTTGATATTCCATGATTGTTTTTGATGGTTTCAAAAAAACATATTTTTCTATAGTGTTGTGTTGTCTTCTGTATAATATCAGCTTTTCTAATATAATTTCCATAAATTCTTTAAACTAAAAGTATTTTCAGTATTTAATAAAAAAAATATGTGATTCAATACATTACCGTGCAAAAAGTATTATTTGCTCATTCTGTCTTTCTTAATTAAATGGAGGAGAATGAATTTCTATTTTTTTCCTGCTCTTCTAGATGTGTGTGTGTGTGTGTGTGTGTGTGTGTATGTGTATAGAATTAAATTATTAAGTCTAACACACACACACATACACACACACATACACATCTAGAAGAGCAGGAAAAAAAATAGAAATTCATTCTCCTCCATTTAATTAAGAAAGACAGAATGAGCTGTCTTATATATATATATATATATATACATACACACAAATACACACACACACACATACATACAGAGGAATGCAATAGAATTATAACGGAATTTGTATTATAAGAAAGTAAAGAAAAATTGGGATGGGCAAATACTTTTTTGAGCGATAGTTATCTACCTATAAGTGCAGTCTATTTTAATTTGCTTTTTCAACACGAGTTAATGAATTTTCATCGGACAGACGGACGGTCGGTTTCGCCATGCAAATCCGCGCGAGAGAGCAGCGTTACGGCGCGGAGCCATCCGGATAATCCGTTGCCGCTTTCGCACGTGGGCGGGACAGGTCGCGCATGTGTTCATTATCAGCCATGCGTTGCCATCATTAATATCGAGAGCGACGCCTTATACAGAGCGCATCGTGCATCGCGTCTAACAGATGCCGTCGTACACTCTACACCGTGGCCGGACGCGCGCGTCCACGCGAATCTGAGCTACGTTCGATTTAATTAACGCCTCCTAATCCCGGTTGCGAACCCTGCAATTCGCATGCTGAACGATCCAGATCATAATTTAATCAATAACCGAGAACATGCACATCAGCGTAGACCCGACCTCATCATGCGTGTCGCGGATTTGCATAATCGCATAAATACACTTTAGGAAACCACGTTAGGATAACAGTTGGTTTAGCCAACGTGTCAAGGAGTTGATTCCAATCACTTTTAATTCTTTCGCTTTCAAGTTTCTTATCATAAATGTATGTTTCCTCTTTATTTATAATACGCATTGTTTATCTCCAAATATTTAAAGAAAATTGAAGATTATTTTTCCCAGCAAAAGTCATCGCTTAGAAAATAATTTTATCTGTATAAATAAATGATCAAAGAACAAAAATGTATAGACAGCTAATAACAAAGAAAATTACTGAATTTTTTGCAAAAGATTAATCTCTTTTTGTTTTTATTATTTATACTTAAAGTATTTAGATATTAACAAATTAATAACTAATTTCTGTATTTATAAAAATATAATAAATTAATTGATAAAGTTATTTAGTAAAATTTACAATTTTTATTTCTTATAATAAAAATGTGGAGAATAATTTTAAAAAATTTTAATTTATAATTTAATTAAGAGCAAATACATATAAAATATAATATATTGTAAATTTTGTCTTTTGTCATTTCACTAATATTTCTTTTCACTAATATTTCTTTAAACTAATTTTAATTTTAATTCAACTTAAATGGAAATCTAATTTATCTTTTCATCACTAATATGTTAAATAAATAATTAAAAGTTTAAAATATTACACATAATGTACAATATTGCATAAGTTTTTTTAATGTTTTTAACATATATCAATTTTCAAGAGGATGTGTCACCGCATAGAATTCATTGACCGTTAAGTTGACTGTATGAAATGACGCAATTTTTACGAAATGATCGTTCAACGTGAAAATTCTTGTCGCAAGCCGGAGATTGCATTCGCGTCGCGATGTCATGTCACGCGACATGCGCGACGTTCATAAGTGCTTTCGCAACAAAGTGCACTTCGTCAGTGCTCTCTCTAGCGGCCCACACGTCACTGACCTTGGAAAAGGTCCACTTTGAGAACTGGACGTAGCTCGGGCGCGTGGGTCGCTATCGAGGACGATCCGTGAAAAATGTCGGAGTCACTCGGAGTGTTGGACAGGTTTTGGTGACCGCCAGAGCTCGAGAGAGCTACATTGCTCCGCCGTTCATCCCTAGATGGTGATCCTGAACAGGCTCGTTGTTTCACCATGAGAAGTAGCGTGTGTCTCGCGAATGAATGCATATCAGTGCAACTAAATTATGCGCGCTTCTAGAGCTCGTTTAAGCTCGGGATACTGCTGGTACTTGACAGATGTGCACGTCCTTTTATGCGTTCATGTCTGCTGTCTCTGTACGGCGAGTTTATTACAGCGGATACCGTACGTAACGAAAGTTTATAATAAATTTTTTACATATTAAAAAATATGATAAGATTAATATTAAAATTTGTATATCTTAATTTCTGATTAGCAGAAATCCTATTCAAAATATGCTAACAATATAACATCACATTTTATGTTCTGTGAGTTACATTAATTTTGCTATTGGAAGATAAAAATGTAGCAAATTAGGAAACCATAATGCAACGATATTCAATATTTATACGTAAAATTATTTCTCAATTCATTTAATTTAATTTCTAAGAATAATTTATTTTGTTAACTATCTGTAATATATCAATCATTTGTATCTTGTATTTTGCTGTAAAAATTTTATGATAAGGAATAACACAATTTTAGAACAGTATTACGTTTCATTCAGCAGTTGGACATTGTAGTGTGTCCAACATAAACGAGATTCCGCCATACTTGCGCTATATCCTTAGGGGCAAAACGCAACAGTGTTACGCACGGAGAATAAATTTACATTCACGAACGGCGGCGGCTTTCAACGAGTTTGCTAGATAAAGGCGGTTCATTATGTGCCGCATTTATTACCCAATGGCGGTTCTCGATCGCCTCGCGATTGCCTTTAATCCCGTCGTCGAGATCGGATCTCGCCGAGATCTCGCGTAATCGCGTTACCAAGGACCTGTACGTAAAGTATCCTCGCGGCCAACCGTCGCACACGCATTCTCGTTAAAGCGCATTGAGCGTTACAATGTTCGTCATTTGGTGCAAAACTCAGGTCAGGGATGCAGAAATTGATGCGTCCATGAATGACGCGCGATGCATGCAACCAATTTGCGAAATGCAAAGTTATGTTCGAGAACGTCATCCATAATAGTGTTTTTAAATCATTTTTATGCATGTATATCTATACGTAATAAAACACTTCTAAATGAAATGAAGAGAGCAAGACTTAAACAAATGAAAGAAGCAAGAGATAAATATAAATATATATATATATATATAACATGCGTTCATTTTAACATTAATAATTATGGTAAAGGAATGCAATAGAAAGATATTTCCATCAAAACAATTGAAATTGTAGGCAAATTTGCTTCAAGACAGATTGTCGCCCAATGCTACATACGAAAAAATCGAAAAGGGTGTTGCATTATAATAAATATATATATATGTAAGGTAATAATAATTATTATAACATCACATATGTGTATAATTGGTAAATATTATCATATAAATTATATATTGCAAACAAATAATATAATTATAACACTGATAGTCTTTTTATATATAAAAAATTTAGTATAATTTAATATTATTCTCATTAATTGTTAATCGTACATTATTCAAAGAGCGTCTGAGTGTAAATTATATAGTAGTAAACTAATTATTGCTTTGAGTTTAAAATTGTAACAACAATATTTTTATACGTCACAATTTCGATAATCTTGAATAAGCAAACGCGATTAACGATTTTTATAAAACAGGTTTATGAAGTCGTAAGAACAAATGTTTCACGAACAGTGAAAGCTTCACGAATCTGTCTAGACACACATGAAACTTTTACACTTCGTATATCTATCAATATGTACAATACGCATATTGCATGTATGTGCATATGTATGTGCTCGAGCTCAAAGTTAATCTGGATTAACCGGTCTTGAGTTCTTCGCGGAGATAAGGGGAAGAGAGAGGTAAAAGGGGTTGTGAGGCGGGACAAAAATCGAGATCAAAGAAATATGCCCTCTGGAGAGAAGAGGCCAACCTCTCTCTCGGTTCCAGCGTATTCTCGTTCAATTTTCAAGTCGCAATGGTAGGTGCATCGGAGTCAAAGTGCATTGTTGTATGCGACGCAATGGAGAACTTCTCTCTTTTTCTAGCCTGATAATTATGTCAATGACGATCGCATGAATGAAGAATGAGCAATTGAACCTTTTGAATTACACGTGTAATTTTGAAAGAACAATCTTTGAAAATAAATAGATTTAGATGAATTTTAAGAGTGTTTTAAACTTGCAGTATGTGTTACTTGTAAAAAGCGTCGTCTCTAGTCTTAAATTAAACTTTAATAACAAAACAATAAGATAGGAAAAAATTTACAAAATTTTTATGGCTAAATTGAAAAAGAAACTCCTTTAATTAAAATATAAAAGCAACTATTGGTATAATGGTTAAATTATTAGGTGTTGGAATTAATTCGTAGCGTTTTTAAAATATTTATTTTAAAAGTTAAATAAAAAAAGGCTATTGCATTATTTACTTATATAGATTCAAATAGATTTATATTCAAATAGATTTTTAAGTAGAAAAATTTCCAGAATTTAAGATTATTAAGATATTTAACATTATATAAGAATGTATGAGAAATTATAATAAATGTTGATTTTGCTGGACAATTTCTTCAAAAATTTGACTTTTATTATTCAATCGCTAGAAATTAAGCGGATGCAAAGTCACGAATACGATCTCTAACTCGATTCCTCCACTCTTTGATAACAAAATTTCATAGTAAGCATGACTTACGCCATTCTTATTCTAATCGCGCGAAGCAGATGGCCGATCTCGTGCACATCCAAGCGATTTAAACCCTCTTCTTTTTAATTATCGCTTCTTGATGGACGTCACGTAAGGCACCGCGTTGAAGCTGCGCGATGCGCAGTCCGATAATGCTCAAGTATAATGTATAATAAATCATGAGGGGGTGATCTTCGTACAAAGTGTGATATATCGAGTTTATTATAACAGATGTTCGACACGATCTTCATTACGAGACGAGTGTAATGTAAAAGAAAATCCCGATTTTATTCTGTCATATTCTATCTCAAGGCCGCGAATGATCTTTGCTATATCATTTTCGATTTTTATAATCATCGAACTATTAAATTTCTTTTATATAATAAAGCAATAAATCTATATCATTGGGACGATTCATAAATTATTATAAAATTATTATAAAATTTTGCTTGCGCTCGCGATAGCGTAATTATTTCTTATAATTAAAACAACTTTTGAATAAATCGAAATAATTATCAAAAATAAATAAAAATCATTTTTTATAGTTTTCATATATAAAATATACTTTATATTAGTTAGTAATAACTACTATAATATTCGATAAGAAACAATAAAAATTATTAGATTAAAATCAAATAAGACGTCTTTAAAATATTTGTCGCTTTAGCTGGCATCAAGCCTAATAATGCTATCTCCATATTATTGCTTGTATTTATGCTAAATATGATTTTATTCAATGGAAACGGAGATGAAAGTTCGTTAACAAGGATTAGACAGCCACATTTAGCATGGTGGAGAATAACGATGCCGCGTAGCGGACATTTCGCGCGTATTCATTCATCAAGTGCGCTTCATCGATTTAAAATTCGTTTGCGTGCACAACGCACCGCTCTCGAGCTTTAAAAGCCGGCTTTTAATTTACTGCCAATGATACTAAAGACGAAAAGAATATCCGGTCGCGACTCCCAATTTGAGACCGTACCGCCTTCGTTCACTGATACTTTGGTTGGTCGAATCTTTCTACAGGACGATACACGGCTGAATTGAAAACTTTAAACTGATAGTCAGGAGTAACAAACCCAAAAAAATAAGCCGAAAGAAACGATTAAATGTTACTAACGTCGTTTACGACGATTAAAACAAATATATAGTTAGCAGATGTTTGAAAAATAAGAATTCAGATTTTATGATTATCGAACCAATATTAAACGATGCTTAAATCATTACGATGATTAATTATAAACATTCTTAATTGATAAAAGCATCTTACTCTATTATTACCAAAAAGATAAATAAATTGGAGAATTAGGAGATTCTCAATTCTAACAATATATTTCTGTAAATCCATCATTACCTCGTCATCAATTTAAAAGATCTATTAAAAATCCTCTAAAAATTAATTACTACTTTTATCAATTTTTGTTGAATAAAGATCTTAGATATCTTGAATAAAGATCTTTTATATCGAAAAAAATTTATCATATTTAAATAATCTAGTTTCATTTGAATTTGAAATTATACATTCATTTATGTTTTCTTCATCTTTACACGAGATTTGCATAGTTTCTCGACTTAACCGTGAATCGCCCTGTATAGGTATTCCATTAAGCGTTATTTCACTCCGGTCGCAGTTAAGCATAGCCACGAGTGCGAATGAAAATTACATAGCAGGACCACATGCGTTCTCCGTGTACCTTTTTTTTTTTCTTACGGCCTTTCCGCCTCCGTTGTGCCTCTTTAAATGAAATCTGCTTTACAACGATGCAGTTAACGTACCACTGCACGCGGGCACGGGGCGGCAGACGAATACGAAAAGAGAAGTTCGTAAGTACAATAAAAAAAAAGAGACAGAGAAACAGAGAGAAAGAGAGAGAGAGAGAGAGAGAGAAAGAGAGAGGGAGAAGAAAAAGAGAAAGAGTAAAAAAGAGAGTCGAGTTATGTGCTTCTCATTTTTGTATTAAGTGAATAATTGGTACATACATTGGTTAATTGGAAACGAGACGAATGGCAAATATGAGAAATTGTCACGTCAAGAATTCCTTTAACATGATCATTTAAACATCAACGTCTTTGATTCCACAATTTTAACTTATACATGTATTTTGATTAATGCGCAACTCCATAAAAGAATTCGTTTGTATAAATGCAACATTCAGTTATGTTTACGGAATACCTTTTGAGGATGCAAGAAATCTACGGAATGCGAGCGAACACTCATGATGGGAGGTTCGGCCGACGAGTATCGGGGTTGGAAACAATCTGTATCTATTATTCATGACGGCCAACGTTCGATATGAAATTATAATTGGCCACTCGTGCGTCAATCGACCAAATTGGTCCATAGTTCCTCTCAGACCTGCGGAACGTGGGCGGAAGTGCCATTTATGAATTCGAAACAAAGGCAACATGGATGATTTAATCGCGGTAGATAAGATAGTAGACATACTATTTGTTTTCAATATCGGAAAATATTCAGAGAAATTTAACTGATACTCTCCTACACATAAATGCATTTTTCAAAAATTGTTGGTGTACTTTTAGTTTATATGATAGTTATTGTGATTAAGTTTAGAGTTTAGATAGTATATATATATATATACTGTTAAATTTATAATGTTAAATTGTACTTAATTTGAGTAATTTTGAATCTTTTTTAATAGATTATCACTATATTATTTCTATTCAATAAGTCGTTAATTTAAAATAGAGGTAAATAATTTATCTCAAGAAAATATATTAAATCTAACTTGAGTTTAGTTTATTATTAATTATTAAGCGCATATATGTTAAAATAAATATGGATACATATATTGTTTATTTTGAAACTAACCATCGAAATGGATTGATTTATATTTTGAAACACATGATGGTTAAAAATAATAAAATGTTATTTAACTCAACAAGAGACTTGGATTACTATTGCTTCTTTGATATTTAACAGTATATTATAATTTAAAGTTTCCTTCCATTTTTAAATTATTATACATATCATACTACATATTTTCTTATTTTTGTCAATACATCAATGATTAAATTAATAATTTTTAATTTCAATCCAATTAAATTAAAAATTAAAAAATAATTAATTTTATTACCTTTACGTTGATAAAATTCTAAACTACAGTACTATGATTACAGCATTCTACGATAATATTACGATTAATTTATTATTCAATAATAATAAATTAATAATTGAATATACTAGCTAATTTATTATTTATACTAGTTGCATTTTTATATCCAGCGACATTAATGTGTTTATTTAATTTTTATTTATTATTTAATTTTATTATTAAAAGAAAAGTTAGTTTGTGAATGACTTTTGAAATCTACGGTGATATCTCAAATGAAATTGTTACATATATCAATTAAACGATCAAAGCAGCAGTAAATATTTATCTACATTTCGATGCATTTTCAAGTGACATATTACGCAATAAAAATATGATTGCACAAAAATCGTGCAAAAAAGTGCGCTTTGTTCCATTCTGTAAATTATCTCCAACACATGGTTCGGCCACTTATTTTATGAATTCACTTGATTCTAATACGCATCGCTCGCTTATCGCTAGTAATCAAAGTCTCCCGTTAGGGCTCTCATTAAGCCGGGATTAGTAACGATACCTCTCGTGCTGAGAATGTTGAGTATGTTTATGCGACGCATTGCGTATGCGACTGTGGATTTAGCGACCGGCTGAGAAATTGCGCATAACGAGGAGAGTAATTATAATAATAACGGGTTAATAATCCGCACATATGGCTCATAATATTCTGCTCCGTTAATATATAACTAAATGCACACAGTTTAGTAATTACTTATAAATGGTTCTGGATAAAAATTGTGGATAAAATATCAATAAGCATTTACACAGTAAATATTGATATACTCTTTTCGGAAAATTATATTTATTGTATGGCTTGTGCTATCTTTCCTCGTTTTAATTACATAGAATGCAACAAGCACTAGAAATAGCAAGTTGAAACTGTCGAATGGTTTTATTCAAAGAAACTCAAGTATGTTAGTTTAAGTGTTTGTCGCTGAAGATCTAGGTGTCGATTGCTTAAGTACTATCAATCTATTTTATAATCTAACTTAAGACCTGTTATTAACATAAACATGAGGGATTCTCGTAAGAGATAGTAACCTCAATGCTTACGGCTATCTCATGATCTACTATTACAAATATATTTAGCTATGTGTTTGTATCTTTCTATTGATTGAATTTTTTTGTGCAGCTAAGCTAAATTGACAATCTTATTCTCTTTCTTTATTGTCTTTATTTATCGCTAATTTTATAAAAATTTATAAAATTGTGTAAATAATTTTATTCTTTCAAATCGAATTTGAACAAGATAACTTTCTTTTATTTATGCTTACTTACATTATTATTTTATTATTGCAGTATATTTCACATTTCTTACTTAAAATACTACTATCAATAGAATCAAGTATCAAAATATCTGAAACTTTTTAAAAGTATTAATCACAATGTCAGATATCTAAAAATAATAAAAAGAGCAAAACAAATTTTAAAATCTGTTTTTAATTTATAATTATTGCTTTATCGATCTACGCAACAGTGACATATAACTAAAAGATAAATCTGTTTGGCAATAAAAATCAATTTATGTTCAGTTGTGAAAGTTAAAATAATTAGAATGTATATATGTACCATACACACATAACATTGAATGTATAAATTCCACTCAATATTAATGTTTGACTTGATTGAACTCTGAAAAGTAACTTTGATATATTTCCGTTATACTGAAAAAATATTGAATATACTGAATGAAATTTTAATAAATATTTATTCAGATAGTGATTTATCAGTGATACCATTTGCTTACAATAAATAAATATTTATTTAATTTAAAAAATGATATTTAAATTTGAGTATCATTTTTTAAATAAATACTTATCAATTTAAAGTCCTTGGAAAAAAAATTTGGTATCGATGCTGCAATATAAAAAAAATCATTATTTTTTTGTTTCTTTGATATTCTCAAAATTATGATGTGCTGGCTAAATTGTATTAATAGATTCGTATTCAGTAGTATCAAAAGTACGTTAAAAATTACTATTTATATTTGTATAACAAAATAGTGTTGGATAATGTTTTCAGATAATTTGTAATAAATTCGGTAAATCTGTGAGACACTTAGTACATATATTATAGAACAAGAATCAATATATTTTTATCATATTATCATAAATCTTTGTCAATATATTAAATATAGTACAATAATCGTACTATATAGTATCTACATAAAAAATAAATGATCCGCGTCTGCAAAAAAAGTTAAAAGTTAATATTTTTTATTACGCTATAAAAATAACTGTGAATTTGTGTACTTATGAAAAATAATTAAGTAAAAATGTTAAGTATTATCTTACATATTTTTTGCTGTATATCCAACCTCGATCTTCCGAGTCTTATTGCAACTATTGAATATATAACTGAAGTAGGAAGAACACTCCTTTGCAATAAATTTGGTAGAATGACGTTTCAATTTTGCATATAGCTCGACTGATTTTTGATGACTACAGAGATCTAGCAATCATATAAAAAGATTAACTAGAACAAACGGTTGATAAATTATAATAACTTTTTGCAATTGTATATCAAGTGCATAATTATTTTAAATAATTATCGATAATTTCTCAAACATTAAAAACTATAAAAATATTGTAACTATAGTCAATATACATATAAAAACCATCTTTAATTTTCAATATTATTATCAATATAATTTAATTAAAATTTTTTTAATATTAATAATTATCTGTAACGTATCACGCAATGAATATTAATTATTTAATGACTAATTTATTTTAGTTTATACTGCAACGAAATGACATTACTAATTAAATTATATTAATTATTATTACCGATATCACTTAATGGTACGCTAATAAAGTGGCAACCAGGTTGAGGACGAGTTCCACCATTCACATAATAGTCTGCTGTACCCATAGATGTTGGGGTGCCATATCCACCCTTGTCCGTGTGGATAACATCGACCCATTCCGCGTCGTTAGGTGTAAGATAACATCCGGGAAGATAAAAAAGAGGATTCGCAGGATCCAATGCTATAAACGATAATTTTACACTAAAGAACGTTTTTTTAGAACAATCTACAAATTACGTGAATCGTATAAAATTATAAATTATAAATTTCTTACAAGCAGATTTCTTGCCAACCTCTCGCTAATATGAAAAATAGAGGTAAGTAGAAAATATAAAATAAATATATTTGTTACTTAAGAATCAATTATATTTAAAATAACAAAAAAACTATTAAAAATAAAAACAAAACATATGCGTATTAAAGATAATTTAATTGTATACCTGTAATGCGAGGTATCTTGAAGACATTGCATTTACCGACAAAACCAGCTATGTGAGCACCCAAGGAATGCGCGACAATATAAATTCTCGATACATCTAAGCCACTATCCACAAGCAGTCGTATACTTTGTGCAAATAAATTTCCTACTTTTTCAGCATTACTAAAAGCAACCGAGTAAGAGTCTTTAGAATATTTACTCCAATCAAGTAGCACAACATTGTCCGTCCTTCCATAACAAAGTGCTAGTGATGTAAATATATATTAATCATTTCTTGCTGATTTCATAATTTACTTGTCTTTCTTTGATATGTATTATACCTTCCATCATTAGCTGAACATTTGAATTCTCCGGATATTGTAAATATCCAAAAACGTAAAAAATTATCCGTTTATCATCATCCAACACATTGAATAACATCTGTGGCACTGTGATGGGATAGGCGATTGTTGCAGGTATTTCACTATTACTGAGAAACGTGTGCTTATACTAATTATTATTGTTAATGACTATTTGGACGATTCTACTATTTTATTGTAGATACAAACCATTTATAATAGAGCAGATTGATATCAGTCGCGAAATCTAAATCTGTTTTATTACCTGGAGAACAGTATATGCGCACAATATTAATAGGTATTCTCAACATTTAAAAATAAATATAAAATATATGAGAAATACATACAAGAACACGAAGATTGGACAAATATTACCCTCGTCACAAAAAATAGTAAAACGTACATATGTACAATCGACGATAACATTTCAATGAAACTGTTTTCAACGAAAGAACTACATAAACTGTGAGAAATACACTTTCAATCTAGACCTTGACTGGATCGTGTCGATACGTCACACTGCTTAAAGATTCGATTCCAACGTAATATATACCCGTGAGCACATATCATTTTCATATAAAAAAATCATTTGTTATTTATTGTTAAGTTATTTCTCGCATAAACGTAAATATGGGCGCCATGTTGCAGCTTTAATTTGTTTTTTCTATTTTCTATTTACACTAGTTAAACTTTCAAAAATATTAATATTACAGAATTTTACATATAAAGAATTACATATTAAGAATGACAAAAAATTAATTATCTTAAACACACTTTTCTACAGATATATAGATGATATTGCATTAGCAGCTCCTAATTCTTGTGTAGATGAACTGATTACTATTTTCGACGGTCTTCACAATAGATTCAAATTTATAATAGAGGTTGAAAGAGATGGAAGGGAATGTACTAAACTTTTTGGAATTAAATGTAAAGAAACAACCATATATGTAATTTTTGATTAGTTCATATTTCGAATAGAAAATAATAAGAGAAAGAAAAATTAATTTTTTATATTAATTTTATTTATGATCAGTATACTTAATTTATGACAAACTGTGTAAATATATATATATATATACTCACACACACACACACACACACACGCACATACACACACAATAGTTTATTTGAATTAACCTACTAATATATCTTAAAATCCTTAAGAATTAATTACTTACTTAGATTATACTATAGTGTTAAATTTATTATAGATTAGATTAGATAATATTTATATTAAGACATTTCTAGACGATGACCAATGTACCGTCAACTTTGCATAACATTCGTTAAATATTGATCTACATTCAATATGGATAATTACATTACATGACGTACGTCATGTACGTATATGATATTTGTTAATGTTGACATACGTTGGCCATATTATCCGGAGGCACCTTAATACATATACCTACATATGATACCACGAATGCAATTACATAACCGACTAAGAATAAGGTCATAAAAGAACATTATTAAGAAATAGTAATAATAAAAAATGTAGAAATATAACTTCAAGATACATATTATGATAAATAATGTAAATATAAATAATAAGAACACGATCCGATTGCGAACTCGGTACAAAGATTTCAATCGTAAAAACGTAATTGTAATCACGAGAATGCTGACGATATCATGTATTGATAAAGCAAGGACATGAGGATAAAAACCAAGAGCAGGTCATTCAATTAATTCATAACATAACACGATTACCTATGATGTCAGTGGTTTGTGAATAATTAAAAGTGTTATGCTTCTGCTGTAAGAATAACAAGTGTTGAAGTTAATTAAAGTTTATTAAATGTTTAAAAAAGAAAGATTTTATTCATTCTAAGTCCCCATGGATCTCGACTTCTGTATCGATCAAGGAACAACAGTATATTAAATATAGAATAGTAATTAAAAATATATTTTGATATACATACAGAGTAAAAAAAATGGTGTATTTCTATTAAAAACGATTCACTCACGTTCTATGCTAACAATTTGTGCTAAATTTTGTAAAACATATTTGAGTGTTAATTTAACATAATGTGATTATGTTATTTAAAGATTTTTTGTAAAATTGATATTTAACGTTTCTTAGTATCAAAATCAATTTATGAGTAAATAAACAAGTAATATAAAAATAATATGTTTTAAAATTCTAAGATAAACAAATGAAATATTGTTAACTTAACATATCATAAATATAGATAAATGAATGAAATATTGTTAATTTAACATATCATAAATATTAATTTTTTGAAAAAATACGGTTTCTTCACTGTATCGATATTATCTTTCTTTGTATTTATTCTCTTACATAATATTTGCGTTACCTTTACTGTATCGATATTATCTTTCTTTGTATTTATTCTCTTACATAATATTTGCGTTACCTTTACTGTATCGATATTATCTTTCTTTGTATTTATTCTCTTACATAATATTTGCGTTACCTTTTAATATATTCATCTTGTAAAATTAACTCAAAAATTTGACCGTTTGCAGTTTATGTTAAATTCGATACATTTTTTCTGATTGTGTATATATATTTCCATTATAGAAAATTATTTACTTTTATATTAAATTAAATTTTATCTTCGATAAAAACTTGCTGATGAAGACTCCAAAAAGAATTGAAATGTCCAAGATTTATGAACAAAAAAGACATGGCAGAATAAGTTAAGTTCATTTCAAATTAATAATTCCTCCCGCTGATTCTTCTTAGCCTTGTATTAATTTATTATATTTTTACTTTTTATATTATAAAATTACATTTTTTAAGATAACGGAATTATTAGGAAGATTGTTACATAAAATCAATTATTAATGTATGTAGAACAGAAAATTTATTATTATATTTTTCATAACACGATGTAAATTATTAACAAAACTGTATCTAAAACGTAATATAAAACTTGTCCCCTTCTTAAATTGTTGATTCCAACAATTCCAATCCCTCCTTTTATTGATTGCCCCACCATACTTCCTAGTATAAGTATAAGTAATAATATTTTTCTACAGTCAATTCCTTACAGTCATTTCTGCTATTAACTAAGCATAACAATACTTCTAATTCAAGAGATCGTAGTATCCAATTCAGATGATCGTAGTATCAACACACAAGTATAATTTTTAATTATAATTAATGTTAATGCAATCCGACAGATAAAGTAACATAACATGTATGTGTTTTATTTGCAACCAATGTACGTATATTTCAAATTTTGACGCTCTGTAATAGACGTAATTATGAATTTAAAATTGTCAACAAGTGTATTGAAGATAACTCGATATAAAGATTAAAATGTTTATGGTTTTATTAGATGAAAAAAATTATCATAAGTATTGTTTGTTCAAAAAAATGTTGTTAGTAGTTTTCTTGTTCTTTATTAGATATTGTTAAAAATAAATGATTTTTGTCTCTTGCAGCTTTTCTATAAAATTGATAGTATTTGAGTAAAAAATTATTCAAGACCAATATTTGATAATAATTAATATCTTGTTAACTATTACGAAACTTGCAAAATGATAGAGGAGTTTTCGACTCAGTTTAGTCCGCTCTAGCTACACAAAAGGGATTGGCAAAAACTTTCGACACCCTGTATACGAGTAAAGTTCGCAAGTGAGCAGTACCCGGGTAATGTCAACATTGTCCAATAGCGCTGAATAACGCTGACAACAGCGTTATCCAAGGTAACTCAAGCAACTGTATATACACCTACATGTAATACATATATTTACAAAAAAAATATTATATATCTTTGGCATTAAGATAAGATATCTTCTTTTTCTTTCAAAAATTCTCTTTCTTTATCAAAAGCAAAATTATGTTGCTATTTTAATATTTATTTCATAATGAATAATGGATTATTATGGAACGTAGGAAAGAAATTTCTGAAAAATTATTTGTCGCATTATTATACGTGAAAAATATTCTAATCGCATTTTCCAGTCTCATTCGTAGAGTTCGATAGATATATTGCCGCGTATTTTACATAAAATAAATAATCCCTTAGTGTGTAGGGACCGCCAGCGCGTCAAAGCACCTGGCCGCATCGTCGTCCCGCGTCGAGCGGAGTCGAGCCAAGTCCAGCCAAGTCGCATCTGCGTGCGTGTCGCACGGGCGAGATTAATAAATCGCGCGCGGAGTCTCTCCACCTTTCTCTCGCGCCGACGCGCGTGCTGCCCGTGTAAAAATCTACGGGTAAGCCCATTTGCCGTAGGACCGCGTAAATCACCGTCATTGTCTTGTTGCTTTATTACTCCTGTCCAGTAGGCTCTCTCGCGCGGCCGCTGCCACCGCGAGGGACGAACAACGCGTTCCACGAGCTTATACGCGTGTGTACGTGGGACACAGCGCATGCATCGTATGCGAAACGCATCAGACGCATACGAGGTGCATACACACACACACTCACACACATATATGTGTGTGAGTGTGTGTGCACCCTGCACGCAACCGCAGAGGCGCGCACGCGGAGCCACGGCAAACGAGGCGTTAGGCTAAGTTAATTCAACCGGCTCGCCTCCCAAGTAGCCACGCCGCGGAAAACGTGAATCGCTCGTCGGAAGTGCACGGATCGTTTCTGTATTACCCCACGGCGCGATGCGGCGCAACAGCAGCACGTAGAAGAAACTGCACGCGGCGACGGCGACGGCGGGGCTCGTAGACGCAGTGGTGGCGGTCGTTGTTGTCCGCAATGCCCGCGCGTCCACGGTGCCGCCAACAGTCGGGGATCTTTGATCATCAGAGGGGGATTAGGTGGATGAATATAAGTCAGTTCCCTACTCCACCTCTTCTTCCACCTCTTTCTCCTTCGTCCTCCTCCTTATTCGCCTACTCCCCGCGCGTTCCCACCCTACGCGAAAATGACTAATGCGTTTCGCGTACCCGAGAATTACCACAGGGATAATGCGAAGGTATGGGAGTCCCGTCTGTCGGTGGTGCGCCTCGGGACGCATTATGTATGGTAGCCTAATTTTATTGCACCATTCAGGGAACGCCGCGCGCTCCCATCGTGCGCGGGTTTCTTTTCGCTATGGAGATTACGGCGCGACTCTCTCTCTCTCTCTCTCTCTCTCTCTCTCTCTCTTTCTCTCTTTCTATCTCGTGGAATAATATCGGAAATTATGGCGAGCTCGTCGTACTTAGATTGTCGCAAATCGAAAACCCGTCAAGATTGGTGTGGGTAATATGGATATTGTCACGAGAAGCAAGTCTATATGGTTTATACGTATAAAAGATTTTTATTATATCTACATACACAGATGCAGATATAGAATAAATTTTGAAACGAACAACAAATAAAAGAACCTACTTATGCAAACAAACATTCGATAAATTGAAAGATTATGTTCAGATATATTAGATTATAAAAATCTTTTAATAATATAATTTATTTGCAAGCGAAATAAACACATTATATATTTTTAAATTTAATATATTGTAATTTCTGTTAAGAGCTGCGAAGAAGAATTTACAGTAGTAAAATAAATTTGGATGTAGGAAGCTTATTTGTATTGCAGTGCTTTCGCAATACACAGTACACGCTTATTACGTCTATATTTTATATTATTTATATTTTGTACGCTATTATACTTATGATTCGAGGAAAATTGGAAGCGCAGTGTTAACGGGTTGTCGCGGCGAACGCGAAAGTGCGCCCCTTGCTGATAAGTCGCGCCGCGTGCAATTCTCACTTACTCGCCCTCCCACCGGCGTTGCACCGTTGCGCGTATCTCCTCGATACACATATTCGCGGGATGCAATCTTCGCTGCCATCGCCGCAGCGGTGCATAATGAACGGCTTCTTTTGCAAACGGCACGTTTGCGGCAGCATCCGCCGTTGTGTTACACACGGTTGCACCGGCCATCGCCTTCCTATTGGTACATATTCCGACGATTTAGCGTGCATGCCGTAAAAGGTCCACGACGTCGCGTCTTTACTTTGTGAAGACCGAGAAGAGAACAGCGCGGACACGGTGCACCGTTAATCGAAGCCAAGACCGAACTCCGCTACCGGGAGAGGAAGGTCGCGAACAATATCTATACGGCATTCCGATTCCACATGAACGAACAGAAAATACGATGTTGCACTGTCTCCCTCGACCAACCCTATCTCTTTTCCTTTTCTTCTCCTTTTCCGTATGTCACCGATTCTCTTTTTCTCTCGCTTTTATTCTCGTTTAACCGTTTCGTTCACCTTGTGAGCATGTTTATGACCCAGGAAACAAAATGGTAAATAGTACATAGCAGAGGCTCATTTGCAAGATCCATCTAAACTCACATGGAGCATGGACACTGTGTAATTGTAATAGACTTAACTGTCGAAGCTGCTGCAGCGAATCGATTTTGTCCAACTCGATGCATTGCTGAATTGCTGCTTTCATTGTTATTCGAGATTCATTACATGCATCACTACATATATAGAGGTATGTATATATCATATTTTATAATAATATTGTTGATAATAATTTCTCATTTATTGAATATTATATATAGCTAAATGTTATAAAACATGTCTAAAAAACTGAAATATTTTATTAATTTTATTTTGATTTTATACTGATAATGAGTTTGACGTAATCGTAATTATCATCAATTTAGATCGTAAAGTAAAATAAAAAAAATTAATCTATAACGTGGAAGAAAATTAAATTTATATTAAAAAATAGTAAATAACATTTGTGATTAATTTATGGAATTAAATACAATAATAAGTGTATAATCGAATTAAAATCACATGACGAATTGAAATAGGTGTTTCGATCTTATTTCGCTGCAAACGATTTACTTAATTATCTTAGCGCGTGGCACACCAAGTGCGCAATTGCCCTTGCTGAAACTGCTCTCGTCAGGTGTCCGCAATTATATTTGAGATTACGCTCGGATGTGATGCTGCGATAATGAGCGTAATCACGAGTGCTTCGCATCTCGCAAAGAAGCGTGTCTTAAGAAATCTTTACTGGGTGGCAAACTACAAGATTGTATTCAAGTATTCTTTTGTAATCTCTTTATTACAAACTTATTTATTTTATAGTTTTTTTGATTATGGACTATTTATATGTATAAGGAATAAAGAAATAATTATAGTTTCATTGATAAAATCAAGTTCTGATAAAATAAATCTAGCTACAAAATAGAATAAATTATTATCCATAGAGCGAGAATTTATGATTTAATTTATTATATAAAATTATTCGTATATATGTATAATTTTTTTAATTTAATATTATTATGATTTAGTAGAATGAATTAGTAGAAAAAGTATAAACATTTATTAATTACTCTTTTTTTAATTTAAAATAAAATAGATTTATCAAACATATCAAAATATTAGTAGACAATACAATTCAATTCCTAAATTGATATTGTATTTGTCGAAAGAACATGTTGTCGAAAGTATATGGTTTCTTTCACTCCTCTTCTCAAAGTGTTGACAACATAGCTTAATGCTCTGCTGAACATCTTAACCGGTTGCAGCGTACAATCATAGTAATAATGACTACTCGAAATAGACACAGGCATACGCTGACTACCGTTTACTCTCGTCACACCCTGATATTCTCGCGACCGCAAGGCGTGTCTGTAACTATAGTTTCGCCGGTATGATTTGTGATTTTTTGCTGAAAATATCGTTGCAATTTGAAACTATCATATTTCGCTGTAGTCAATGAGAAATTAGCTGTAACGTGCTATATTCCAGCAAAAATCTTTAGCCATCCGTTAAACGTGAAAATCAAACAATGTAAAATAATTATAATGTGCTTGTCATTCGATCGGATTTTGCACTACGATACATAATTTCAAGTTGGTTTATTGCATTTGATCGATTACGATAATTCTAAGCTATCCAAGATCACGAAATTATCTATCATTTAACGTTGTTGTAAATTTAATACAAAATTGTAGGTTTCTTCAGGCATGACTGATTCGCAAGATCATTTAGACTCAGCAAACCCAAGGATCTGAGCTCAATATGCAGTACTCACATACATTTATACATAACATACAGTTATACAAAATAGTTGTGAGCAAAAGTAGAAGTGAAACGTAATTCAACCTAGGAAAACAGAAGAATAAGTTTTCAGAGTTATATAATAAAACTTTACTGAGTTAAATATTACAAAAACTTAAAGAAACGAGATTAAATATATGTGACATAACGTATAACATGTGTCAAAGAAGCGTTCGTTAAATAATAAAACATCTATTATAATTGCGTTTCATGTGAGAATAAAAAAACCCAAGTCTATCAAATATTAATTAAATTAGTTGAAATTAGTTGATGTTTATCTTTTCCAACATTCGACCTATTTAAAGAATGCGTTTTTAATTATGTGTCAAGGATTTATTACAGTTATGAACTTAGCCATCAAATAGATACCACCGGTAGCATCACAATGCATGAAAAGGTGCAACGCAACCTGTTGATCCCGAGAGTTTTTAGAATCCGCAGCAGCAACAGCGGCGGTAGACGCTGACGACATAGTAGCCTCTACCGCAGCATCCCCGGCGTTCTTTACACGCGTGCCCCGGCTTCCACACGTCGCCGGTGCCGGCGTGCGAACACGCGAGCAACGAGACTGAACTCATGTGGGTGCGCCATTCGCGTGTGGTAAGGACGTTCAGTCGATCGGTCGAGTAGTACCGAGAGAAAACGAAGGTAGATTGGCGCAAACGAAGCGAACAAAAGCGAGAGAAAGAAGAGAGAGAGAGAGAGAGAGAGAGAAAAGGGGAGAGTATGCATGTTGCGTGACGGTGTGTGTGAGACGAAGAGAGAAAGAGACACGTAGGGCGATAGGGAGAGCGAGGGGTACATCTAGCTGAAGAGCGAACGGGTCGGCCAAGATTGCAGAAGAGGGAGAGCGACTAGTATTAGTAGTAGTAGAAGTAGAAGTAGTACTAGTGGCTGTAGTGGTAAAGTAGTAGTAGGGTGTACCTTACTCCGGTGAGCGGAGGCTGTTGTCAGTTCTTCCGAGACCATAGAGGCTCGAGCCATCGCGAGATCTCCCTCTTGACGAACTCCCACTGCACAATTCATAGTAGCGCCTCGTCAAGGTGACACCTTGATTGTCATCGAGAGTCCCGATTGGCTCTTCTCGCGATCGCGAGATTTCACGGACAGGAGAAGGGAACGAGAGGGTTACTGTTTAGAGAACGAGCGGAAAAAAATATAAAAGAAACGGGGAGAGAGAGAGAGAGAGAGAGAGAGAGAGAGAGAAAGGGAGATCGCATCGATTATCGAAATAATCGATGGACATTTTCGAGGATGTTGTAATTTAGATGTCACGCAAAAATTTATGTAGTTAGGAAAAAGACGTATCGTTAAAAAATCGACGGACTCTTATTGAAGAAACACGCGTTTTTGTTTTGACTTCATTAGCGTTTGATAATAATGGTTTAAATAGATCTGAAGGAACGGAATTTGATCTCGAATAGATCGTGCGAATCGAAGTGAGCTACGGCATTCACCAGAAAAGGGTGTGAACTCGCAACGGCAAGCATCTTATTAAGCGAAAGTGACAGTGGAGTTTCGCGTGTAAACGAGCTACCATCCGAATTGTGAAGAAGTGTGAACACGAGTGCGGTAATACGACGAGTTTCTCCGCTGAAGTCGTCCGACTGGCGCTGGCGAACAAGGTAGGACTCACTCTTTACTTCGAGATTGCAGCAATATGTTCTTTACACAAGATATTGACACTGCCTCGGTCTATTCTACGTCGAGCTGCAAAATAACTGTTCCATACAAACAATCCACCTTGCTACCAGTATTTATTATCAAATACCTCCTTTCTCCAACTGGAGTACGTTATTACGCAATTGCGTTTCAACTTTCAGGAAACAAAACGTGACATCTGTACCTTTCAAATGCCATTCCCAAATGAGAAGTCAGATAGTTAAAATGTTAAGCACAAAATGCTTAATTACAACTTCATGCGAAAGTGATTACGGTGAAATGTCTTTATCATGTAATACACGCACGCGCATTTCTCTGTCTTTTCTTTTTACATTTGCGGAATCGTATGTTGAGAAATTACTTCCAGTTTTCTAATTTATATACGTAACGCGTTGATCTAGCCGAGTAAACGCGAAATCGATTGATAGTTAGTAACGTAGAGAGTTCCTTGGGAATGACGGAGCGTCGACTGACATTAAGTTTTACTCTCTCTTTCATCCGACTCGTAGCGGCATTCGCGTATACATGTGTACGCGAACGCGTGCATGTGTGTCTGGGAGCACCGGAGTAGGGCGATTTGTCAGTCAATTTCTTATCGGATTAGAGGCACTTAATGTACGATTATACCAGTGCCAGGCGCAGGTGCACCGGCCCTAATCTTGCTTCCTCCAGCTCATGTTGCCCCCTTGCTGCGTGCCATTCCAGCCGCTCTAACACCGAACGCGTTCCGCGGCCTATCGGGATAAGTTAACACGGGGTATCCTTTACAACGGCTCCGATAGCGATTTACTGTAGCGATTTGCCGCGGTTCTCTCCGAGGATCGTTAACCTGCAACAGTGACCTACGGTCATTCTGATCTTTTTAGTTACAAGTTTTTACGCTCTCTGCCTTTAGGATGGCACAATATATGTTCATCCTTTTGAATGGGAGAAAGGCAGATAAGACCGTGGGAAAGAGAGTTAAATGCGATTTTTTTTTAATTTAATCGAAGTAGAGATTGTTATTCTAAAAAAAATAAGAGAATAAAAGGTATGTTAAAGTATGCTTTGTATTTTTTCTGTAAAGCAAGAAAGTCGATTACATAAATGATTCGTAATAATAACGTATATTAAAATAAAATCAATCTTACGTAGCGTGATTATGTATTGGTTAAGCGATTATCATTGTATAAAAATCTATCGCATATAATTCACTCGTGATCTTTTTTGATATTGAAGTATCTATTTATCTAAAAAAAGTAATAGCCAAGCATATTTCAAATATTAATTTCGAAAAAATATACAGATAATTATTATCAAATCTTTTATTGTATAAAATGCATATATTTTGTAATATGTAGAACGTTCAACAATGTATTCGAAATATGTGTGTGCTCATTACTAATGAAATATTACAAACAATTCTGCAACAAATGACTAGCATGGTTAATACCGTAATTGTCATGATGTTACATGCCGTATGTTTGAGCAAGTATTTAACCCGATGACACCTTTGCGGTACTGTTACCACAACAATGCTAATTCAACGCATACGAGATATGCAGATGACCTCAACCTCAAATTACAATACATATTGACGCAGTTTATGGTACAGAGAACGACTATAAATCATTTATTTGTAAAGACAAAATTGACAATTCGTTTAAATAATTATTGTGCCTCGTAATTTATTAAAAAGTTTGATTTATTAAATTAGAATCATCATACGCAACAGAATTCTAAAATAAACTAAAAAAAACTATTGTAAATATTTGTTTCGTGTTAATATTTTGCAAAGGGGAGAGAATTGTAAAATATTAGAAGAATTTTAGAAAACCGTTTTGTAAGAATTTTGCCATAGATCTGCGGAATATTTAATTTGTCTCATTATCGAACCAATTTGTTCAATTTGTGCTTGTGAACTACTTCCATTAATCGTTTATTCGCTCATTTAAATCTCGAGCGCAATTAGCATCGAAATGCAACGCTCACTCTCGCTTTCGATGATGAGTCGCCAGTCTGAATCGGCAACCGCAAAACCATCATCGTCAACAGAAGGTAATAAGGATGACGACGAAGAATCGCCGCGTTTCCTCGCTCGACTGGATAAACTCGGGGACTTTGTCGGTGCGGATATTTCTTTGCCTCGCTTGTTGTCGTTGTAAGGAGTGTAGGTTTAGTAGCGCCGCAAAAAGCGCCGGTGTGCATCCTTCTAATCGCTTTGCATTCTTGGCGCGGATCCCATTTTGTCGTACAGCGAACACAGACGCGGTAGCCTTCGTTCAACAGCAATCTCTGTCATAAAGATTCTCTTCCCACCCTTTTTTTGTTGACTGCCGTTTTTCAATTTTTTTCTCTTGCGTAAGCAATTGAAATATATAACAAACAATACTATTTTCTTCTCATGTAAAATTCATATATTAAAATATTAAAATAAGGAAATTTATATTAAAAAATGCAAAAGAAGACAAATAAAATGAGATAAATAAAAAAAAGTATATCTAATTCTCGAGAAAAATATTTACTACAGTTTAATACTATTATAGATGATACTTTTGTTGGTAATAATGTTGATGATATATTTGAATAATAAATGATTACTTTTCTGTATTTCTATATTTTTATTAATTTATAATTAATTTGCATAAGCATTTTTTAATTTTTAATGTTTCAGAAATTACATTGTGCCACATAACATTTATTTTAAATATTTATTCTAAAGATATTTATTCTAAAATATATATAGTTTTACTCGTGGACAAGTTATTAGTCTACAATACAAAAGACAAAGCCATAATGGCGTTAAAACAATATCATATTTTGAGGCAAGAAATACAATAAAATGATGAGTTATAACCAATCTTAATCAGGAAAAACTGTAAGATTTTAATAAAAATAGACCTCCATCCTTTTAAAATTTAAGCGATATAAAAAAAAATACCTACGATTTGTTTGTGAACAAAACGTTATTCTATAAAATGAAATAAAAATCAACAACTTCAATAAGTTTGACAGTGAAATTCCAAAGGAGGTCGTAGATTCACGCGGACGGTATCAATTTCTAACTAGATTGCGTTCAGGTGGGCAATCAGCGAATTGACCGAAGCTCTTTATCCGATATGGCTAATCTCGAATCTCGGTACACGGCAAAAGACACTCCACCAAATAGCGTGAGCATCGCGATTCGAAAGCTCGCGCGTCACATCGTCAAGTGGTTTCCAGGAAACATCGGATTCCTCGCCTTAATGCGAACCTGTTCGCTCGAAACGGCCTTCCTACGCCGAACAATGGCTGTGGGCATAGGCGTGGGTGATCAACGAAGAATACAAAGCAGATCTGATCTTATATGATCCAACAGGGAGATAAAGTTAGACCATATAGCAAAGTATGTCCGGCATGACGTCAACCACGACCATCGTAGTAGAAACTTGGTTGCTCATTTTTATGAATTTTACGATTTTGCAAAATCCGACACGTGGCTGTCCTTTCGTTGTAACGTATATTAAAATTAGATGCCAATTTAAAATAATAAATTTTGAATATTTATTTTATTTACATCTATTTACGTTTCTTTGCGAAGTATTTTATATTACATTGCAGTTTTTACATATGATATATGTGTACAAGATTACGTACATATATAAACCAAACTGAAATATTTTAGACAAATCAAGTGGTCTTTACTTTTATTCTTCAGATTTTTATTTCAAATCACACATTTGAGACTAAACAATTATCCCAATTAAATGATAATTTAATTAATTGGCATCTATTATTATATATAAAATAAATTTAATCTATATGATTTAGTAAATAAAACGTATAAGTATATATACAAGACAGGCAGGTGCGTAGAGTTTTCAAATTTGTCTGACCAACGTCTATTGTAACTACTTAAAACAACTAGTGCTTTACAGACTGTGTTTTATAGTCGACTAATGTTTTATAGAGAGTTCGCGATCTGCCTTTGACTTTCTTTTGAGATGATAGTAGCCATGTAACGAAGAGCTCATCGAACAATCCTACACATGAAACCAATGTAAGACTGAACGAGCTCTCAGCCAAGCTTTAAGGACAAGCGTGTAGCGCGCGGCGGAACGTTTAATCGGCAGCGTCTCACGGTCCATTCTTTTTCTCAGTCGCGCAGTCTCGGAGCAGCCCTGTAATTTAACGACGCGTTAGGCTGATTTTACAACCTGCCAGTAGACTCCACTTTGAACACGATCCCGTCGGAAGAGAGAAAGACAAAGGGAAGAACGAGAGAGAAAAAGAAGAAGGGGAGAGAAACTTATTCATGTAGAAGCTGGTATAGCGATATGTGTTCTCCTGCCCGAGAAAAGCTGCGGTAGGGATTAACAGGTTATCGTGTACCAAGGACTGGCGCGCGTAATTACGTTCGTTACGTGGCGTTACGTCGCGTTACGTTTACTCTGTGCCGCGATGTATCGCTCAGCTCGCTTTCTCGACTAGCGAGGCCGGAAAAAAGGACTCTGGGAAGGAAAGAAAAGCGGTAGCGCAGCAGAAAAGTCCTCTTGACGAAGCGATGGAATGAAGAGCAAAGAGGAGGAACGGAAGGAGGTTGAAAGGATGAGGTGAGAGAGGCGGGAAGACTGAAAGTCCGAGAGTCTTCTGTATCGCCGCGTTCCTGAGGAATTTTTACGACTACCGACTGTCGGGAGTGTCGGTTAGCCCTTCAGCTAGGATAGGCCTCTTAGGACTGCGTAGCTACGCGAGAAGCCACGTACTACTTGTGGCTTTACTACTTCCACGTTTAAGCGGTTATTAGCGGTGATTCTCGCGACGGAAGGCCCCAAACCACGTCCCTCCTTCATCTTCGCCTCCGTTTTCCGCTCAACTTCTTTCACCTTCGCGGTTTTACGTCTCCCTCTGAGTATCCTCGCTCGTGTCTTTGTTCGCGCGATGATCAAGTGCAAATATGTGCTATTTTTAATCTTCACTAACACAGGTGCGAACTTAATGAGACTTGTCGAAATAATAAGGCTGTTTGACGGAAATAGAGCTAACACCTTAACATCATCAATGCTAAAATTAGTAAAAACTTAAGAAAGAGCATTTGATGTTATGCCGTAATATTATGAACATATAATTGAAAGAATTCATGAAAATAAATGAAATTTAAAATTTAAGAATTATATATATATATACTTTAATATATAATTTTGCTTGTTATTCATTTAAACGCGATCAAATATAACGCATAAACACTTATTTTATTGAAACATATATCAATATCACTCTGAATACCTTTTCATAAGAAATTTTCAACGAAATTTTAAATTTTCTTTGAATTTAAATTAAATTCCAGTATAAAAATTTTGCAAAATAATTTTGTTAAAAAATATTGATTAATTATAAAAATAAAAATACTAAAGATGTGTTTTTTGAAAAAATAATTGTATTTCCATTTACGTTGCTTATTAACATATACTCTAATTATATATTTTTTGAAGTTATTTTAATAAAACTCATAATGAGTTAAAATTTAAATTTAATTATCAAGAAATTTTACAAAATTATTTTGTGCAGACAAGAAGAAAAAGAAATCTATTTGTTTATATTGTAAATTTACATTGGCATTTGTCAATTTTATCTATTACATTATTAATATTCTGTGTAAAATAAGACAAAAATTCTTTTTTTTTTATTCCGTGTTCTCTCTATACATCTTTATTTTTTATATGTCATATTGATCTCCTTGATCCGGGTATCGATTGAGTAGCGATTGCGAAGGAGAAAAAAAATGAAAAATTAGGAGATAAAAGAAAATGGCGCTTTCGCGAGGCGGGCGCCGGGCCTCTTGATGTTTGAGAGTCATCGTCAGTTTGGTCGTGTTTTTGCCTGCCCATGGAAGTGTACGCTAAGTAAAGGTTACCGAAGTCGTGGACGGCGAAAAAGGAGTATCGGAGCAGAGCGGAGCGGCGGTGACCGTTGCCAATCTTTCACTGCTGCTGTAGCATCTTCGAGAGCAAGTGTAACCGCGACGAACAGTGTGAACCATCGGCAAATGCGAGTACATTTCGAATCTTCGAAGATGAGAAAGACGGACGGAGTCATTGCCGTCATTGTCACTGCGAGGAAAACGTGACGACTTGATTCTTCTTTTTTTCTGACTATCTCTTTCTCTCAACCGACTGACCACCGTTAAACTTACGGCTACTGCCAAGCGACATTGTCTCGACGCGCCGAAGTTAACCGTGAAAACGTTGTTTTCGTCTCGCTCACAAACTCGACACGGAAGACTTCGTTCCTATGGTTGGTCGTTAAGTGAATACAGACATGATGGTCAGACATAACATGGTTTCTTTTAATACGCTCATATATTTTTTATTTTCTTTTATTTCTATCGTTTTTCTAAATTCTAATGCTAGTATTTTTTCAAAATAAATTATACCTATTTTCTTTTTTTCAGCAGAAAAAAATTTTAGTAATACCAAAACGTTTGTTAAGCTCTTCCATTAAATTTTCTTACGATTAGAATTTTTTTTTTCAATAATTTAATAATATAGTTTTATCAACATGTTCCATGCAGGACCAATTTTAAATGACTTGACTTGTATGGGTCATCAGTGATCTATAATACTTTTGTTTTTGTTAAATAACATGTCATTTCATGAGCTTAAAAAATTACAAAAATTATATTACTACAAAGAAAGTCTGCTGTATCAATATTGCAACAGATATCATAATTATATACCTATGACCTATGATATAAAAAATTAATTCATAATAATGTTTCTTTATAATCAAAGTATCAAAGCCTGAACAAAAAGTTCACCACGGGTCATCGATAACCTACGTGGTATATTAAACATGTTAAGTTAACAATTTAACAGGATTACAACTTTAGAAAAAAAGTAGAAAAAAAAAGAATATTAGATCTCGCTTTCTCATTTAACATGATTAATATGTTAAATCATATTGAATTGTAACGTGACTGCCTCCAGAAAAAGATAATAGAAACAGAAAGTACAAGCTGTCCGACAACCTTATGATGTCGTTACCTACTTGTCATTCCATAATTTATAGGCTTACATACAGAATATCCTATCATTATCTTTCCTTTTCCGTCTTTTCTATTAGCTCTTCAGATATGACATGCATGCGTATGTTATTTGCAGTATCTGCAGAAAAAAGCGCAGTCTCATGCAGTGAGCGTTATATCGAGCATCATTGACAGGTTCCTATTACCATTGAGTTTCTTTCTATGTATGTGTATACATATGTATACACACATACGATATTTTTCTCCATATCTACATCATAAAAAATTATTATGCTTGTGCTTATTTCTGCCATGCTTCATCTTCAATAACTATAATGACATCTCAATTCCAGAGTAGTAGACAGTTTATGAAATAGGCAAATATAGCAACTCGTGTTGACTTGTTGTCTTTTCAATTCTGCATGAGACTTAATTTGTTCTATGCTCAATGATCTTATTTAAAAATTTATCATAACTACTTGTAGCAAAACAATTAAGCCGTTAAATCGAAATTAGCCAAAGGTGAGACATCTTTTATTGAAGGTGCATTTTTATATTTATAAAGACCAGGCCGTATCTCACGATGGAAGATCCGGCGCCAAACTTATATAGGCGGTCGCTATTAGTCTCTCTGGAATAAAGAAAAGGATCGAAAGATCGCGTAGCGACAGAACAGATTTACGAGCCATAAAGGTTCGTCCAACAATCGGTGTCTTGAGTACGCGTGCTGTTTCAAACGAGTTAACGCCATAGGCGCCGACAAGAAGTTTTCTAAAAAAAATGTAATTCTTAATTATATAAATAAAAGTAAATTTTGTTAAAGGTGTAGTTTAGTCTCATTAAATTTGTATTAACAATAAATTGTTTTATAAAAATGGGAACAATCTTCCCTTCCAATTAAATTTTCGTTCTCTTGGCTAAATGAAATTTCATGTATTTGTCAAAAAATCATTTTTAAAAATATGTTTATATACAAATAAGGAAAATTTCATATATAAATTCAAGAAAATGTTTCTTAGACATTAATAAATATATTCTAATAAATGTTTCAAGAAATTTATTATTGAAATGTTATGCGTTTCAATTTTTACTTTCTCATAAAATAAATTCAATTTTTTCAAAAGATAATTTCAAAAGAGTTTCAACACTCTTTTCGCTATCTGCGTCGCGATGCTCACGGTATCTTCTCTTCTCGCTCACGAAAAAATAATATCCCAACGACGGTTCGTCGTGACGACGCATGTTATCGCACGTTTTCGGCGCTAAATTTCTACAAAGCGCCAATATCTTTTTAATGGTTCGGAAACGCGCGGAGATTAAGTGACCGCTAAACGAATTTACGAACGAAAAGGTCCCGACCTGTCGTCAGCGTCTAGTGTGCGTATTTCTAGCCGACGACAGCAGGGTGGCGAGTGCGAATTATTAAGGAACGGAAGTCGTCACGCGAGCTTCTTAGAATCGATATAGCTTTCAACGTCTATATTAGTGCCCCACCGTTGTTTTTACCGGGACGAATTTCAGACGCGAGGATCCCCGGAATCCCTATCCGGTTCGGAATTGAGGCAATAAATTGAGGAAGACTCTATCCAAGGGTTATCTGAACAGAATCATCCTTCTTCTTCTTTTTCTGCCTTTACACAATGATCTTCCACTTAAGAAACAGTGTGAGCAGCTAGAAGAAACTCTCATCGAACAAGAATGTCTGCTTTGTTTCCTGAAGACGTAAATAGAATAAAAATATATCGCAATATTTTTTCTTGCTGAATCAAGATTATTTGTGTATAGAATTTTATGAAAGCGAATACATGTTAAATGTGAGTTAGCATAAAATGTTGAATTAATATTAATGCTTTTGAAGTAAGGAAATGATTTATGTATAGCACTTATAATTTGTAAAAGTTCTATTCAAAGTTCTACCTTTGAAAATTTTTTATTTTATATCTGGTTTCGAACACCAGTATTTACAATATTTTTGTAATTCACACATTAACATTTTAGAAATCTGCAATTTCTAATTTTTGTAAATATGTGGATCAATAGAGAGTATTTTCTCCTTAGTCATCTTTTTTAAAATTTATTGTTTTTATAAATCTCTTCAATTTGACGTAAAATTCGTGCATGTAAATTATATGGTTGAGAAAAAATCACCTTCGTCGCTTGTTGTGGTTCACGAGAGGACAAAAAGTGACTCCCGCGCGTCGCGTTGTGTCGGCTTTCAGGACAGAAAGATGAGTGAAAAGAATCGCCTCCGGAGCGGGTAAGCAAGCGAGCAGGGCAGGTAGGAGGTCCATTTAAAATAATGGTAACTGCGTAATGAGACGATGACCGCGTCGGTGGCGGCGACGAGGAGACGGTTGGAATTATTAGCCGCGTTTCCCGGTATCGAGGGCAAAGGAGCATTTTCCCATCTCCGTTGTATTGCGTTGTCGTTTGTACATCCCAAACGAGTGTCATCGATAGGTTACTCGTAAAAGCGGTGCGCGTGGAAAAAGAGCTAATGCCGGGAGATTCCTGAGGGAGGAAGATTCCGTCGCGACCGGAACCTTATGAAATTGATGTAAGTACGTCACATTCTTGCCGCGCGCATGCAAGCAATAAGCAAACGTAAATTTCTGCGCTTCTTTCTGTCCGGTCGGACGTTTAAAATCCACTTTGGTCTGTCTGGTTGCACACAATGGGACCACCCAACGCAAAAGTAATAAGAAAAAAACTAAAACTTTTCAAGCAGTATTACTATTATATTACTGATAGCACAACTGACTATATATTAAAACAACTATAAATGTGTATATAATTATCCCTAGTAGTATAAATGATTGCAACCATTTTTTTCTCTCAGTAATTTTAAATTATTTTTTCATTTCTTTAACAAGAAGGATTATAGATTATTTTTTGTGTTCTTAATATATCACTTAATATATAATTATATGCTGAATACAAAAGTAAAAGTGTTAAGAATTTAGCGCGACTTGGCTACGATCGGCATCCTACAGGTAGCCTGCTCGATCTACATTTGTCTATATTTGTTACGTGCCCGAGTGCGGCGAAAAGTCCTTGAGACGGTGCGATGGGGATGCATTTTCTTCGATGAAGGGCAGTGGAGTAATTCGTGAGAGTGAGAGAGCAGGAGAAAGGGAAGAAACAGGGAGATAACGCGTTTTTAATGCGCGTCGTCGGGCATTACGATTTCAAACGCAATAATAGAGGGACCTCCGCGCGCGGAATGTTCATTCTTGTTAGAGAGCGTACTTGCCCCGACCCGTTCGCGCGCGTTTCGCATCCCGTTTGTAATGCGCGTTTAATTGTGCGCGCGGAGCCCGCGACTTAATGAGGAGAATCAATCTTGCTCGCGCCGCATTCATCTCAATTCCAAGCGCAACGCGTCCGCTACTTTTTGTTCTCGATTTCAATCATCGGGACGATTCAACCGATTCAGCCCGGCATCTAATCATACGCGAGTGATCTAGAATTGCGCGAGGAATCACTTGCGTGTAATTCAAATGTAAAAGTGTTTAACTTATTTCTTTGAAAACTGATAAAAATTATTTTAAATAATACGAAACGGTCATCAAGAAATAAAATCAAATGTTTCGATCTTTAATGTGATCATCCTCAGACATATAAACTGAATATAAATTAATTAATCGATGCTTTACGTATTTAGTTTAGCTCATACAAAATGTAATTTGCAATCCAGCAAAGAGTCAACAACAGATCGTCAACTTGTGACGAAAGATGCAGGAAACAAAAATTATTTTAGTTATCCAAAAATCATAATTAAGAAGCCGAAGAGACACAATTGACAAAGCATCAGTTGATCATCATCAGATTAATTTTGTTATTCCCCCTGGGAGGTCATGAAATATTTCATATCAAAGTAATAATCTCACATTAATGATCAGCGATATTATACCTAAAAATGTCTGTCTTCTATAATGGAGAAGATACTTTTCACCGTGTAGTATTTTTAGCTGAAATGATTTATTATTTTCGGCTACACTCGCTCACCGGTGAAGAATTATCGCGTTACTCGGTGCAGCGGCGAGCATGTATGCAAGGCTATTGGAAAGATAGGCACATTGTACCTGCGAAATCGATCTGGGCAGCCTTCGCCGACGCGTTTTCGCAACGCATATACGCGTGGGTCTCGTTTCATGTAGCGGCGATAATGCGGAGAAGGTGAAAGGGAGGATGAAAGGAGGTGCAGCCGGGCAAGGTAGAAGCGAGGAATTTCTATCTGCTGTCAGTCCATTTTTGACATTGCTACCACTTTCATTTCAAATATATCATTTTATTATTCTCAAAATATTAATATCGATATATCCTTAATTAGAGAATTTCATGTAAAACATAATATCCTTGTAATATCAAGTTATTTAAATTTAATAATATTAAAACGGGACAAGTTTGCAATCTGCATAATCTTTACCTGAAAAAAAAAGTGTTAATAATAGGTAAGTCTAATGCAGCTTTGGCTATAAATGTAAAGTACTCCCATAAATTGATATAAGTTCTATATCTAACTAAAAGTAAATTTAAAAAATAATTATATTAAAAAATAATATTTGTTTTTATAATAATTTTAATATTTTGTTAGTTCTCCTTTTTTATCTTTTATTACCAATTATCACATTTTCCAAGAAAATATAATAAATTGAAGATGCTTTATGCTTATTAACTCTGCATTGAAAATAAATTATTAATTTTACAAAGTCTAAATTTTTTTTTGTCAAGTCAAAATCTTTACAATGTACTAAATATATTTTATAACGCGAAAGGTTATTAGTGAAGAAATATTAATAGTAGTATATTTTTCCTGGCATCCACCTATCAGACTTAATGCCATTTTCATGTAAGCTCATAAAAAGATGAAAGGCACAAATATTATTATTCGATTTGATTAACAGGAATTGCAAAGTGCATTATATTGCCGATCGCATCTTGAAGAAGTGCATCGCGCCTGTCGCCGTGACGATAAACGAGTTTATCAACCGTCTCACAATTAGCCGCTCTTCATGGAGGCATTTCAGCGTGGGCACCGTCACTCTAACGGGCTGTGTCGCAGCAGTGAGAGATGACAAATAGGAAAAGAAAGAGGAAGAGAGACAGAGGAAAAGAAAAGGACGGAGAGTAAGAAAAGAAAATTCGCGCGTAGGGAATACAGCGGACGATTGAGGAGGCGGACGCCTCCGACGGATATTTCTGTGACATCGAGACGCTCATAAGCTACTTAGAACTTAGCTTAGCCACGGTCATCCGTAGGTGTGTACGCGGCTTTATTCCGACGTCCTTGCACCTTCCCACACGGAGGACGTTTTATAGCGCCAACGTGCGCCACGCTCGTTACGCTTTCGCTCGACGGTGCACCATACCGCGTTATTGGGAATGAAAATCAAAGCGGCAGATCTTTCTGATGTTGGAACGAGACTACTGAACAGATAGTAAAAATAAAATTGAAAAGAATAGACGTACTAATAATTTGAGATATTATGCCCGTTTCCACCAATATAGATTAACTTTCATCTAATCGTCTAATTTACTTTATATCTTTTTCTAGTTTTACGATTTAAAAAAGGATAAATTAAATCAAAATTATACTAAATAAATTAATCTATTTTGATAATATATTGAAATAACATAAGGAATTAACTCTGTATGTAAATGAAATAACACTTACTATTATTGATCAATGTAATTATTAGATATTAAATAAGGTATGCTACCATTAACACTGGATATAAATCTAATTATGTTATTATAGAATTATGAGCAATAAAAATAATGATGTAAAATAAGTAATTAATTGATTAAAACGGAATTAAAATGGCAAAGATGAAAATGTAAGAAATATGATAGGAAATGTATTTTAAACACAATTAAGATTTTTTTAGAAAGATACGAGAAAAAAGTTAATGGAAGAGGAAAAGACTAACTTCTGAGGATGATTCCACTTTTGCAAAGCAGAATTATATAATCTATGTACGCGAAGGTATTTAATCGTTAGCATATCATCGCGCACATATCATCGTGCTGTGAACTTACATAATCGCGTCACTGCGAAGCGAGACGGGATAGAGTTTTTGCGAGTCCCGCGGGAGTTTCGCGCGATTCTCGCTTATGGTACGTAATTTAGAATCGCGATGGCATAAAAACGGTCATACGCTTCTGACTACCCTAGGCGCGCAGGTATTGAAATGGCTGTAAATTACTGAGCGACTGCCGCATCGGCGCTATTGACGGCTCTAAAACGTTACCCTGATGACTTAACTGGAAACTCTAAAACCAGTTCCTAATGACTTTTTGCGGTGGGACGGAGCGACCGGCGACAAAGACGAGAAAAACGCGCGGTCCACGACGAGTAAAGCACGAAGATGCGTGTTTATTATACCACTCCGAACGCACCGCAGCCGTTTGAATTATTAAGAAACGTCGTAGCATCAAAGGCCAGCTAGACGAACCACCACGATGAAAAGGAACAGCTGAGTACGCGACGTCATAAACAGACCTATCGAATAATTAAAATATATTATTGCACGCAGCAGATTTTTCCGCTGAAAGAAACGAAGATTGAGAGAGAAGAGGGAAACGATCTTATATCGCGATATCTTATCGCGACTTTTTTTATCATTATTTCATTTTGTATAGTTTATGCTAATTTAGTTACTCCACAAAATAATTAGACAGTCTTATTAAATCCGTTTTTAATATTTATAAAACCAGCCATTAAAAAGAAGAAAAAAAGACATGAATGAAAAGAGAGGAAAAAAATCATTTGTAACCTTGTGTAATTATTTCATGGCAAAAAGATCGAAGGCTGTATGGTTTTGCTTCTGTTTGAAATGATTGTCAATGTCATTAACGTGATATTGGTTTCTTTGAAATTGGTAATTATTTCGACAAGGGGGATCCAAGGTTACTTCGCATGTATATATGGTATCTTTTTTTAAATACAGTTTATGCGGTGATCCTGCTGCGACAATAATTCTACATACATTATATATATTTTATAACAAGCTGATGAAAGAACGTTCACGTTTTTATAAATTTATACTACATTAGCTCAATGGGATTTCTTAATGAAATAATTTAAATATATTAATGAAACATGATTTTCCATTCGTGATTAATATGCCAAATTCATAATTAATCTATTTTTAATATATTTGAATAAAAAATAAGGCCAAGTTTTACATGATTTTTTCATATCAAATTCAGCATATTTCATTATATTTTAAAGTTATTAAACTCAACACACAAAATTAATTATCTCAAAAATAATTGTCGTCGCGTTTAGTAATCGCCGAGAAGCGAAAATGGAAGACAAACTAAGTTTATGGTATCGCAGAGATCATCGTCGAAGGTTAGCGAGGATGAGGAAAGATCGAGGAAGTGGAACGTGTCGGCGCAGCAATCTCGTTCGCGAGTTATCTCGCGCAAGTCAAGGGTCGTTTCTCTTCTCGACGAAAAGTGAGCCATTCGCTGCTTCTTCGTGCGCGCAAAGACATAGAAACAGCAGCGCTGTCGATACTAGAAGGTTAAAGGTCACCGTGATCGTTACAAAGCATATCCATTTCTGGGTTCGAGGACGAGACGACGGCTCGTTCTTTGCATCCGTGAACTCCGTGACGTGGCAAACCAGAATCTCAATCCTTACCAATCGATCAGTTCCATCTTTGTATGATAAGATAGAATTAATCTTAAAATAATTATATAGGAAACTCAATATGAACAACACGCTTTAAAAAATTGTTATATTAGCAACCAGTTTGAGCGTTCCATATAATTATTTTAATAATCCAATAAAATTATTTTCAGTATTCTGTATTTCGCTAAATTTTAAACGATTCATTAAAATCGTTCTTTCAAGTTTCTTATCGAAAATCGCGTATGTGTTATCATCTTTACGGATTATAAAAATGAAAATCCATCGGAGGTTAAGGTCGAAGCTAGAGAGATCGGTCGCGAATGGCACAGCGGAAATGATCTTCCCCGGCAGGAACGGCAGCAGTCGCGGACGCGTGTCGAAGGTCAAAGGTGGCGATGACTTCGTACTATACGCCCACTTCCAGGTTGCCCGTCACGGAGGTGAATATCGCTGTATGATTGATAGGTTGATGCGCGCGTGTCTCGCCGCGGGCCTCGGCGCGATGCCCCATCAGCCTCATACGTGCGCATGCAGACAACGTCGAGGAGAGGAGTCCCCTCCCGTATAAAGAGAAAGGGGGAAGAGACCTCTTGGTGCGCGAAGTCATAAGGTTAACTATTGTGGTGTACACGCCGTGGAGACACGACTACCACGCGAGCCCGGCAGGGTGAAAGTTTACGCCGCGTTTCTCTCCCTCTCGGGCACGCGCGCCGAAGATGATGCACCTTCGACGGTGCTCTGTGATGCTCTGCGGTTCCACTTGCGGTTTCTGAACATCCCTTATAAGTAATAGGTTCAACTTCTTTCAATAAAGGATTATTTTTGTAATATTTCGTAAAACGCGTTGTGCATAATGCACAAAAACGTTGTTTAAACGTTTTCATGTTTTAATAGAATCAATAATAAATGATTTATTGAGACGTAAATGTGAATACAAAACAAATAAAAATCATTAAATTATCGAATTATTCAAGCATTAAAGCTCCAGCTTCAATCGTTATAGGCTTAAATTCTTACTTGTTAGTAGCTACATATGCTAAATTACAAATAAATTACAATTTTCTAGAATTTTGCACATTGGATTGAAATAATAAATTAGATTATTTATTTACTTTTATTTATTATTATACTATCTGAAAAAAATTAAATGACAAATATAGAAATAATTTTATTTTCAATATTTGATCTTGTTTGTTATCTCGAGAGAAGAAGAGACATCTGCGTCGTCATTGTGTGGAAATGATTACGCGGAAGATTTTGCGTCTCTCATTTGTCTCATATGATGTTTGCGTGTACTCCGGAATGTCGCTCCTGCGGCGAAGTACCAGTCCTAACTAAACGCTTCTCGGTTAATTGACCGAGGCGCCTAATTAATTAAGTGCCGTCCCCTGGCGCATTTGCTTAATTGCTAAGCTCCGTCTCGCGGTCAACGCACGTTTCGTACAAATGTTGCTCGTATTGATTTTTTAACTCCGGTTTTTTCACACGTATCCTTTCTTCACAAATTACACTAATATAGAACATGACAATGAATGATAATATTTCTAATTTTTACGCTTGATTGTAACGAGAAATTAATTTTATTATAGTACTTATTATAAATTAAAATTTATGTTCGCAATTATTACTTTAGCACAAATATTAATTGTAAAAAAAGAAAGTAAATAATTAGAATTTATTTAAACTATAAACAAAATAAAAATCTGACTTTATATTTCTCAAATGGACCGCCAGAATAATAGAAGCGCAATAAAAATATTTTAGTAATCTTTTAAAAATGATTATGACACATGTAGCATTGTGCAAGAAATTCTGTCGGTGCCATGAACACGGCATACAATTTAATGCGCGATTACGCGACACGAAGACTATGTTTGCCGCGCGATCGCATTAATTTCATAATTCAAATGACGCTTACCACGACCCTCTTCAGAACCATGCCCTCTCCTAACATCGTGGGCAATTCATAGTGCAAGAATCCCCGCGGCGGATTACAATAGCGGCTCCAATTTCCAGCGCAAAGTCGCTCGTATTCACGTGGCGTAATTAATAACAGCGACGGGGACATCTGAAATACCAGAAAGATGTATCCACGAGTTTTAAGGCGAATTTATACTTGTTTTTAATAATCGTCCACAATGAATCGCTTGTAATTAAAAGAATGAATGATGTGGAGAATAAATTGCTTATAATTAGGAACACCATTAAAAATGTTTCTACTGTTTAAAATAATATAAAAACTTCCCAGGTAGCAAGCTGATTTATTTGTTATCATTTTAACATCAAAATGACGTCTTAAATGTCGTTTTGACATTAAAACAACGACAAATAACGTCAGCTTTCTGTCTGAGTTTTTAAAAACCTATGAGACACAACACATATTGAGTAACTTTACAAGCAACAAGTTCCCTAACTTAACTTTAACTTTTTTCAAGAATTATTATAACAATTTTTATTCCCCTTTTTGGTTTATGTATATGACTGAAATGAATAAAAACCTATTCTATTGCAATATCTATAAAACATAGATAAAACACGTGTAGATGTATATCATTAAGATTAACTTATTATAGAATTAAATAATATGGCGCAGTGTGAGTTTCTATAGGCATTTATGTCTTCTCAAAAAAAAGCTCCGACATAAGACCCGATAATAATAACGAATATTTACAAATTCATAAAATGATTAAATACGTGATTGAACGCGAAAAACACGTTACAGAATTCATCCATTGTTATTTATTTGCAAATGTACAACTTACTCGTCGTTTCGTCATTAATACTTCATCATTTCTCGAACAAAGTCGCGTGAATACGCTTTTAGCGCGACGACGCGCTAAGCAGAATCGAGCGAGTTAAACACGCGCCTCGTGCTAAGCATGGTACGCGCTTTAACCTTATTTATATACCGGGATTCGATGGAATTAATAGCCACGCCCCGTGCGAGCGCGATCCCTTCGATTTCCGGGGCCGCGGTCCCGGAAGAAATCCATTCTATGCGTGTGCATGCGAGCGCTCGGGAGAGCACTCGTCGGCGGGGCCGACGCACTCGTGCGGTGCAACGCGGGATGCGTCCAGGGCTCTGGAATGCGGTACGGGGACGCGACGCGGCAAATATACCTGCCAGGACCCGAGCGATCCTGAGAGAACGGGGAGAGGAAGTCGGACCCCGATAAAGCCAAGGCTGGGCGGTGGAAGAAGCTGGGCAGTCTCACACCGGTGCGGTGGAAGAAGGTCACGAAAGTTAAGAGCGAAGTTAATTACTGGCTGGTTCGCCGGAACTACTGGCGTTCGCCGTGGTCGCCTAGGAGGATCGCCGCCCGACTTTACGCTCCCTCCAGGAATACCCTATACCTAGCTTTTTGCACATCTAATCGTCTCGAGACGTCTCGGAAAGTCGGATTGTGCACAAACGTGACAGTAAACAACGACATTCGGTATATGTATAAATGCTATTTATGAATGTACATACAGTGTTATATTTAGTGCAAATTGTTTCACAATTAAAAGTCTCATTCGATTCTGCTTGCGAAAATAAATCTCACGAGACTTACTACCTCACGTGAATAATGCTTAAGTAACACTCCGTACTTCGTTTCACACTACGAGATAATTAATACAAAGCAATTGAGTTTGATTTATTAAGTTGTCCGAAAGAATCTAGAATTAAATTTTAATCTTTAAATTTTTAATAGTTGATGTGAAAAATATCAGAAATTATTGAGACTAACGCACAGCGAGCGACATAACAATCTATTCGTAATATTCTTTCATATATGCTTTTAAAAATTCTGGAAGAAATTAATCATTCGTTACACGGTATAATTACTGCACGTCGACGAGAGAAAATCGTGATCTAGAAAATTTCGTGTCTTCGTCATTTTGTAAAACCAATCATATTTCCCCGATATGCAACAGTCAATATTCCATGAATGACTCGACTGTACTTACTTAGACGTCCTGCAACGAGTTCGACATGCTCGTTAATCTCCATCATTACACGTGTCAACATAGTATAACGAATATGGCGAAAGAGTTAATAATGTACACAATATAAGCAGGAAAAATATATAAACGTTTGTAATTCCTCGATGTCGCGGAAATGTCATAATAATCAACACTCGCATAAATTATAGTAGATTGCAAGAAATATAGCTTTCGTAAGTGGCACATTGAATTTTAATAATACTTATTAAAGCATTCTGTGTAATACATATGAATAAGATTTAACTAGACATTTTTAGAAAAATAAAATGTTTGTTGCTTATGTATAGATCTTTTTATTTAATACTTAATTACACATAATAATATCAATTAGTTCATTAATTATTAGATTAATACACAAATTAACGCGTGCATCCGCAAATAATTTTATTTGAGTCGTTTGAAAGAGAGAACCGGCATTTCGAGAAAGTTACGAGTTATTTTCCTGTTTCGACGGTTGTAATTTTCGAAACAGGGTTATGGTTAAATAATCAAAAGACTCCGATGTAATCGTCGGGTGCATGATTTCGCGATGAATTTATAACGTGTACAGGCCATTTAAATTGGAAAGGAGTTTCGACCAGTGCCGAAGAAGTGTTATACAATCGGTTAGAGTAATGATGCAAAAGAAACCGGTGATATTTCGTGGCAATAACGTAACAACCTGTCACTGGACTGGTGCTAAATCTTATCCATTTGTAAGATCGAGAATTCATATGCTATCTTTTTTTTTTAATGTTAATTATCACATAACGGAAAAGCAAATCCTTTAGCAGCAATTTGCAACGGGTTATAATTACGCAAAGACTGTAACGTTAAGAAATAGCGTTCTATGTACATAAAACCGGTTAAATTATTTTAATTGACCTTTTAATACTCATCTTCAAATTATATAACGTTCAAATTATCAATCAGGAGACGATTTATGATCGACTTTTCATTTAATCTCTCAGAGTACCTATTGATTGTATGAATATCGACTTATAAATCAGGAGTTACTTTCTTTTCTCACGATCATTTCATGAAATATTGTCTTATAACTTTCCTTTATTTGGAATGGTTTGCGAGGTATTTTCGCGACAGACGACAACATTCGATAGCCTAAATTAATTTACGTTACGCGAATACGTTATCGTCTTGCGAATATTAAACGGAGGATGAGATATAAGAATTTTAGTCTGTCAGGAACGAGGCAGGTTACGTAATTCTTCGTGGAGCAGAGAGAATCCGAAGACGCCGGAGCGTCCACGAGGGCTCAGCTTTCTCCTCCACGCGACTTACAGCCAGCGGCACATTAAAGAGATCGACGAGACCGTCTTCGCGATCGTGGCAGTCCAACATACAATCGTGCGCTCTGCTTGCGCTTTAACCACCTTGCGACAATCGCTTATCGCAAATGTATAATCATTAGGATTCCATTTTACGTAATTTATTCCGGATGCCATTAAGAATTAGAAATTGAAAATATTTTCTCATATTAAGATATATATATATATATATATATTTGATTAGGATAAAGGAAATCTCGATTAACCTTTAAGGTAGACGATTTAAAGATATTCACGTTAATAGGTAAGGTGCTCAGAATTCCCCAAAAAATTATTTCTTAATTAATTAGTAATGCATTTCTAATTTTTTAATTTTACTTTTTAAATTATTATTTATTATTAGAAAACGTGATTCAAACGAAAAGATGTTAAAATATATAAATATTCTGAAATACAAACATTTATAAAGCTAATATTTGTTAAAAAAGCAACATGATTTTTTTGTAAATTTTAATTATATAATAATAGTTTGTAAATGCTAATTTTAATAAGATCGATTTATAATAATTTTTTAAATAATTTTAATCTTTGTATCCGGTATAGGTTTAAAATAAATTTTTGTAGCGTGCGAAAAATCGAAATCGATTATTAAAAATATTCTTTGATTTCGAATCGAAGATGTTGAGTCCTTGTCGGTGCATCGTTGCATGACGAACTTGTGAAATGCGTGGGCCGCATTATATACTTGGTTCGTGTATTAATTTATGTTTGCCGCCGTTTGCAGACATGAATATGGAAATGACAAGTAAGTTGTGCCAAGAAACACGCACTCGTAAAAGTTCTGGTCTTACAATTAGATAAGTTCGCGACAGAACAAATGATCGTTGACAGGGACGTCATATTGTGCTTTTCACGCTTTGTAGACTTATTGAATCTAGCTATATCTGAGGACAATTCATCTTTCAACAAACGATGATTTAAAGCGTAAAGTGATATGTTGAAATTATATATATGTATGTACAGTACCGGTCAAAAGTACATTACCTTTAAGTTTTCTGAACATAACTTCCAAGTGAATCGAATACTCTTAAAATTTTAGTCAATATTTAATGGCAGGTATGAAACTTATGTAATGAAGTTTGATAAAATATGTCATGATTTTCAAAACCGCTATTGATTTTCATAAAATCGCATGTTTGTGTTTCCTTTATTTTTCATGCACTAATCCTGTCATTTTTTTTACAATCATACATTTTTTTAGTTTAATGTTTTACAGTTTGTTAACATTTAAACTCATTATGACGATTTGAAGTTTATTATTCAATAATTATCTTTGAGATTTCAGATAAAATTAATTTTTTATGAGTTATTTTTATTATTAAAAAGTCATTTGTTCAATAAGCTATACCTACCATCAAAATTAATATGTTATAATGTTATATAATAAGAAAACTTATTTTTTATATTATGTGTTAATAAACGTTGTACAAAATTATTCATTTAATTATATACACACAATATAATATATTTTATTTATTTATGACACACAAATTACTTTGATTAAATAAATTAAATTAAATTAAATTTACATTTAATTATATATACATAATGTAATATATTTTATTTATTTATGACACACTCAAATTATTTTGATTAAATAAATTAAATTAAATTAAATTTACACATGTAAATATTTCGAAAATTTATACATTAAAAAATACACGAGCAATTTATCGTAAAATAAAATTGTCATTGAAGCTTTACTGCACAAAACCGACCGCTCGCACAGCCACGGTGGTCTCAAAGCTCGTGCCACAATTAATACTGCAGGAAGTGCAAAGCCAAGGAACGCGTGTACATGTACTGACATGCACACATCCCTAAGGCACGGAGGATAATATGTGTTTCAGATAACGAGCACCGTACCGTCCTGTAAGACTATTTACATAAATTAGAATATTATAGTTTCGCGTAACGCGCCGTTTACCCTCATCTCTTTCTCTTCCTTGCATTAATTCTTCTCCTCTCTTTTTTACGCTAATATAACTTCAACAAGGTGCAATTTTAAATGATTTAAGTTACAACAATATTTCGCGTGTTGTTTAACAAAAGATTGTTACATAAAATACTAGATCTGGTTAAGCTTGAATATATTTTATTCAGAATAAATAATCAGATATCAAAAATAATCATGAAAACGTAATTGTTAGTTTTTTATTAAACCTTTTGTAACATTATAATACATGTTACCTACTTACACAGAAATTAAACTATTCAACATTTTGAAGACTGATGGACGATAATAAAAATAAACTTTAAAAACTTTAATAATCTAAATATACTATAACTATTTATATATAGTATATTAAAATACCATTAGAACTGAAACAAACTTTTAAATCTGTTATTTTGTTCGCAATTAAGAGAAATCATGAACAACGCATTGGAATTCAATCAAACTAACATTGTCTGCATGTTAAATTAAATTATCGTACATCCTGAAATAGCCGTTGGGACGGAATTATGTGAGCGTGAAATTTCCGATGCCTCCGAAAATGATTGCCGGCCATACACAATGGTACATCGATCTATTCTTCAAAGTCCGTTACAGCCGCGAAATGCCACGGTAAGGTATTATTGACACGGCATAATATTTCTGTAATGACTGTCCGTAGGAATGAGCCGCAGTCAATGGGCCGATCGATCCACGGATTACCGAGTCCATTACCGAACACTTCCTCGAACCCATATTTCTCCTTCGGTGCCCATTATCGTCTCGTTCATCGACACTTGGTGAACCGTGCGAGTGATGCGCGAGCATTATCGAATATCCACAAAAAGCATCGCAGCTTGTCTTTGATCGACGCGAAAAAAATTTCGCTTGATTTTAACGAAAAAAACTAAAAAATTAAACCAAATAAAATCATTATTTTTAATAAAATCATTCGTAATAAATTTTGCGTATTATTATAAGTACAAAATTAAGAGATCTTTTTTAGATGTTTTATATCATATGTATGTGATTTTAAAATATGTAAAATTAACTACTCTTATTTCAAATTTTACGTATATATTTCAATTCCGATGATATATAAACTCAACTTATTATTACCATTTATTTTCAATTCCTTTTTTTTTTTTTACATAAATAGTCAAGTTTTATATGTTGGCCTCAATAGAGTGCCTAACTCGTATAATTTCGTGCACTTACCTATATATAGTTAAAAATTATGATGATATTAGCGGACATTTTAAAAGGCAGAACTTTTGGCAGTCTGCTCGCGGCTTTTAATGCGCACCGTGAAAAATCGTCAAGATCCCGCGATTTTTGCTGCGTGGGAAAAAAAGGCGGCGCCGCTGCGCCGTGCCGTTGAATAGGACCTCCTGTTGATGATCTTTATCAGAGAGCTGTGAGTGGTTCTATTTGCTGAAGTCGCGATTATTGTGCCTCATGCGCGTTAAATACCAGGCCGCGATTACACGAGTGGCGCGAATCGAGAAACGGGGAAGGAGGCACACGGTGTCAACGACCTGTTGTTCGTTCACCGGCGTGCGATGATGTTACCCGTTCGACGGTCATCGAGGGGGAGCATCGAACGTATGTACGAACTGTGAGGTTGGTCGATCTTTCGCGAGGTCATTGGACCAAGGCCGGTCCTACTTGCCGTGCGTTTACGTACACGAGCTCCTTATCCTCCACCGAAGTTGTCCAGGATGTCTATGAAGCACAGCCAAAACCCATTCGATCTTTGAAGATTGTTCTTTTTGTGCACTTTAATCAACAGAGAGACAGATAGATAATCGAGATAGATACATCAGGTAATTCATTTTAATTTTAACAGGTAAATGTTTTAGCAATTTTTAATCTGCATATGACTTCAAGTCTTAAGATCAAATCAAAATCACCATCGTATGTCACTCTATATCACGATTTATTTCGAACGTTTTTTGGTAAAATTGTATATTTTCCTACCAAGGTTAAAACAACTCATCACTTTATTTCAAAAACCAAGATATAATAAAAAAGCAGACTTAAAAAATTTCAAACTTAATCCACTGCACTTTATAAGATGTATCCTCTTTAGAATATTAACGTTTAAATCGAGAGTGTCCCAAAATCTCCATCATTTTATTTCCACCCACGCTTCTTGCGAGATATTGAGCAAGGCAAAGATACAGCGGAAACTTACAAAGGGAGAATAAAAAAAGGCGTTTATATCGCGTTAAAGCCGCGACAACTCGTCAGATCGTCGCGAGTATTCCCCTTTCCGCGAATCCGTCTCAACGCTAACGAGCCTGGACGTGCTTATCGCCCGATACTCCGCTCCACGTGACGGGAATAAAGTCCCACGAAAACGATCGCAGGCGCGATCGCAGAATTTACACGGTGCTTTCACCGCGATGAGTTATTGGCTTTTACAAAATGATCCTTAGACGGGGTCTCTGTCGTACCAGTCAACGGTCTGCGCCTCGTGCGCGCTTTACGACGTGCCGGGCCCGACGTTTCCAGCCCCGTGATACCTGTTCCGGATACGCCGTCCGGCAACAGAGCAGAGGCGTAACAAGAGGAGACGAGAAAATTTGGAAGGAAATATGCTCGTCTTGAAGTGCATTTAACGTTCATTCATTTAATAGGAACAATTATGGATGGCTTCTTCTATCAATAAATTTGGATTTTTGGATTTTTTATCCCAACTGTTTGAAGATAAAAAGATGTGTGTGATTATTTAATATAAAAATTGAAGGAATGATGAAGGAAAAAAAGAATGGAATTTGCCAGATCTAATGAAATTAATATTATTATATATATTATTTATCATAATTGTCGTTCTTTTTCTAATGCATATTATTTATTAAGAAAGAAGAAAAAATTGTGTGTTTCCATGCGTACGTTTATCGTATTTTATCATGTTTTCTAAGTGGACGTCTTACTTCTATCAATATGTAGATTAATTTTATCTCGGTTTAATTTACTCTTTATCTTTTTCTAATTCGTAAAACTAAAAGAGAATAAAAAATGAATTAACCCGAGATTAAAATTGATTTATAGAAATAAACATTATTACGCCACTGGTCCCGAAATACTTTTACGCACAAATTTATGCCATCAGTCTCGCAAAAAGCAAACACGGCGCCAAGTTCGTCAAGTTCGACGGAAGATACGGCGCAACGTCGCGTCTGCATCGAATGTCGGTGTCGGATGCTAGCATTATAATATACGGGCGTGGATTTGAGATGTTTGAGAGACGAAGAAAGGCGATACAAAGAGGCGCTCCCGTTGGTTAGTGTTGTTGGTATTGTTGCGTCGAGGTGCAATGCCACCATTACTCTTGCCCGATGCACTTCCTGCTGCACTCAGCTCGATGTTGGTCGGCGACGTCAATGTGCATGCTCATTTGTCATCGCAATTAACGCGCATTAACGCATGGTGACATTTTGTTTGTAGTATATCGTTAATTTATACACATATTTCATAAACGGATAGTATTATCTATCATTGAAGTAATAATAAAACGATATAGATTTATTCATACATATAAAATTATAAAAAGATTCAGTTTTTGACTCAAAAATTTTTTATTTAAAAAAACTTTGTATAAATATATTCAATTTTGAATTAATTTTGTCGTCTTTAAAATTCAATTAAAAGTTTAAAAACTTAGCTTAAGTAATTTGTAATTTCTTTCTCTTTTTCTCTTTCATCATATATTTAATAAAACTTTACTAATTAATTTTTTATCAACTTAAATTTTATTTAAAAAACAATAAACTGATAATTTTATGATTTTCAACACATTAAAAAATTTTGAATTTCTTTAATCGAAATAAATTTGATGAGAAGCGAGAATACTTTTAAATTGTACTTTTGAATGTTATCTAAAAAATTTAAGATTCTATTAAAAGATTCTATTAAAAATTACAACACAAAAAGAAATTAACTTCATTAAATTTTAATAAAATTACAAAGGTGTGAGCTCCCTTTTTGCCATGTATTGTTAAGCTTTCGTGCCGGTAATGAATTAGACTCACGCGATAACGCGTGATAACGACAGCATTCTCGTTACACATAATTAGCCAGTGTAACTACGGATTGTAACTGGTTGGTGAGGCTTATCCTTGGCACTTCCAACGTCTCGTACAATTTACAGAACTAGACGCGTATGTTACGCCGATATTCTCTAATGGCGAAAACAACAATAATTGTGGAGCATCGCTTGATTGCCAGGTCTGTGTTCCCATCCTCTCTTTCTGCTGCTGGCTTTTTACTCTCGCTGACCATTCGTCACACTTTCCGACCCTCCACGAATGCGATTTCTTGCGCTTTCTTGTGATATAGCAAGAGATTTATTCTCCGCGCGACTATCATATTTCGTTACTTGCGCCACGAAAGATTCTCTCTCTTGCACTTTTTGTCTTTTCCTCCTTATCAACTTAAGAAATTTAATAATATCGTATTGTTATTACTATTCTTATATATATTTTTTTATAAAGCTTTAATAAAAAGTAAACTCAAGTCACTTTGTAAAAACTAAAAATTTTCTAATAATGCTACACGAGAAAAATAACGTGTTATTATTTGTGCAATCTGAAATTTAATTGTAAAAATTTTAATCTTAAAAAGCAAACATTAAAAAAATTAATTAACAGTAAAAAAATTAATTTTGATCGAGAATAAGTTGGCCACATATTCGAGGATAGGCCTAGGAATAGATAGTGAAAACACTTTTTTGAGACGATTTTAATAGCCCCAGTAGAATCAAGTTTGATAGAGTTCTATTATTCGAGCTCGACGTCGATAAGTACGGCGATGGAAAAAGCAAATAACTTTATTAGCGATCGTGTGCGTCGCATATAAACCCCCGAGACTCGTTACTAAGTATAACCCTGTCGATTACTTTCAATTCCGTCTCCGTGGGCAAAATCGATTAGCGTTAATGACAAAAATGAGAAAGTCATTTATTTAATGGTATCGTGCCCTTACCCAGTTATCCCCTCTAAGAGCGAGTGGAGCAGACTCCTGTTACCGGCCACGGGGTCCGCTCCACTACGTCGTGCCCCGTCTCTAGCTTCGATCGCTCATACCGGCACGATGTCGATGATCGAAAGCATCGAGTGCTTGGAGTCCCGATCCCTCGCGGGACTTGTATCCGTGTAACTTCCTACACGCGAGCGCGCGCGGCGTGTTGTAAATAATCGGCATCCGCTCGCAATAAACTCGTTGTAATCGCGACCGAATGGTTGTGTACCGACCAGCTCCCCTATGGGATTCCACAACTTCCATCGTGCACGCGGCCTGCGTGGCAGCTAATCGATTCCGCAACGTAATTTAAGTATCGAGCCGAGCGCCATTCAAAGTCTTTCCCGAGAAGATGTTATCTTGTGGCAGACAATGTATTCGGGTGGAAATGGAGATCATTTTTCGAAGAGCCTCTCTGACGGAATTATTAACAAAATTAACGTGCGAATGCTCATTTTATGTATATATATATATTTTTTGCGATATGTAGTTCAGAGAAAAGAGAAACAGAATACTTCTTCGTCACTGTAATTTTTAAATAAAGGCAGTATAATGATCTACAGAAGTGAAGAATCATGGATTAAAAAGTGTGTTTATTTTAATATATTTTACAAAAATTATCACTGTATATTTTCTCGCTTCTGACGATGTCAATTCGTGGTGAGTGATCAGAAGCTTTTATTTACTTCTCTTGGAGGTTTATGAAAATGTTAGATTTTTGTGCGGAAATGGATGTGTTTGAGGTAGAAGCACTGCTTGCGGCAATAATCTATCGCTCTTTAAGATCCCTTCGATCTCCCGCAGGTTAAGCGCTCACCTGGTCTCAGGTAGTTCGCGTGCTACGCAGAAGACCCTGTACTGTCGACTGATCTATTGCCTTGAAGGGAACAGGGGTTGTTCTGTGCGATTTGACAGTGTAGAAATTAATATGATACGTGGGAGTGTACATGTGTACATGTGTATAATAGTGATAGACAGTATCGAGAAACAATAACTACAAATTTCATCCAATTTGGCGAACAACTGACACAGTAGGGATGCCATTTCACAGACGCTTACGACACGCTACGTCATATGAAAGTGGAGGAGAGAAACTGGCAAGTGGTCGGCTGGTGATGATCGTCCGCGACTATGAGAAATTACTTTTTATTTCCAAGCTAAAGAAAGATCAAAATTTACAGATTTGTGTGATGATTTTTTTATTTATTTTAATCACTAATTATTTAAAAAATTCTTTTAACTCTAAATATAGAAAAAGTATAGTATTTAAAATTTCATCTGCGCTTTAGAAAAGAAATTAAAATATTTCATTTGAATGATTTAATCAATAACGTCAGGTTTATTTGATTTATTGGTTCTATATATGTTTCTGAGTCTGTATATCACGAAGAAGAGAGAAGATAACATATATAAAATTATATGAAGACATTTAGAAAGACGATTCTGATTTTGGTTCCTTCTGAAATAAATTGAGCATTGATGTGATATAGCCTTACTGATACGACTCAACCTACGATTTCTAATATTGGCCCAGAGCGATATCATTATACCCGGACACGATTATACCTGCCAAACCCACATTTTCCTCGTTTAAATGAAATATTGCAAATTGTGGGTTGGGCGGCAGTGACTCAACTATCCGCGTCGGTCTTGGATCTGACCCCGTCATGGTAGTCGACGGTCAGAATGTAGCGCAAATTGCTCGGTTAGATCTGAACGTCGGAGATACGACGAAGAGAGACTTCATTACTCTTGTCATCTAGCGAATGACCAATTATCCTGCGTCGACTTTCCCGCGAATACCATGCTTCGTGTAGTCGGTCGGATAGGCGGTAGTTCGCACACCGCTACGTAATGAAGTGACGATTCTCGTATCCTGTGGCACGTGGGTGCAGTGTACATCGTGTGCGCATTAAACGCGAGTATATCATAAAGTTCTCGCGACCAACGACTTCGTCGGATACGAGTTACACCGCGATCGTGTACGGTAACAAAGGCAAATTTCTACAGTTCGTTTTTGGCGATCATTCTGAATGAATCATTCTAAGCGAAAGTAACGCAAATCGAACATACAATTTTCGACAAATATAGTTACTTGAATGAATAAAGCAAGAATTAAAGTAAAAACTTTAATTTTTTAAATATTTATCTTGATTCTTCTTCTAAAAATAAATTTATCTAGGATAATTATTAAAAAATATATAAATACATTTTTGCTTACCATTAATTCTGATCATTTAGTTGATTATGATCGGAATAACTAAAAAAATGTGGAATTATTTTTTGACTGAATATATTTCTTGTACATTTACCTATTCTTTCGTTTGTTTCGAATGATTCATCAGGAATAATTTCCGAAAATAAATAAAGCATAAATTATTCTTTATAAACAGTTTGGCACCATCAAGTTGATCCAGCTTTAGTCACAGCTAATATTTAAAATGGATCTTAAAAGATTGTGGACTTGGTACACTTTGCTCCGAAACTCTTCAAAAGAATGAAGAAGTAGACACATTTTCAACTTTATTATTAAGCTGTGACGTGATTGTATCAACTCGCCAGTATTAAGATGTGTATGGAAACGAAAGAGAAAGAGAGAAAAAATTTACATGATTCAGTTTTGAAAATAACACTCAATGAATCATTCATGAAACGCAAGAGCAAAGATTGATATGTGCAAACAGCATCTGCATACAAAAACGTCCAAGTATGATATGATTACAACAACTTACGCCAAAAGGCAAATACGTACGGTTGATTTTTTACGATCATCCAGAATAACTTTATCCGTTCCGGAGTAATGTGTAAAAACGTGTAAATGTCGTTTCCAAAAATTATCATTTATGAAATATGACGAGACACGAAGAATTATTCTTATTATTCCCGTGCTCAGTCGTATGTAAAAACGAATTTGTTATCCCATCAAGAGCGAACCGTGCAAATACGCCTTAAGGCGCTTGATGTCGTGTGCAGTGTGTGGTATGGCCTCTGGCCACTCGTACAGTATCCTTCAACGATGCATTTCCGGTTTGGTAGCCTGCATCGTGCAGCACGCGTACTGCCACCATTCCTCGTCGTCGTCGTCGTCGCCGTCGACTACATACTTGCGACTTACAGCGGTTATTGCACGGTATAGACACGTTGGCTACCATCGGGCTCGGTGCTTCGACATATTTATGAGCTTCGTCAATGAAAGGACTTTTCCTAAACCGGTCTCTCTCTCTCTCTCTTTCTCATTCTCCTCCGCACGCCCTTTTCCGCCGGCGACAACACGCGAAGAATAAAACTAATAAAATTGATTTCAATTTAAAATAGAATACAAGTGGTCTGATAACTCGACTGGCTAATCCACGTTTTATAAAATCACGATAATTCTTGGAATTTATTTTGAGAACTTTCATTATAAATATATCTTATTGTATTAATATTGTACAAAGTGATTGTCTTATATGTATAATGAGAGAAAAACTGTGATTATAATATTAAAAAGGTTTCAGGAACAAATTGAAAAAATTATTTTGAGTAATTTATAATATCAAAGAACAAATGTTTTGACTTTAATTTATATTTTGTACAAATAAAAAAATTTACATTTATATTTAATTTTAAAAAATTTAATTTAATTTAAAAGTTACTAATTCAACCGATTTTTAAATCAATTATTTCATCGATTATCATAACTGTCATAAACTGATTTATCCTCATCGTTGATTATAATTTAATCACTTGAATCCTGAAATAAAGATGACTCACGATTAAAAGGAGACACAGATATCAATGCGTTCTTGTGATTTCGAATCATCTGCTCGAGATGATCATCGCGTGATAATGTCAGGCACGAATGTTAGCTGAACGCGGTGAATACTGATGTATGTTTTCATAGCGAATACCTACGTACATCGAATGCAACTTGGACTCAAGCACGTGTGTACAATAACGCAAATATCGCATGATCTAATCGACATTTTACTGTTAATTTTTTATTATATCGTAAAATTAGGAAATTAAAATTAATTAGATAATTTATCTAAACTATACTTTTATATTCTTATCTGATGGAATTATTTCTTTGAATTTCTAACAAAGGCAAAGACTAATCTACAAATTAAATGCACCATTGATACAAATTGGTTTTGTCAATTTGATTGTAACTATAGTAAATAACGAAACAATGCTGAAAAATAATTTTAAAGGTAATATCAATTTTTTGCATTTAAATTAGCAATGACAATAGGAACAAATGAGAAAATATGACATCTAGATAATATAATTTATAGGCAAAAACTTTTCTGATGTATATTATTCGTTAAGAAAAATTTTCAATTATATTGGTATCTTTTTTTTTGAAGAAGATTTCATTTACAATGATACGCAAGTTGATGACATAACTGTATATCCACTTCGACTCTGGTGGGCCTTTTCGCTTAGAAACATTATCAATAGATGTGCGTGATTGTAATTTTGGCGACGTCAGGAACTTGACGGAAGTCTCTTTTTCTTTTTCTTTTTCTTTCTTCTGCTAGAAACCATATAGACATTAAATGTAATTTGTCCGGCTTTCCGGATCTCTAGTCGCGACGAGTCAGCATCCGCCGTCGTTCTCTTGATCAGGCGAGGCCTTCTCCCGACTTCTGCGAATCCTGTGATTCGTTAGCGATATAACTTTGCCGGTGAGGTTTCTTGCGAAATTTATCTGCTGAGAGAGTTGGTGAGAACTTACAGGTTCAGGAATTTACACGTCATGTAATATGTTTTTACAAATGATTTGAATAGATATGTAGATGATGAAATATTGATGGTATTCATCATCAGAATTATTGCCAGGAATGCTTTTGGTAATAATTTAGCAAACTAAGTATTTTGAGTTGCTTAAATTTATATTTTAAGGAAATGTTTTATTCAACCTCGTTTATTTATGGATTATTGATATTTCAAATTTTTATTCATATTTTTCAAAATATATTAGATCTGTTCTTTTTAGTTACTTAAGGTTTTGCACGGTTCATCTTTCTTTCTTTTCTTTTTACGTTGGAGAGAAAAAGAGAAAAGATGAACCGTGCAAGAAGTTCAGGTAAAAAGAACAGATTTATTCTCTTGTCTCAAATCATAAATATTTGCTATTTTAATAAAAATAGAATTTAATGAAGAAAGGCGTTTCTCGATGATGTATGTTGGAATAGTAGTCCCATAGTCCCATATAATCGATTATTACGTATCGTATATAAGCGCGCGGATCTAAACAATTCAGAGTTCTAGACTAGAGTTCATGGATGGATCAAACGATCACATCACGGTCCTTGATCCTGATATCGAGATCCTGGCGATTAACGGGCATTTGCATTTTCATCGTGCCCATTCCAGATACATGCGCTCTGATCTAGCGTAGTTGCATAACGCACCACGTATGATGGATTACGCAACTCTCGGTACCGTGGGCAGGTATCGGACAGCAACGCACGCACAGGATGTTCCGTAAATATAGACTCGCTCATTCTCATTACATCGCTAACGGATCGCGAAAAGCGAAAAGCGTGACATAGCTGAGAAATTGAATCTTGCGAAGTCCAGGAAAAAGTAAAAGCGAGATGTATGTGAAAGAGATTCATTTTATTATCTTATAATTCTTTGGAAGAGAGAGAGAGAGAGAGAGAGAGAGAGAGAGAGAGAGAGAGAAAAGAAAGAAGAAAAGAGAAAACAGTAGATATAATATAATTAAAATTGCATATATATGAGATAAAGAGAAATCATCTGAGCAATTTTTTTCCTATAAATGTGGTAATTATTTCATTCCTGAGCGCGTGCATAAAATTATTATTATCAACAACTTACATAATTACCACGATATGTCATTTCTATTTATGATGAAATATTTTAGAATTTTTTCTTGGTTTACCTCATATTATGCAATTATTTATTATATGTTATTGTTTCATGTTAAATAATATTTCTTAATTTTTCAAATAATACTCTCAATTTCTATAAAATATATTTTACATAGCCACGAGATTTCTTTTCGAGAAATCGATTGAATTCAGTCATTATAGATAAAGTTAGTAGACAATTTTTTATAAAACAATGAAATTAAAAAATATTAGATTGTTTTCTCTAGAAAAGTCCCTATATTACATAAAAGCAAGGAATATTTAGATCCCATTTTATTTGTTACAGTTTTTACGTAAAGTAAAAGTGCAATTTTTTTTTCTTATTGTAAAGACTTGTCTATCGTATCCCATTTTTGCAATGACCATTCAATTCCCAGCCACCTAGATGCACGGCTAACTGTGTTTTCATTTCCTGTCTGGAAGAAGAGAGAAAAAAAATCGAAAGGCCGTCTTCGAACTGTGTGCGGTACAGTGCAACACCGTATGCCCACGCCCTTCCGACAGAAACGATCTTCCCTATCGGTCAGGTATGCAAACTCCGACTTACATGTCGACGGACGGATAGACCTCCGCAATAAGGAAGCGCTCGTTATGATCGATCTCGCGGATCCGACAATGCTCGGCACATTATTCGGAATGGGCATTGCGATAGACTCTCTTTCGAGTCAAGGTATCTTCCTCAGATTTCTCAATCACATCATAAAATCCCTAGTTTAGAACTTGCCGTTTAACACAGCGAATAAATAAAATGCCACAGAATACACAAAAAACATTATTCTCATCAATTTTCTTATTTATTTCAGTCTGTATATTTCTGTGACGTGTGTTTATGATTATTTTATTCTGTTTCTATATATAAATATTATTTTACTATGACAAGTTATATATGAGTTAACGCTGTTGAATCATCTTTTATATAAAAATACGAATATAAAATGAATCATTTCTTAAATTATTTATTTTATTACATCTATCAAGAGTCTACGCGTTAGAGACATCATGTTTGATAAATCCGCAACTGGCCTTCTCGCCAACTACCTATCTAACCGAGGAGAGAAAAATGCGACGGAGCGCAACGATCAACGTTAGGTACAATGTCGAACGTTACGATTGCGACGATAACGTTAACTAGATGCCGAGGCGCTCCTCTATTTTGATGGAACGGAACATTCTCTTCCGAGAGAGCCACGGTCCCAAGCGGCGATTAATCATCAATATTAGATCTAACGTTCCGGTACGCGGCCGGCGATTTATTGCGCGCACTCTCGGCGGGAAAAATCATAGAAGAACATGGATTTTTTCCGAGCAATGTACGTGTACGTGTACACCAGGCCCGCTAATCTACGAATATCAAATCAACATCGAACATGCTTCGATTTTCGCGATACATAATTCTAGCATTTATACGAGATTACGTCGTAGGTTCTAGCAGTATACGATTTGCAGAGCTACTTCCGGTGCGATTTGTTTTAATTAAAAATGATAGTAACGTTGACTTGAATTCCTGGTTTGACTTATAAATAAATAAGTGGAATTTTGTGGATAAGGAGATAAACAAGAATTTATCTTTTAATTTATTTTAATAATTATTATATAAATTTATAAAATTTGGCAAGGAAAAGTGAGACAATAGTTATTTTTATATCTTAATACATATATATTTACACTTGATAAATATTTATTTAAAACCATTCAAATAAATATTTATTAAAATTTAATATTTTTTTCGGTTTACCAGACACGTTGCTAAAGCAAAGAATTAATCTTTTTTTCTTATTTGACTATTTTATTAATTTTTAAAATAATTATTTAAAATTGTCTTCTTCGATTTTTATTTGACAAACTTCAAAACCTATTCATATTACATTAAACGTTATCGCAAAAAAAATATGTTGCACCATATAAAAACAAATAAGAGATGCTCCTGATGTTGGAACATCATGACTCGAAAAAGACCTCTCTTTTTTGTGTCATAATTTTTCTTCTCGACCGTAATATTAAAAATGTAACTGTTCTTCTCCGTCGCGAAAGGATACATTTAGCGACGATAAACACCGTAACGCGCGAAAGCGCATCCCCAGGGGATTCATAAACACACAGATCGCGCCGCGCAAAAATGCGCCGTACATCCAGGGAGAATCCCGAGGATCACCTCAGCGCGTTCCGAATTACTCCGCGATAGTCGGCTCCGAGCGACGTGTTATCGAGATCGCGGCCGCTGATAATCGTTTCGAGTTCAGCATCCGACGATGAGGAGAAAGAGAGAACAAGAAAGGGGGGAGAGAAAGAAAGGAAGAAAGAGAGCGAGAGAGCGAGCGGTCCACATCGTGTCCACGGGGCGTGCACAGTTATCCGGATGATCCTCTGCTGGAGAGGAACCTCCTCGGCGGTGTATTATGTACGTGCGATCCACCGAGTGCGCGGATATATAAGAGTTACGTCAGATGCATTCAGGAAGAGCTCGTGCGAGATGCGCCGCGTTGCGCAACCGCGGAAAAAGCGCGCGCTGCTTGGGAACATCCCAAGGATCTACGTACATACGTATATATACATATAT
>NW_011627305.1:916471-933179 GCF_000204515.1 Acromyrmex echinatior
TATATATATATATATATATATATATATATATATATATATATATATATATATATATATATATATATATATATATATATATATATATATATATATATATATATATAATAAATGAATGGATTGAACGGGAAGGGAGAAAAGTTTGAAGAATTAAATGCCCCTCCCCGTAGAGGTATGTGTAACATGATGTAAGAGAAAAGAAGAATAAGCATTACTCACGATTCGTTCTCATAAACGTTAATCGCTGCAAATTGAATCCTGAGAACACGTATCGTTTATTTATTTTTTTATTTTTTTTTTAAGATAAAGAAAGAATGAATAAATAGGTCTAAGCATGCAAAAGTAAAATAGATTATGCTGAGGGGTTACGTTTTATATTGAAGTTAAGAACATCTGGATAAATGTATCAGTTTTAGTGGATATGACCCAATTATTGAACAAAATGACAAAAATTTTGAATATTAAGTTTTTGATGATATGTATATAATTCTAAATAAATTCACTCTGTTAAATTTTTGTAAACATTGAATTTACTTAGAGTCACATATCATTAAAAAATGAATATTACAAATTTTTGTTATTTCATAATTAGGTCATGTCTACTAATTATCTACTAACTGATACATTTATCTTACAGAGAAAAAAATTCATTTTTTACTAAAGATGCTTAGTAACACAAGTCAATATATATAAACATTATTCTATCTTTCTTGGCATTCAATGATAAATAAAGACAAAACGACTTACTGTTAATTTGTGTCAACCAAATAGAAAGCACTCTAATTTAAACTAAAAAGAAAGTAGAAATCTAAAGCTGTAAATAAATAAGACATGCGGGAGCGGATTTATTAAAATCAGTAACTTAGCGAAGCTTAGTCTACGACACGCGCGCATTCCTCATGCATTTATGTATGTCGAGTTACAGACCGGAGCCGAGCGACGCGTGCGGATAACGTAAGGTCTTTGTCTGCGGCTCCATCTCGCTTCCGTTTCATTTCGTTGGCGCATAGTAGGATTTAATAATTTATAGTGTATAAATATACATGGCTTCCTTTATCTTATGAAATTTAGTAACGTGCATGCGAGAGGAATGTGGCATGATATATCAGTGTCTTAAATGCATAAATTTGCAAAAATTACTGCGGATATCAGGTGAGAGTTGTTCCGTTCATTCCGCGTTGATCAAGCTTATAATTATTTCGAAAAATCGTCGCTTTCGAGATTTTGAATCGCGTAAGAATCATTGCATTTCTAATCAGTGCATTGCTTGATAGAAGAGCCATCACTATTTTCTTGCAAAAAAATTTGTGTGTGTGTGTGTGTGTGTGTGTGTATGTGTGTGTGTGTTATACTTTTAGTTCAGCATACGTTTTAAAAGTTGTTTGTAAGAGATATATGACTTCTTGTAATTTGCGGTTTTCACTTCGTTAGGTCAGATCAACGTAGCATGTCCGCTCATTATAAATTTAACGAACGCATAAGATGTACTGCATTCCCACGAACGGTACATTTAGTTGTTTTCAGCAGTTTCACCGCGTCCGGATTCGTGAGTTTCATTCTCTTTACTCGGCCTAGATTGTCCTCAGCCATGCCCCGCTGACATGGTAATTTCCGGCAGTGAATTAAAACGGTACCGTTTCAACAACTCAAAGTCGACCGAATCTTCATAATGCCGTCTCAAGGCGCGTTCATTTGACTTTGTTACATTGTTCCCAGTTTATCGCGTAAAACAATTAAAGTATTCCCGCAAATCTATCTTCATACATCTAATCTTAATTGAAAATCTTTTTCTGTACCGTAATTCTCCAAAATTTATGGAAAAGTCCACATTAAAATAATCTTGGATATAATCAGTTTTTTTAATATTAAACATTAAACAAATTTAATTAAGAATCAATTTTGTTACATTAGATTTACTATGTAAGTTTCCTTTGTAATTATCTCATACAGTACACAACATTCCAACAATATTACAAGAATATTAATATGTTCCAGCAATATTGCAGTAATATTGCAAACGTTACTGATAGAATTATCTATATAGGATGTAATAATATATAAACTCTATCTAAAAAATATACTTTATTGCTTTATTGCCTCTCTATTTTTTAAATATGTTTCTACGCTATTTAAATATGTTTCTACAAATGTAGAAACATGTTTATTACTATGTTGATTAAAAAAGATTGGACAACAAATGAATCTCCTTTTTCAAGTATCACTTTGGTTACATCGGGGTCATTCGATATTTTTATTTCATGTCGACATTGAGATTCATTTAACGAGAATACAAAGTGCCTCATTTTCAGAGTTTATCCTTGACGGAATAATCATATTAATTTCCAGACGAAACTTTCAGACGATCACCTTGAAGAACGATCGAAAGCTGGCTAAACAACATACAGACAAACGTGAGAATGTCTCGGATTTATCGAGTTATTTGCATGCAACAGCATAAAATTGATTCCTAATTAAATGCAGTTTGATGATGCAGTACGAGAAAAAAGCGTTAATCGTCTTAAGATATATCCGTTTAACATCCATATTGGAATTATTTGCTGCATACATTTTTATCGGTGAGATGCTACGTCGAGATATCGAACATTTTATGCTTTTGATTTAAAGAATATTTAATTTAATTACTCTCTTCTTGATATTATTCTTCTAAATTTAGTATTTGTCTGTATTTCGTAAGTTTCTGTAATTAATTAGTTTTGAATAAGGTTAATTACAGTTAGTGATACAAGATGATACAGGAGCGTCGACACAAGAGCAGTTCTTTGAAAAAAAAGAGTATATTAAGAATTAAAGTTATATATTATAAATATACATTAACTAAAATGTATTTATTTGATATATCCAATCATTATTATTATTAATTATAACTTGTTGTTGATCAAACTTTTTACGAGAGTTTCACTAATATAAAAATACGATGGATTGATCAATGTCATTTTCATCATCAATCTCTAAATGCAAATTCAATAAAAAATATCTAATTAATCATGAAGATGTAGCTATATATAAAAAAATAAGATATTTATTAGAAATCTTGGTACATTCGAAAGATTTAGAGATTTTTTTATCTAAAACTCTAGTCAAAAATCTCGTGGAAAGTATATTTCGACAACAGATTATAATCAATAATAATGATGATTGAACTATACTACGATGAAATATGTTTTAGTATAATGTCTTTTTAAAATATAATTTTAATTTTTATATCCGGTTTCTTTCAGAGAACTGCGCGTTATGCTCTTGTCTCACTGACTGTTCATTTTCCTATGAGCATTTCCTAAGACATTTGTTGAAATCGTAGTCCAACGAGTAACATGACATTGCGATTTCCCCGATGACATATTTCTCGAGTGTAATATTTGTGCGCAATTTTTTTCCAGCTATGAAAGGTGAACAAAGAGAAGACAATAGCTCGTTCACTCTGTCACATATAACTTTTTTTATCCACTTATGCTTAATATTGACTAAGGGGTGCCTGTTTACGTGGAGGAAGTGTCGTAATACAGAATGACGTCACATGTCAATGCATATTGCTGTTGTCGTTATACGTAATTCTCTTAATGTCAATTTATTTTAACTCTGAATACGTTATTCCGCGGGAATCACTTCGAAGGAATTAGCAACGAGATGAGGGCATTAAATACAATTGCGATTGTCTTCGGTAATTTTATAATTAAAGAGCTCGATGAGAAATAAATGGATGCTCGTATATTTACATTGCTTACATATTGCGCGTATATGTTTATGCCAAATATTTAACGTAATTTTTTTCGATTTCTTGTATGACATGTATTTCTTCAAAGTTTGTAGAAAAAATTATACATTTTATATTAAAATATTCAAAATAAGGGATTTATTATATCAAAATCTATAATTTAAAAGTTTAATTATAAAGAGAAAAAAAAATTGTTAATGCTTATAAAATGTCATATGATATATCAGCTGTTGTATAATATAATAATAAACTGATGTAAAATTATTATAATTGAATAAATAAATTAAATAAAAATATAATAATATATAAATTTTTGTTACGATCTTTAATTGTAATTACATTGATTACTTTCGGAAATATATTCGATCCTGATGCGCTCTCTCTCTCTCTCTCTCTCTCTCTCTCTCTCTCTTCTCTTGTGAAGGCACAAAGTGAAATTATATACATCGTCCGGCTTATACTTACCGTCAATTGATTTTGACTGGAGGATATGTGCGAAATGAAAACAACTCGGCCAGAAATATCGCCACAAGAATATTCGCGGACGTGAAATCTCTAAAGTCACCGATACGCGAGATAGATTTAATTATGATCTGAAGTTTTTGCACGAATTATCGGTCCTCTCAGTCTCTCGGGAGAATGAAAGTTGCGGGGCCGTACGCGCACGTGTGTGTGGGCGTTATCGATCGGGCCCACGGGGCATTCGGGGTTTTTACAGCGGCTATTACTCCGACCGTATTTCATTCGGCGTATTTGTGGTTGTCGTTGATAAACGATACAGTTGTATTAACCCCTTTAAAATACAGGGGAGACCTACGGTATCTCAACCGCGCGCTCGCGATGCGGCGATATTAATAATCGATCGCATGCGCATCGTGCCGCATGCCTGCACGGATGCGTAACAATTGCGTAATTCCGCGCGGAAACAGATGTAACGAATGTGTGATAAAATGAGTGTTCCTCATGCGCGCTCGTACATGTATCTCAATGATGCATGAATGATTCTTTTTATTTGTGCACTGTAATTGCTTGAATTAATCTTCCGGAGCTTACCTCAAAATTTATAACACAATTGCTAGGCATATATATGACTCATTTAATTTATGTTAATTAAAAGGCAGTAATTAGTTTCAAGGAGCCAAAATGACGTAACTCATATAAAAAAGGAATATACACGAATACTATACTTACATTAGGAAAAATTGTTTAGTTGAGACATTTTGTAACAGCAACTAAATATTTTGTTTATGTAACAAAAAATTTAGTTGCTTTTGCAAAAGAATTTCTCTGCTTGGTAAATAACAATAATATTTGTTTATGCCTACTAAATTTAGTTAGCATAAAATTACAGTTTTGTTCGGTTTAACATTTTAACATTTAACATTTTAACCTAAAAAGATTTAACAAAGAGATTTATAATTGAATGGGTCTAATGTCAATTTCGGAGAAATGAATTGATATATTGGCAAGATCGATACGAAACTGTTAATGAACTTGCAGTCGTATTTACGTAATTAGAGAGAGCTTTGCGTTAGGTTTATTTGTAATTTGCGATTATATTGGAATGACTGGACGACTATTTTGTGTGCAATACCTGTCGCAACCGATTGAGACCAATTAAGTGGGAAGGACGTATTGACACGCCTGCATGTATACAGTCATATAATGACGCATAGACTAACGATATACATACACACGTTGATGCCGCTCAGTCAAGCGCCATGCAATGCTGCCGTAATAATATAATTGTCTCAGCACTTGACCCTCGTTAAACGTGTGTTGCTTAACCGACCACTGTTGCTTGAAAATGACCCTTTACCTACTTTTTATTCAACCCACGCGTACAATATGCTCTCATTTAGCTCAACATAGTCGATTAGATAATATTAATTGCAAGAACTTTTGAGAATATTTATCAATATATTTATTAATTATTAATCTGTTCATTACGCGATTGTTATTTAACACAATTATTTGATTCGATTTTAGATAAATAATTTATTTTTGAATGTATTTAATGTATACTGAGAACTGTTCGATTGAATCAATACTTGATTGAAAATTAATAAACTAGAAAATTCTATTAATCAAAATTTCGATTATCTCAAGAATTTTAATAGATTTAATCAGAAAATCTTCTGATTAAATTACTTAATTAAAGCTTCTACAAAAAAAAATATCAAGTATAAAAAATCAAAATTACACATATTGAAAAAATATATAATTATCTACATAATGCATAGTACTATTTTATGTAAATCTTTTAATTATAATCTAATCATAACAAACGATTTAATCAAGCGATAATAATGGCACAGTTTAGAATCAACGGATAATTATTCTCACAGGTAATGTTCACCGGATGGCTCGTAGGAATTTTCACCTTTGTATCCGTTGCTTAACGATCGATCATTACATACAGTTGGCTGAAATTCTAAACGTAGAACATTTGAAAGAGTAATGCGCACGAATGACGGATGCTTTAGATTAGTGACTTACGCAGTCTAATTACTTCCACGCAATTAACAATGAGGAGACCCGTTTTGCTGCAGTCGCTCGCAGATTATACTTCCAGAACGAACGGTTTGTCTCTAGGAAAAGAGCATCGTTAAGCTCGTAGCTTTATAAGTACTCATAAATAGAGCGTGGTACTATGCTCATCCTGTACTGATAGGTACGAATGACAATTGTTCCGCAGAATGATAATTAAAAAAAAAACAAGAATGATAATTAAGAATGAAATAATATTCTACAACACTATGACGTTGAATTTTTCAAAATTATATTTAAAATAGAAATTTCTTAAATAGTATTAAAATATTGAACAATCATAAATTAATTTGTTTCATATAGACAAGAATTATCAATATTACTATAAACTAGTATTGCTAATTGAATTAATTCGTAATATACATAAAGATATATGTATATTAATTTTTACGTTATAATTTATTTTTATATGCTATAATCGTTTTATTAATGATTTATTAATAAAAAAATTATAGCGTATATGTGAATAAAAATAAATTTGAGTATGTCATATTGCTTTCCAAAATGTGATAATTACATTAACTAAAATGCTATAGTTTATGTGATACCAAAAGATTAATATTGTTTTAAAAATTATATGTTTCTCCGCGCAATTTGCAATTATACATATATATATATATATTTCCGATTTTCAAAATCATTGAATGTGAGATGACAGAAAAGCTTTGTATTCCCGATCGATGACACTGATGGCTTAATGTCATGGCTAGACAGATGCTCCTCTTTGTCATGGCAAGAACAAATCCGAGGTACTAATTTCAGTCGAAGGTCATTGCCGGAGAGTACCTGGCGCCGAAGTTTGTTGTCGCTTGGCGTTTCATCTTTAAGAAAAAAAAAAAGAAAATATCGAGCTCGATCGAGACTCTTCCATACCATGGAGACTGTTCACAATTTTCTTCCAAGTGTGCTCGTTAAAGATTCAGGAAAACTGCTGAGCATGTTGAATAGTAGAAAGAAGTCAAGGCTGCGATATACGATGTGCGTGCAACACTGCAACGTTCACAGAGCGTAATATTGGATGCGACCGTTTCACCGGACCTATCCTGCCAAGGCCGCACCACTTCCGAGAAAGGCCATGACTTGTTCGTGCCGCGGTCTCGTTTCTATCAATCGACGGGCGCCAGCCGCAATGAGCGAAAGAGGTGAACGGGGTTGGGCAAAACTATACTTAACCCGCCGGGTTAAAGGCAGGTCCCTAGCTCGAGCGCGTGTCCCTGATTACAATGCACGAACGTGATTCTTGATCCGCCGTCGTATGTCGGTTGTTGGTTTCGTGGAAATGTGCATCGCGTTGTGTTGTATCGAGGAAGTCTGTGCCCGCTAGTTCATCGCGCTTTCTCGAGACGCGAAAGTCACGGCTTGATTCACAATTCTGACGAATCTTCTCGGAAATCTGCCAAGGAAGATAACATTCATACTTTATAAGTATAGTAAGAACTCTGCGATTTTGGCTCGTTTTGGGATTAACGATAATTTTGCAAACGTAAACAAGAGAAAGTTACTGATTAATTAGCTGTTCAGTTCATAATGCTCGTTTTTTCATTCCATGTTATAAAGATAGCATTATAAAGATAGTTTTATAATTTATAGAGAATAGCATTGTAAATTATATAGAAACTAGTAATAGAGTTAAATATAATTTTTTAAATTTAAGATTAATTTTTCAAATAAGCTTTAGGGAATTAAATTTTTGTAAAAATTCAATTAAATATTTATTTCACTAAAATTCGTTGAGAAAGAATAACGAAAGAATTTGGACTTCACAAGATTTAGTCGGACTCATAATATTATATTCGTTTTCAACTTTTTGTTTTACATTTAAGATTCGATTTATCTTATCGCGAATTGTTAGTGGGATTATTATCGATTTTGATATTCGGGGAGAACCCTTGTGGAAAGGATTAATCCTCGCCGTTCGGCTTTCTTTGCCTTTCTCACTAAGGATTTAAATGGAATCGTCAATCATTGGATTTATTGGGATACCTCGTTAATTCCCTAAATTATCATGCCGCGCCCCATTGTAGGGATTCTCAATTTTTCTTGTTGAAATGATATACGGTTTCACTTTGAGCATATCAGAACGTATTCATACTGCTTTAGGAATATCGCCGCTAAAGGCTTAAAAAATACAGGATTATTTCTGGCCGCGATCAATCGATTCACACAGTTCACGAAATTTGCTATTTATAATTTTTCGAGAACGATTAAGATGGTCAAAAAGTTAACTATGATTAATGATTGCGTTTTAGGGCACTAATTTGATATCCGATTTTGCCCATGGGCCAGATAGACTTGAAAAATTGTCGACTATCATCAACTAAACAATCAGATCAAAGCTAATCGTCGGCATCTCGATTATTCAAGTATGAATGACAGAAAATATGGAAATATTTTCTTATAATAAATTTCGTATTTGTATTTTATATATTTTAATATTCACAAAATTATTTCTTAATATAAGTAAAAAATATCATATACAGGGTGAACTAATAGTATAACTAGGAAAGGAATGATTCTAAATAAATAATATGAACAGAAATAATAATTTACAATGACATCATTAAGTTGAAATATAGTCGAGTATTCAAAGCCAACGAATATTTGAAATCAATTTTATCGAAAGCAAAACCTCACATGAAAAAATTTTATTCTATATGTTTTTGATTTATTTTTTCATGTAGTCTTATCCCTTTTCCATTTGAGTCACCAGTTCACTAATACCTTATGTCTTTATTTCTTTTTTATTTAATTAATAATACAATCATATCATACCAAATATGATTGTAATCTAATTTTAAAATACATACATTATTCCACTCTTTTTTAAATAGTAGGAAAAAAGAAAATGAAATTTAATTGTGATTACGTGATTAAATCAATGATTGAGATCGACATCTTAAAGGATAATTTTATTTATGTACATAGACAACCTCAAAAAAATTATAACGATAGTAAATTAGTCTTAATAGAAATACGTTTTGCGTGTCGGTTCGTTTTATGTGTAAAACACTATAAAATTCTAGTTGTCGGAAAGATTTTTTGCAAAACGCCTTAGAGCGTTCCCCGTGCGGTCTATTGTGAATTCTAACGAGACCTCGCACACACGAATTAACGAGGGACGAAGCATCCGAGGGAACGTTACGGTTCAGCCCTAGACACAAAAAGTGCTCGAAAACGGTTGCAGCCACAGTTAGTACCGGTGGTTCTCCCATCCGGTTCTGTGGTTCAGGACTTTAAGTGGCGGCATAGGTGCCTATAATAGGGCCCCTACGTCTGGCCCTTCGGGCTATTCTAGTTTTCTCCATGAATTCCGAGAGAGCGCCGGTAGATTCCACGATACGCCGTCATAACTCTTTCGCTCTTGTATTCGGCGAACCGATCGAGGCGCACGATTGATTTATCAGCCGAATTATGAGTTCTCGGACAGCGGCAGCTTTATGACGCTTAATCGCGCCCGCATACTTGCGCGTGAAATCAAATTTTTAATGGCTAACAATTAGAAGAATAATAAAATGAGAAAAGTAGACATTGAGTATTTATTGGATAATATATGTGAATTTTTATTCGAAGTACAGACTAAACAAGGAATGTAGCAAAACTTTTTTGTAATTCCAAGTGTTCTGTATTATTTCAATAATTGAGAGTCTATGATTGATCATTTAATTCTGTAAATTAATTTCAGCCAGCATAAAATGCATTACATTAATATAGCTAAAAATGTTATATAATATTAAAGAGAATCACATATAATATTATATTGCTAAATAATAAAAAGATACTCTGTACAATATAAAGCAATAATCGCACATGTAACTTAAACTGCCAAAACAAATTTAGCTAGAAAATTCTTAAATTCGCCGAACCTGCATCAACGTGCGGTCATTAGAATTCGAGCAAAGAAGAGGGGAAAGATGAGTGTGGCAGATACGACCAATCTGGATGAACCTATACATCACTATGGTGACCAATTTAAGAGCATCGTTCCTAGTTCTTCGAAGGGCGAACTTGTTTAGCGAGAAGAACTACCGCAGGCAGGAAAAGAGAAATTACAGTAGAGAAAGTCCAACACGCACAGGCTACGGAGAGCATTCATTGGATTTTATTATTTAATGAAAATATTGTATCTTTATAAAAATATTACATTATTAAGCTTCAAGAAAAATCTAAAAAATCGTTTCTTTTGATTTTGGATTTTTTCTGACAATAGAAAACGCCGAGATTCCAAGGAATGAACATTTTTCAGTATTCAAAACATTCCTCTCACATAATTCTGATCAAACTCCTTTGTATATTATAATGGAACGTTATATTTCGTTTAGAATATAATTTTAATTATGAGAGAGAAAAAGAGAGGGAGGAGAGAGAGAGAGAGAGAGAGAGAGAGACAATTATGTTGCGGCCACTTCAACTCTAAAAATCTATTGAAAATCAGAATCATTTTTCATCGCGTTCTCGGCTCTCGGCAATGAGTTAAGCGGCATTAAAAAGACTTCACACGCATCTGTGCACATTCACGCAACGACACCACCCGGAACGACTCTCTCGCGTACCTACTTATGTGCAAATTCACCTGCGGGGCACGAGACTCGCCTGAAGGCACGCATGTACTCTCTCGTGGTACGCACGCACGTATGCACGCACATGAGGAAAGGCTGCGTGTTTACGCGTACCTCGGGATGATGTGCGCGTAATCCGCACGCAGTGTGTGCCGCACTTATAAACGTCCGTTTGCCGGTGCAGTCTACGGTGGCCTTGGCTCAATGTCGCATACCTGCCAGCCTGTGCTGCCGGCCAAGCATGTGACTACGTTCCTACGGACTGTACAACCTTCATGCGCGCACGAATGCACTTCTGCGCTACGTCGGCTACGTGGCTGGCGTGAAATGGCCCGCCGCGAGAGGACAGCTTGTGGAGCGGCAATGCGAGGTTTACTCGGGTCAGCCGAGAGGTCAGTGTACGTGAAACAAACTTAGCCGCGGTGGCAGATGGACTGTGGTCGGTATTTGTCACGATCGCTGCGGGAGCTGAGATGTATATGTTGTTTAGATCCATTTATTAATCTCGAGAATACTCTACTTTTTCTTGGTTACTCCCTACTTTTGGTCGAACGTAATAAAAATATTTATTATGACTAAAAATTTTTCTATTACTATTTAAAAAAGTAGTCTTTCCTAAGGAACTAAGTCAAGAGAAAGTCAAAATAACTTTATTTTGATATTATAAAAATTAAAATAATGATTTTGTGTTCCAAAATTTAACTTTATTGATGTTAAGAATCGAAATAAAGTCATTTTGATTTTTTATGTATTCTTTACAGCGATATTATTTGCGACTCCGCAATTATCATTTTTTTTTTAATAATATATAATGAAATTAAGATTGAATCTTTACACACATATCGCAGATTTTAACAAAATTTCAATTTGGAGTTCTATGTTACATCAAGATATGTCACATATTTAATTCTGTGAGTTGCCAGTTTATAAAAAATAACAATAAACATAATAAAGTCATTTAAAACGCCAAATATATTTTGCAGCAATTAATAAATCACTAGTTCCGTTACGCTGCTTTTACTTTAAATAATATTTGAAACAAACAGATGCTATGCGTAGGCGATGCATATAGTATACAGGATAATTTCCACAAGAGAAAGACATTTATCGTAAAAGTGTTCTCTTGAATCGACCATCAAGTCGTTCGAGGAGTGTTTTTTATTTCACCTATTACGATGGCATCAATCATTCTAAAATAATAGCCAGGAAGGAGATTGAGCAGTAGCCAGAGAACACGAGACAATGTGCTTTCTGGGGAAAAGTAATACGAGCTGGCTTATCCGTAAATCTATGTAATTTATTCGCGATTTCAGCCACGACCGATGCGATTTTAATTTTACGAGCGGCTTCGATTTTTCACGTACACGCGCGTGTGTATACGCGTGTCCTCTTGTGCGAATAGCCCGTATAAATACACGCGAAAGGGTTATTCGAAGGAAAGTGAGGCTGGACCACCGGCGCACATCATTAACATACCGATCACCAAACTCGCTCAGGTGCCGAGTCAAAATGTTATGCATGGCGTGTACGATAATTACAGCAGATGTGGTGGCGGAGCAAGTCGAGGATTCTTATTAACCATCGTTAATTCTATGTTGGTAGAATAGTGGTAGCAAGAAAGCGTTTATGATACAGGCCGCATACCTCCGAATCCGTGCAATAATCGTGGAATAATCACGCAAAAGAATAAGCGGCTACGAGCACGGCCGATCTGAAAACATCACTCCGATATATAATCGGATGACTGATCTCATTGATACGTCTGATTATCAATTTAAATAGACGGAAATCTTTTAAACTTGAAATTATTCAGTGCTTATCAGAAAGAACATATAATATATTGATAGAATATTTTTAAATTAAAATAAAGTAAAATAAATTAAATTAATAGTTTTGTTCTAAAAATAAACAAGTAAAATGTCTACGTGAATTTTCATGGTCAATGCGAAAATAAAGCGATAAGATATAATTCGCAAATAATTGAAATGTATTTGCCAAGTGAAGTTAACTGCAAATGAATTTAGTAGTGCGTAAATATATTTCAATTGTATTTTATTTGAATATTTAATGATTTTATTCGCTCAACAGTATCCATATCTGTAAAATATTTTTCTCATAAATATTTATATCTGACTTGTAAATGAGAAATTAGTATATTGCTTCGGGAACTATTACTACTGTCTACATCCTAACATTCCGTTATACGTACTCGCAAATATACCGGATATGGAGAGCGTGAAATGATTATAGATCTGTCGCTTTGGGCCTGCCAAATTACAGGCCTCAGGGATGAGGCGTATACGTGAAGAAACGTAATGCGTTCGCGGATGAATGCGAACGGATACGCACTTGCGTATACATGTGTGGTAAATAAAATCAGGCGGAAACGGTAGTGCGTGGATAAGAGCAAGAGGATTGTTTTGTTTCAGAACAGATTGTGGTCTACACGCAAAAGATATTTTATTCATATAAATTGTAATGAAAGAGGCTTGATTGAGTGTTCACGCGATTACTTCGGGGGATATACTTTAGAAAATAAAATAGTTCTAAGAATCTAATTACAATTAATATCTATAATAGGAAACAAAATGATTCTAAGAACTTAATTAGAATTAGTATCTATAGTAGGAAGCAAAATAATTCTAAAAACTTAATTAAAATTAATATATTAGAAAACAAGTTGATATAATTAATTTATAATCTAATATTTTCTTTATTTTATCCTACGTATATTATTATACTCTATTCACTCTGTTTTATCGTTACTGCAAACTGAACAATCTGCAGTTCGATAAAGCTAAAGTGCTATAGCGGATCTATATATAGTCTACGCCCTCGCTGATTCCTTTTCGCTCTCTCACCGCTATCAACATGCATATTTGCTATTGTCGGCTAATCTATAGGTGAATGGGGAACCGGCACGTTGCGGAGGGAACTTCCGCAGCTCCAATTCTACGGTGCAGATCACCGTTTCATCGCGTAACAATAACGGAAGACGAAGAAGGCGATATGGCAAAAAGAGAGACGCGTAACCGACGACGACTTCCGCGTAAGAAGTTATTAATTGCGGCCCTCGTTAACGGAATCGCGATTGTACGAACGTGTGCGAAAAGAATGAAAGTCGAACAACCGCGCGAGTTACGTCACTGCCCGCAATCCGCAGTGACGTGTGAGAAATCACTTTTAGTAAACCGCTATCCGAAAATCAACCGCGATCGAACACGCAACAGTAGTTTACGGAAAGCACAAATGCGACAATTCACTGTTTCAGATCGTTAGTTTCTCAGAACTGTTTTTAGATTACGCAGGTTACGATAATTTCTCTGCGTGATGATTACGAAACCAGTACACCAGACTTTCATAACGGTTTTGTTTGCTCGCTGTGATAAATTTTCTCTTTATTACATCCATATACATACTACAATAATTTTAGATTTTTATGAATGAATAACAGAGTCTCTGTTCTCTCTTCTCTCTTCTCTCTGTTCTCTTGATTAAGACATCGATCTCTCTTTGTTCAGACACATTATACCGTTTGTTTCAATAAAGCCTTTTTTATAATTACGAAATATATTGTACGATTCAAAATTCATAATTGTATCAGTGATAAAAATAATCTGAGTTTCAACCATAATTTCTGTTAACGACGACAATAATTTAGCAATGTTACGCACGACATTAATCCGAGTACCGGAAAAGTAACATACCGTTGGGACGATAAGTATTCTCAAGCACCGTGACGATTGTGTACTCTCATTGGAATGTAGAAGGATTCTTAACCATTAATTAAATTAACGCTTGAGTAAGCAGGAGGTACGAGAAGGAAGTGAAATGGCTCTCGTCCTCCTCTCTCACTCATTCAATTGGCAAGACGGAAGAATAGACGAACAAACGATGAGCAGTCATGCAAACGACACAAGAAGGATCAGTAGGGCTTTTTTCTCTCTCTGTTTATAATCGATTGTTTATCTGATTCATCAATTGCTGTTCATAAACTCTTAAATATGTATATAAGTTGTCAAATCCATAAACCCTTTATATCCGTATAAGCAAATACTACTGAATTACAGACGTGTAAAGTAGATCTGCGTAAGTAGATTTGCTGAATCAAATTGCTTCGTCTAAATTTATTCATCGACCATAAAATTCTCTTTCTCTAACATTACGTTAAACAATCTAAAATTAAATTAATCATACAAGCGCAAAATCAATTTAATAAATAAACTTCTATGTATTTTATTAACATATTTCACATGTTACGTAATCTGCTAACGATTAATTAACACATACTTCGATGCAATATATCTATGTGAATTTCATTAGGTCTATACATCTATTAGAAACTACACAACTCTCCTTTTCTCTTTGTCTCTTTCTTTTATGTTCTTTATTAAGAGCTAAGCAGACAAAATTATGTACCGAATAAGATTTTCATTGATAAAGAGCATAAAAGTTAAGATACAGCAAACCTTGGAATTTATCGGAAGTTACACGAAACGCAGATTATTATCGATAAGATAAACGACGATGATCAACGTCGGTGAAGTGAAAGTCGAAATGTGTCTCTACCTTTAATTCCGTAAATCTACCGTTCATTATCGTATTTCCCTCAGCCATTCACATTCTTCTTGAATAAAATTACCGACGACGAGATCATAAAACGGATTATTGAACGTTTAGCTCGCGAAGTACGATTCCTTTTTTAGATTTTTTTATGTCATTCATGTGTTAATATTATAATAAATTAATATATCTATTCACTGACGAGATGTGAATATATACAGATGTATTTTTCTTTTTTCAATTTTTTTATAATATTTGTTTGCCGCTCGATGTTGTGTGTACTGAAACTGTGCATCTCGTCCTGATAAAGTGAATGGCAAGGTTCACGAACGTTGGTATTATCACATATCTTTAAAGATAATATTATTTTTAACTTCACTTTTTTAATACAATGTTTATCAAGTAATCGAGTGAATTAAATAATTATCAGAATGATATATTTTCATCAGTATGATGTAACAGCAATAAAGATTAAAATGATTTCTAATTTATCATGATAAAAGTAAATTAAAATAAATTAAAATAAATAGCATCAAAGATAAAAGTAAAAAAGTGAACATCACAAAATTGTAAAATCAAAATTATAATGACATTATACAGTAACAAAAATCAGTTTAATAAATAAAGTTTTATGTATTTTATTAATATACTTCATATGTTACGTAATTTGCTAACGATTAATTAACACATATCTGTACTTTGATGCAATATATCTGTGAATTTTATTAGGTCTGTATACATCTATTAGAAACTGCACAGTCATTCTACATAATTTATGATTTTAATACTGATGAAGTCAACGATTAAATATTAATAATAAATAATAAGAAAGCATTGAAGAAATTAAATTGAAATCTGTGATGCAATTTTAACAAATTTATCAGTGGCATATTCGTTACATACTTAAGTTACATACTAAAGTCTCATATTTTATTCACCTCATATTAACAAACAATAATGAAAACAAATATAACAAATATAAAGATAATAAATAAATATAAAGATAAGAAATAGAAGATAAAATAAAATAACGAAAACTTGCATAGACTTATGTCTATAGATGATAAAATGATGCTTTGCAATATATAAGATTTCCTAAAATTTTGTTCTTATATAAACTGAATAACTTTTCATTATTTGTTAAACTAAAAGAGAATATTTTTAAATAAAATAAAATGAAATCATTTCATTTTAAATAGATATTTATTTTATGTTGGATAGATATTTTATTTTAAATTTTATTTTTTTATTAAATTTCATTTTATTTTATTTGTTTATTTATTTATTTATTTATTTATTTATTTATTCA